>OX439004.1:34782088-35128752 GCA_949316495.1 Amphiduros pacificus | reverse complement strand
TGGGTGTTGTTGTTGGTGTTGTTGTTGGTGGTGTAGTTGTATGGGTGTTGTTGTATGGGGTGTGGTTGTTGGAGGTGTTGTTGTGGGTGGTGTTGTTGTATGGGGTGTTGTTGTGTGGGGTGTGGTTGTATGGGGTGTTGTAGTTGGGGCAGCTGTTGTGCTCTCACACAAACTCTCATCCACATCAATGATCACACAGAAGGAAGTGCCATCTGAGGCTGGATGACTTCCTGTTGGACAATCACCCATACAATCTGATGGAGGGGAATCACACACATGAGGAATAGTTCTCGATAATTTATCACTGAGATGTTGGCCTCGGGAGAATGTAAGCCAATCCAAGCAGATGTCAACTGTCACCACACAGTCCTCACGTTTACCTGGAAGTAATTTCAAAATAAAATGTATTCAATGTTTCTGACCTAAGTAATAAGTATTTCTAATAAAGGAAATTCATTGTCAAAGTATTGTCAATTGCACTCACAGATATAAGTTGTTGTTGGTGAGACTGTTGTTGTTGTTGTTGTGGGAGAAGGAGGTTGCTCTGTTGACACTAAAATGAAATAAGGCAAGGATGGTGAAAACCATAGGATTAAACATTATTGGATAAATGTAGTTTGCAGAGGGCAAAACGTAAGAGAAGAAAATACAAGTAACTTTCACCAGGAGAGACTAAGATATATTTAAGTTTTTCTCATTTAAACTCTTCCCTTTTGGAATCTAAGGCTTGATAATAAGTAGGAATGATAATTGAAAGTTTCCATACATACTGTATTAAAAACCATAACTCATCTTGATCAGAACATTTATCAGATAAAAATTTCTTTACAAAATGAATCTTTTTTATGATCTGTTTGTCAAATATTTATACAATAATTTCAAATTTAAACAATTCTAAGGCTTACACAAATCAAATTCTATTCAAGATTTTCAAACAAAGTAATTATAATTAACAAATTATTCACTAGAAATGAATGCCTGTGTAAAAAGCTAAAAGGTTTTGGGAGTATCAAGATTATGGTGCTTTGACAATGCACCAATACATACCACACTCTGTTGGTTTCAAACATGATCCTTTGTCACTCTTGAAATATCCTTCTGGACACAAATGTTCTGGACAACATGGTGGTGTGTCCTCACACTGTGATGTGAACTCACAGGACATCTCACATTCGCAGAGAGGATCATTAGTACATACAGGTACTGTTGTTGTCGGTGCTGGTGTGGTTGTGGGTGGTGTGGTTGTGGGTGGTGTGGTTGTATGGGGTGTGGTTGTATGGGGTGTGGTTGTATGGGGTGTTGTTGATGGTGTTGTTGTGGGTGGAGTGGTTGTTGGAGGTGTTGTTGTGGGTGGTGTGGTTGTGGGTGGCGTGGTTGTATGGGATGTTGTTGTATGGGGTGTGGTTGTATGGGGTGTTGTTGTTGGTGTGGTTGTGGGTGGTGTGGTTGTGGGTGGTGTTGTTGTGGGTGGTGTTGTTGTGGGTGGTGTGGTTGTATGGGGTGTAGTTGTATGGGGTGTGGTTGTATGGGGTGTTGTTGTTGTTGTTGTTGTGGGAGGTGTTGTTGTGGGTGGTGTTGTTGTGGGTGGTGTTGTTGTATGGGGTGTGATTGTATGGGGTGTGGTTGTATGGGGTGTGGTTGTATGGGGTGTGGTTGTAGTTGGGGCAGCTGTTGTGCTCTCACACAAACTCTCATCCACATCAATGATCACACAGAAGGAAGTGCCATCTGAGGCTGGATGACTTCCTGTTGGACAATCACCCATACAATCTGATGGAGGGGAATCACACACATGAGGAATAGTTCTCGATATTTCCTCACTGAGATGTTGGCCTCGGGAGAATGCAAGCCAATCTAAGCAGATGTCAACTGTCACCACACAGTCCTCACGTTTACCTGGAAATGCATTTCAAAATAAAATGTATTCAATGTTTCTGGCCTGAGTAATAATTATTTCTAATAAAGGCAATTCATTGTCAAATTATTGTCAATTTCACTCACAGATATAAGTTGTTGTTGGTGAGACTGTTGTTGTTGTGGGAGAAGGAGGTTGCTCTGTTGACACTAAAATGAAATAAGTCAAGGATGGTGAAAACCATAGGATTAAACATTATTGGATAAATGCAGTTTGCAGAGGGAAAAACGTAATAGAAGAAAATACAAGTAACTTTCACCAGGAGAAACTAAGATATATTTAAGTTTTTCTCATTTCAAGATTCTAGTAAAAAGAAAATTCAGTAGAAATGAAAATTGACAGTTCAGATAAAAAAGATATTTGCAAAATGATTTACTAAATTTAATTTTAAACAATTCATCATCTAATACAAACCAAATACACATCAAGATTTTCAAACAAAGTAATAATAACTGACAAATTGTTGGACAGCAATATATGAATACAGGTGCATATTACTGTAAAAAGCTAAAAGATTTTTGGAGCATAAAGATTACGGTGCTTTGACAATGCTCAAATACATACCACACTCTGCTGGTTTCAAACATGATCCTTTGTCACTCTTGAAATATCCTTCTGGACACAAATGTTCTGGACAACATGGTGGTGTGTCCTCACAGTGTGATGTGAACTCACAGGACATCTCACATTCGCAGAGAGGATCATTAGTACACACAGGTACTGTTGTTGTCGGTGCTGGTGTGGTTGTGGGTGGTGTGGTTGTGGGTGGTGTGGTTGTATGGGGTGTAGTTGTATGGGGTGTGGTTGTATGGGGTGTTGTTGTTGGTGTGGTTGTGGGTGGTGTGGTTGTTGGTGGTGTGGTTGTGGGTGGTGTTGTTGTGGGTGGTGTTGTTGTGGGTGGTGTTGTTGTGGGTGGTGTGGTTGTTGGGGGTGTGGTTGTATGGGGTGTGGTTGTATGGGGTGTGGTTGTTGGAGGTGTAGTTGTGGGTGGTGTTGTTGTGGGTGGTGTTGTTGTATGGGGTGTAGTTGTATGGGGTGTGGTTGTGTGGGGTGTGGTTGTAGTTGGGGCAGCTGTTGTGCTCTCACACAAACTCTCATCCACATCAATGATCACACAGAAGGAAGTGCCATCTGAGGCTGGATGACTTCCTGTTGGACAATCACCCATACAATCTGATGGAGCGGAATCACACACATGAGGAATAGTTCTCGATATTTCCTCGCTGAGATGTTGGCCTCGGGAGAATGCAAGCCAATCTAAGCAGATGTCAACTGTCACCACACAGTCTTCACGTTTACCTGGAAATGCATTTCAAAATAAAATGTATTCAATGTTCCTGGCCTTATCAATATTTTTTTCTAATGAAGGCAATTACAACAAATTATTGTCAATTTCACTCACAGATATAAGTTGTTGTTGGTGAGACTGTTGTCGTAGTTGTGGGAGAAGGAGGTTGCTCCGTTGACACTATTATAAAATAAGTCAAGGATGGTGAAAACCATAGGATTAAACATTTTAACAAATGCAGATTGCAGAAGGCATAACATAAGAGAAGAAATAGTAGGTATTTCCATAATGAGAGACCAAAATGAATTTTTTCTTCTGATTTAAAAATCTTGGTAAAAAAATTCAGTAGGATTGAAAATTGGTTGTTTTCATACATTTTATACTAAAAAGCATAACTCATTCTTGATGAGAGCATTAAAAATATCAAATAAAAATATCTTTGTAAAATGATTTATCTTTTATACAAATTTTTATTTTTATTCAAAAAAATTAATTATAATTAACAAACTGTTTAAAAGCAATAAATGCCTGTTCATGGTATATTACACGAAAAAGGTAAAAGGTTTTTGGAGCATCAAGATTATGGTGCTTTGACAATGCACCAATACATACCGCACTCTGTTGGTTTCAAACATGATCCTTTGTCACTCTTGAAATATCCTTCTGGACACAAATGTTCTGGACAACATGGTGGTGTGTCCTCACACTGTGATGTGAACTCACAGGACATCTCACATTCGCAGAGAGGATCATTAGTACACACAGGTACTGTTGTTGTTGGTGCTGGTGTGGTTGTGGGTGGTGTGGTTGTGGGTGGTGTTGTTGTGGGTGGTGTTGTTGTGGGTGTTGTTGTTGTAGGTGTTGTTGTATGGGGTGTGGTTGTATGGGGTGTTGTTGTGGGTGGTGTTGTTGTGGGTGGTGTTGTTGTGGGTGGTGTTGTTGTGGGTGGTGTTGTTGTGGGTGGTGTGGTTGTTGGAGGTGTTGTTGTGGGTGGTGTTGTGGTGGGAGGTGTGGTTGTATGGGGTGTGGTTGTATGGGGTGTGGTTGTATGGGGTGTGGTTGTATGGGGTGTTGTTGTGGGTGGTGTTGTTGTGGGTGGTGTGGTTGTGGGTGGTGTTGTTGTGGGTGGTGTAGTTGTATGGGGTGTTGTTGTATGGGGTGTGGTTGTATGAGGTGTTGTTGTGGGTGGTGTTGTTGTGGGAGGTGTGGTTGTATGGGGTGTTGTTGTATGGGGTGTGGTTGTATGGGGTGTTGTGGTTGGAGAAGTTGGCTGAGTTGTTGTCGGCACTGAAAAGATGTGTGTTTTTTTTAATCAAATAATTAAAAGGAATGAAAATACCAAGTATTGACTAGACTTCTAAAATATAAGAATGATTTGAAATGATTATTTAGCTTCACTTCATAACTCAAGGCTTTAGCCTCCTAATGGGTCTAGTTAGGATTTGCTAGATTTATTCAATAAGGCCACTTAAGGTCCACATGCAGGCTGCTTGTTTTCTTATAAGATATTCCTGGTGAAGAGCAATATCTCTTGAGAAGAGAGTATGGATCATTCAATGTTCACTTACCAACAAAAAAACAAATTATATTTGATATATAATATACCTGTGAATACTGGAACAGTACCCTCCTTGGGTGTGGTCGCAGTCTGGTTGAGGAACTCTTCAACTGTGGTGGTAGTTGGAGGTGGTGTTGTTGTGGGTGTTGTGGTTGTATGGGGTGTTGTTGTATGGGGTGTGGTTGTAGTTGGGGCAGCTGTTGTGCTCTCACACAATGTCTCATCCACATCAATGATCACACAGAAGGAAGTGCCATCTGAGGCTGGATGACTTCCTGTTGGACAATCACCCATACAATCTGATGGAGGGGAATCACACACATGAGGAATAGTTCTCGATATTTCCTCGCTGAGATGTTGTCCTCGGGAGAATGTAAGCCAATCCAAGCAGATGTCAACTGTCACCACACAATCCTCACGTTTACCTGGAAACATAGGCATAATCACAAAGTGTAATTTTAAAAATGATAACATTCTTCTGAACAATATCCACTTTTGAAGTTGAAAACTTTGACAAGTAACATAAATTTTTGTTTTATTTTTGAAAGTACTTTCCTCAAACATGTCTTTACATTATGATTTAGTGCCTATCATAATAGTAGCTAATAGTTTTGTATATGATACATACAACTTGCTGTTGTTGTAGAGGTTGTCATGGTAGTTGTTGTTGTTGGTGGTTCTGTTGTCGGGGGTGGTGGAGGTTTTTCTGTTGTGGTTACTGAATTATTTCAAAGAGAACATTTCAGACTTTTAATGTAATTACAGGAATATATAAACAATCAGCGAACACTTGAAATGGATCCTTTATTAACATTTAAACATTTTAGCTATACTCTTGGCATATTTCAATTTCCAGATAATTCAGTTCTATTATAGAAAAAATATTATATCAACAAAATACTTGTAATCAAATATCATAATCAAATATTAACACAAAACTTGCTATGTTATCTGCATGTTACCGTTATTTGAACTGTTTTGAGACCTACCAAACCCTGCAGTGCATTATTTGAATGTTATAATTCTATTATTGCTGTGGTAAACTATATGAGAACATACCACACTTAGCTGGCTTCACGCAAGAGCCGGTTATGTCTTTGTAATATCCCTGTGGGCAGAGATATTCTGGACAGCATGGCGGGATGTTATCACACTGGAATGTGAACTCGCAGGACATCTCACACTCGCAGTTGGGATTGTTAGTGCATGCTGCAAGACGATGATTATAGGTCAAGTGCATAATCTAAGTCACCATTCATCACAAAAGTGGAGTCATCAGAAAAAATTCAATTTAGCAATGTATCTAAACTTATTTTTGTTGAACTCACTTGGTTCTGTTGTTGCTGTTGTTGTTGGGAGTGATGTTGTTGTTTCTGCCGCTATTAATAAAGCGAATATAAAGATGGTCAACATCAAATATTTATGAATAAAACAGTGATTATTCTCATGAAGGGTTTAATGACCATATGAGACCATAACATTAATATTACGGAAAAAGCAACAGTAAAAAGGACTATAATATGGAGATAACTGTAACAGCTGCAATGGGATTATACATGTAGTAGATTACCACAATTCACACACTAAGGTCACCTTTATGATACCAATGACATTATTATAAACTATAAACAAAATTGTTGTAATAACAATTCAATTATAATAAACATAGAGAATAATAGCAAGTTGAAAACAAACTTTATCTTTCATGGAAGATTCTTGAAAGCAATTAACAAGGACAACATTTGACAAAACACATTTTATAACCTTACTTACGTAGGCAAGTCTGGCAACATTTATCGGGAAGATATGTTGGCCCCATTTCATTCTGCAATAGAAATTAAACTAATATGAAACAATAAAAATGGTTAAAATCTTCATTTATAAAACTTTGTTATAAACTTCATGAAGTATTTGTAATTCAATATTTCAAAGATTTAATATTAGGAAGATCAAGAAAAGTTCTACATCTTTAAGTTTAAGCATCCGACAGAGTTCATAGTGCGTAATGGTGACTTCCGCCTTTTATATTTCAATTAGTGTTCTCCAATCACCCATTGGCAAATCCCAGATAGGTGATCTGGAGAGGTCTGAGATTTTTGCTTTTCATGTATAATCTCATTTAGATATGATTTTTTAAATTCATATTTTATGTATGATTATGTCTAAAATCTCATAAAAAAGTGTGATTATTCTTTGGATAACATTAAATAAGGAAAATATAAATACTTGATAATAATCGCCAGCTGCAAAATTGAGTCAAACCCGTTTTAACGGCAGTTGAAACGGGTTCAATTTTGACGTTTAAACAGGTTTACCACAGTTTTTGCAGCTGGCGACTTTTTACTTCACTAGAGCTCAATCAACTCCACCAAACTCCACCAAAATCTTTGGTTGCAGTTGGTAGAGACCATGGATGTTCGACAAAACCCTACAGATCACCTATCTGGGCTTTGCCGATTGGTGATTGGAGAACACTATATTTCAATGGAGTTTGAGATAAGAGTGAGAGGAGAGTTTACCGCAGCACAGTTCCTGATTTCTGGGCAGGAGGTGGAGATGTCCACTTCTATGATCTTGTTATGTTCACACTGGTATTCTGTACATGGATTATGTGGATCAATCCACGTCTCATCCGGATCTCGGATGTTTCCATCATTGTCCAAACAATGGCACCTGAAAATATATATCTATATATAATAACATATCATAAAGATCGTATTTTGTGGGTTATCATGACAGGTTATTTTTTTTAAAGATATTAGCCATGATATTGCTTTTATACAATTATAGGGTCACCATTAAAATATAGTAGTAAATTTTAATCCCCTGCAGTATCTCTCCTAGTCTGGAAGGTTCTCTTAAGTAAAAAACAGGTCATGCATATGTTTCCAGGGTGTGTGTATGTACATGTGTGTGTGTGTATATGTGTGTGTATGTGTGTGTGTGTATATATGTGTGTGTATGTGTGTGTGTGTGTGTGTGTGTGTTTGTGTGTGGCTGCTCACCTCTCAGATAAGATACAGTGGGTGCCATTGTAGTATTTCCCAGTTCCACATTCGCAGCAGTTCTCAGAGATGAAGCACTCTTCCTGTATGGCATGACAGACCTGTATTCGGCAGTGGTCTGGGTTACAAGGCTTGAAAGGCTTCTGAAGCGGGTCACACACTACTTGAAAGAAAGGACAACATGAAGCAAAACTATGTTATATCTTAAATAATATATGACACTCTTAACCACATTCAGTTAAATATGCTTTGTATATCAAGAGGATCTCACACTTCATGAAGTATTAATATTAGGTATTCTCCGATTAGGAAATGAACATATATTACCGGTATATAAAGCAGAAAACAAACAAATTGTGGATGATCTGATTAGTAATCAAATTAATAACTATTATTACCATGACAATATCTGTAATGGAATTGACATTGGAGAATTTGCGTAAAATTGCGCAGTTCCACACACTAGAAGGTAGCAACTTGGTGGGAGACAACCTCATTGAAGTGGCTAGATCAGTGAATAATTGGAATTAGAAGGGAGTGATGGGTTACCTGGTTTGGTCTCGTTCTTGCAGAGAGATGGATCTTCATCGTAACATGTGGGAGGACAGTCACATACACCGTCACAATGCCCATTGTCACCCACACATACCGGCTCTGGAAAACAAGATAACTTGCTTAGTCTATAACTGATGTGCCACATTAAAAACACAGGACACTGGTCTTAGAACTGTGCTGATGATTGTTTTTCTATTATGTTTCCAAAAGTTTTTCTGGAAATGCCTGCAAATTGTATCATAGATGATCATTTAAATCTTTTCACAGATAATTTCAGCCAATCAAAATGCAGGGTACACTTGTTATCTCGATTCTCATTAGCTGATGTTTGTCATGTTATTCAAAATAACAGCCTCCTTGACAACTCAGTGATTGCTATTAATTTTTTCAAACAGTCATAAAAAGATAAAATATGTTCTGAGCCCAATAGAAAATAGACAAAATTGGTCCCCTGAAAATAAATCTTATCTACATGTAGTTTCAGAGGAGAAAATTGAAGTTGATGGACGGACAGAATGACAAGATATTTCTCCCCCTCACTGTATAAGCTGTGCTATTCATAGCTAAAAACAGAAAGATTCAAAATCTTGCAATATATGCCTGATGCTGCATTGAATCTCTAATAAGGTAATTAATCTATATTTCAGTGAATGGTTTAGTACTCACTGCACTCTTCGCAGCACCTGCCCTCGGGAATGACGATCACATATCCTGGTTGACATGTGATTTCCGTACACTTCTGAGCCTCACAGACAATCCTTCCAGCCGCTCGGCACTGACAGGTAGTACAGTTGTCCACAAACCAACTCTCATCAACCTGTGAAGGCAATTATTTAGTTATGAAACAGAATAAAAAAGTCTTTTATGTCATCACATATATTTTAAATTTGTTCACTGAATACATGCTCAAGGATCGCCATATGGCCAACTTATTCAAAGTTTAAAATCCATGAATAAATCTTCAAAATGTCAGCTTTGTATTAATGAAAACTCCTAAATTATTGGTATATTTTGGGATCTTTGTTTTTTTACCACAATTTCACAACTGTTAAAATCAATCTATTTTCTTTGTGGAGATTGCAATCAATAGTAATGACAAAATAATAATGATAAAATATTAATGACAAAATATTAATGACAAAATAATGAAGACAAAATAATAATGACAAAATAATAATGACAAAATAATAATGACAAAATAATAATGACAAAATAATAATGACAAAATAATAATGACAAAATAGCAACGACGAAATAACAATGAAGAAATAGCAATGAAGAAAATGGTAATGACAAAATGGCAATTATGAAATGGCAATGATAACAAAATGGCAATGATAACAAAATGGCAATGACAACAAAATGGCAATGATAACAAAATGGCAATGACAACAAATTGGCAATGGCAAAATGGCAATGGCAATGATGAAATGGCAATGATGAAATAGAAATGATGACTTAGCAATGACAAAATGCTGATTTACTCCATCTGTTGTTATATTTATTTGATTGAATTTTAGAGCTTGATGAAGCCATTACAAAAAATAGCCCTTTTCAGGTGCGAGAAACAGTTGAATTTACGATATTCTGCCTGCATTATTTTACATTAACTCAAAGATGAACTTATAAAAATATAAATCCAAATATTTAAACTGTTTAAATGGCTAGTGTTGGCTAGGAGGAGTTACACATACCGCTCTGCACACTTCCGGATCTTCCTCCGAGTCCAGACAGCCCCCACATACCGGAGGAGTTGTCACCCATGTTACCGGAGTGGTCGGCACCTCACTGTATGCAAGACAGACATTTATCATCTCTTACCATCAAACATGATTGAATCCAGTATAAATACATGGCTTATCCTTAAAACCAAAATAACTTTAATCCAACTGAAAAGCTTTCTTTTGAAAGCAAAAATTGGACTAATTCACCTGAAATTCAAAACAATTAATTTTTGGAAGTAAATAAACTTGTGGCACTTTAAACCTTGCTGACCAACTGTTATGGACATTACTGTTTTATGGCTGATGTATTCTTTTCCTAACTGTACATCATTTATGAGAGACTGGTGGATTTGCAATAGCTTATATTTATCTTGAGCCTGTCGAGATAACAACAGAAGGTAATATTAAGGAAACATTAGGTTTTTACCATCCTTCCACATCGGAGCATTTGATGTCACCAAACATGCAGACACAGGTCCTGCACATGATGGGGTTACCATCCTCATCCTTCTCCGGGAACATCTCACCGTGCTGTCAACATTAAGGCTTGATATATCACCCAAATAAAAAGTGGAGAGGTAACATTTATATAGTACTGATTCCAGGCAATGTCTGCTCATAGCACTTGGTAGAAACAGGCCGAGATTCGAACTGGGAATCCCTCGGTCTCAAGTCAAATACTATACCAATTTTGCTATTTAGGCCAAATAGTACATATCAGTATAGCAAAATTTGATGAATAGTCCCAAACTTAAAATAAATAGTGATAACAATTCAATGAAAATCAAATGTCTTGTCAACTCAAATTAATTTCAAAATGTAAATAATAATATAGCAGGAATGATTGATCAAAATCAGATCCTTAACTTTACATAATTTCAATACAGTAATTAATTATGTGACATCATTACATTTTCTTTTGTTCACAAGTTACTCCAAAATGTTTAATGTATGTAAATAAAGAAATATAACTGAACCAAGTATTAGATTGTCAACTTAAATAAATAGCAGAATATATAGGATACAGGAATGAAACAATATCAATTGGATTGATTTTGTTCTCATGTATCCCCCAAAAAATGATAGCCTAAAAAAGTCAAAGATGGTGTCTCACATGGTAGACGTGTCCGTCGACTGAGAGGCAGTCACAGTGCACTCTCCTGTGGCAGTAGATGTGGGTGGCATTGCGTACTGCTTCCATGGCGTACCCTGGAGGGCAGGTACACACCCCCTCAGGAGACATGACTGGTCTGGTCTCAGTCACTGGTCCTCCACCAGCTATGTGTTCCTGGCAGGTGGAGCCACTGTTGGCATCACATGCAATATCACAGAGGATGGCTGTCACCTTATCGACACAAGGTGCTGAAAAGCAAAATCCCATAAATCGTAATTTGTTAAGGGCTGAAAAAATCAATTGCAAACATCAATTTTTATTTGTTTTTTCTGCCAACTTACCAGGAGTCGTTGTTGAAAATCCCTGGCAAGTACAACAGTTGTCTTCATCCAAAATTGCTATCTGGCCCTGAAGTCAAAACAATAGATCTTAGAAAAATGCAAAACAGAAGAAATTATCCAAATTTTGTTTTTACATGTGTAATATTTCTTCCTCTCTGATTTATATGAATAAAACTGCCAAACAGGAAGTAAAAAGTAAAACAAGAAAATTACTTTAATGCATTAAAATTGCCAAAAAGAAAGTACATCTGGACCTAAGTATAAAACTGAAGGACAATAATCATATGACGACCTGAGGGAAATGATCATCATGACAGTAGTAATTACAGTGGTCATATGGGCAGAAGTAATTACCTGGGGGCAAAGGTCAACAAGATACGAGTAATGACCTAAGGGTAGTGGTCATCAAGATAGAAGTAATTACCTAAGGGCAGTGGTCATTAAGATTTAATTACCTCAGGGCAATGGTCATCAAGATAGAAGTAATTACCCAAGAGCTGTGGTCATCAAAATAGAAGTAATTACCTCAGGGCAATGGTCATCAAGATAGAAGTAATTACCTCAGGGCAATGGTCATCAAGATGGAAGTAATTACCTCAGGGCAATGGTCATCAAGATAGAAGTAACTACTTGAGGATTGTGGTCATCAAGATAGAAGTAATTACCTCAGGGCAATGGTCATAAAAATAGAAGTAATTACCTCAGGGCAATGGTCATCAAGATAAAAGTAATTACCCGAGGGCTGTGGTCATCAAGATAGAAGTAATTACCTGAGGGCAATGGTCATCCAAATAGAAGTAACTACCCGAGGGCTGTGGTCATCAAGATAGAATGAATTACCTCAGGGCAATGGTCATCAAGATGGAAGTAATTACCTCAGGGCAATGGTCATCAAGACAGAAGTAATTACCTCAGGGCAATGGTCATAAAAATAGAAGTAATAACCTCAGGGCAATGGTCATCAAGATAAAAGTAATTACCCGAGGGCTGTGGTCATCAAGATAGAAGTAATTACCTGAGGGCAATGGTCATCCAAATAGAAGTAACTACCCGAGGGCTGTGGTCATCAAGATAGAAGTAATTACCTCAGGGCAATGGTCATCAAAATAGAAGTAATTACCTCAGGGCAATGGTCATCAAGATAGAAATAACTACCCGAGGGCTGTGGTCATCAAGATAGAAGTAATTACCTCAGGGTAATGGTCATCAAAATAGAAGTAACTACCTGGGGGCAATGGTCATCAAGATAGAAGTAATTACCCAAGGGCTGTGGTCATCAAAATAGAAGTATTTACCTGAGGGCAATGGTCATCAAGATAGAAGTAATTACCCAAGGGCTGTGGTCATCAAAATAGAAGTATTTACCTGAGGGCTGTGGTCATCAAAATAGAAGTAACTACCTGAGGGCAATGGTCATCAAGATAGAAGTAATTACCTGAGGGCAATGGTCATCAAAATAGAAGTAACTACCTGAGGGCAATGGTCATCAAGATAGAAGTAATTACCTGAGGGCAATGGTCATCAAGATAGAAGTAATTACCTAAGGGCAATGGTCATCAAGATAGAAATAACTACCCGAGGGCTGTGGTCATCAAGATAGAAGTAATTACCTCAGGGTAATGGTCATCAAAATAGAAGTAACTACCTGGGGGCTGTGGTCATCACGATCAGATTTAATTACCTAAGGGGAATGGTCATCAAGATTAGATTTAATTACCTAAGGGGAATGGTCATCAAGATTAGATTTAATTACCTAAGGGGAATGGTCATCAAGATTAGATTTAATTACCTGAGGGCAATGGTTATCTGGGCAGAAGTAGTTGCAGGACACATCAGTTCCGTTGCACAGACACATTCGCGTTGAGCCACACTCAGTTACCTCCTGGTCCGGCTTGTTTTGCTGAAATGAGAGTCTCATAATATAATTGTCTGTTTGACACAATTTTCAAAAGAATTTTATGTGTGTTCCTGACAAAATACATTCCAATGGGATTCCTATTTGTTCCAATTTCGTTATATCACATTTGACGAAAATGGAGATGAACATTTTTCCCTGTTTGAATAAATAAACTTTTAACAGGTTGTTTTGAAAAATCTGTAATCTGTGAATGTTTGCTTAAAACCAGCTACAGTTGTGAACTCACAAGGAGATGGTCTCCGGTCTCATCATCGTAGCAGGGACAGTCAGTATCCGGTATGCAGAGTCCCTCCTTGTCCTGTACTGTGCCTTCTGGACACTCACATCCAGGTCTGCAGGCTTCACCAGATGGACAAGTGAACTCCTCCACGGCCAAAGTCTCACAGGTCTCTATACACACACAGTCTGTCGGCACCTTGTCATCCGGGCAAGCTGGTGAGTGAAAAAACATCAATTAAATGAAAAGATTTCATTCCCCCAACAATTTAGTTCCAATATTGATTTCAATAAAAGCAATAATCTGTAAAATTGGGGTAATTTTTTTAAAACATATATTGGATGATCTGGCCCTGTAGCAATATATGAGTGTTATCTTAGGATGTATGGTATATGTTACCTATAGCACTATATGAGTGTTATGTTGGGATGTATGGTATATGTTACCTGTAGCACTATATGAGTGTTATCTTGGGATGTATGGTATATGTTACCTGTAGCACTATATGAGTGTTATCTTGGGATGTATGGTATATGTTACCTGTAGCACTATATGAGTGTTATCTTGGGATGTATGGTATATGTTACCTATAGCACTATATGAGTGTTATGTTGGGATGTATGGTATATGTTACCTGTAGCACTATATGAGTGTTATCTTGGGATGTATGGTATATGTTACCTGTAGCACTATATGAGTGTTATGTTGGGATGTATGGTATATGTTACCTGTAGCACTATATGAGTGTTATGTTAGGATGTATGGTATATGTTACCTGTAGCACTATATGAGTGTTATCTTAGGGTGTATGGTATATGTTACCTGTAGCACTATATGAGTGTTATGTTGGGATGTATGGTATATGTTACCTGTAGCACTATATGAGTGTTATGTTGGGGTGTATGGTATATGTTACCTGTAGCACTATATGAGTGTTATGTTGGGATGTATGGTATATGTTACCTGTAGCACTATATGAGTGTTATCTTGGGATGTATGGTATATGTTACCTGTAGCACTATATGAGTGTTATGTTAGGATGTATGGTATATGTTACCTGTAGCACTATGTGAGTGTTATGTTGGGGTGTATGGTATATGTTACCTGTAGCACTATATGAGTGTTATCTTGGGATGTATGGTATATGTTACCTGTAGCACTATGTGAGTGTTATGTTAGGATGTATGGTATATGTTACCTGTAGCACTATATGAGTGTTATGTTAGGATGTATGGTATATGTTACCTGTAGCACTATGTGAGTGTTATGTTGGGGTGTATGGTATATGTTACCTGTAGCACTATATGAGTGTTATCTTGGGATGTATGGTATATGTTACCTGTAGCACTATGTGAGTGTTATCTTGGGATGTATGGTATGTGTTACCTGTAGCACTATATGAGTGTTATCTTGGGATGTATGGTATACGTTACCTGTAGCACTATATGAGTGTTATGTTAGGATGTATGGTATATGCTACCTGTAGCACTATATGAGTGTTATGTTGGGATGTATGGTATATGTTACCTGTAGCACTATGTGAGTGTTATGTTAGGATGTATGGTATATGTTACCTATAGCACTATATGAGTGTTATGTGGGGATGTATGGTATATGGTATATGTTACCTGTAGCACTATATGAGTGTTATGTTGGGATGTATGGTATATGTTACCTATAGCACTATATGAGTGTTATGTTGGGATGTATGGTATATGGTATATGTTACCTGTAGCACTACATTGTATATGAGTGTTATGTTGGGATGTATGGTATATGTTACCTGTAGCACTATATGAGTGTTATGTTAGGATGTATGGTATATGTTACCTGTAGCACTATGTGAGTGTTATGTTAGGGTGTATGGTATATGTTACCTGTAGCACTATATGAGTGTTATCTTGGGATGTATGGTATATGTTACCTGTAGCACTATGTGAGTGTTATGTTGGGGTGTATGGTATATGTTACCTGTAGCACTATATGAGTGTTATCTTGGGATGTATGGTATATGTTACCTGTAGCACTATATGAGTGTTATCTTGGGATGTATGGTATATGTTACCTGTAGCACTATATGAGTGTTATGTTAGGATGTATGGTATATGTTACCTATAGCACTATATGAGTGTTATCTTAGGATGTATGGTATATGTTACCTGTAGCACTATATGAGTGTTATGTTGGGATGTATGGTATATGTTACCTGTAGCACTATATGAGTGTTATGTTGGGATGTATGGTATATGTTACCTTTAGCACTATATGAGTGTTATCTTGGGATGTATGGTATATGTTACCTGTAGCACTATGTGAGTGTTATGTTGGGATGTATGGTATATGTTACCTGTAGCACTATGTGAGTGTTATGTTAGGATGTATGGTATATGTTACCTATAGCACTATATGAGTGTTATCTTGGGATGTATGGTATATGTTACCTGTAGCACTATGTGAGTGTTATCTTGGGATGTATGGTCTATGTTACCTGTAGCAGTATATGAGTGTTATCTTAGGATGTATGGTATATGTTACCTGTAGCACTATGTGAGTGTTATCTTGGGATGTATGGTATATGTTACCTGTAGCACTATATGAGTGTTATGTTAGGATGTATGGTATATGTTACCTGTAGCACTATGTGAGTGTTATCTTGGGATGTATGGTATATGTTACCTGTAGCACTATATGAGTGTTATCTTGGGATGTATGGTATATGTTACCTGTAGCAGTATATGAGTGTTATGTTGGGATGTATGGTATATGTTACCTGTAGCACTATATGAGTGTTATGTTGGGATGTATGGTATATGTTACCTGTAGCACTATATGAGTGTTATCTTAGGGTGTATGGTATATGTTACCTGTAGCACTATGTGAGTGTTATGTTGGGATGTATGGTATATGTTACCTGTAGCACTATGTGAGTGTTATGTTAGGATGTATGGTATATGTTACCTGTAGCACTATATGAGTGTTATCTTAGGGTGTATGGTATATGTTACCTGTAGCACTATGTGAGTGTTATCTTGGGATGTATGGTATATGTTACCTGTAGCACTATATGAGTGTTATCTTGGGATGTATGGTATATGGTATATGTTACCTGTAGCACTATATGAGTGTTATGTTGGGATGTATGGTATATGTTACCTGTAGCACTATGTTAGTGTTATGTTGGAATGTATGGTATATGTTACCTGTAGCACTATGTGAGTGTTATGTTGGGATGTATGGTATATGTTACCTGTAGCACTATATGAGTGTTATGTTGGGATGTATGGTATATGTTACCTGTAGCACTATGTGAGTGTTATGTTGGGATGTATGGTATATGGTATATGTTACCTGTAGCACTATATGAGTGTTATCTTAGGGTGTATGGTATATGTTACCTGTAGCACTATATGAGTGTTATCTTAGGGTGTATGGTATATGTTACCTATAGCACTATATGAGTGTTATCTTGGGATGTATGGTATATGTTACCTGTAGCACTATATGAGTGTTATGTTGGGATGTATGGTATATGTTACCTGTAGCACTATGTGAGTGTTATGTTGGGATGTATGGTATATGTTACCTGTAGCACTATGTGAGTGTTATGTTGGGATGTATGGTATATGTTACCTGTAGCACTATGTGAGTGTTATCTTGGGATGTATGGTATATGTTACCTGTAGCACTATGTGAGTGTTATCTTAGGGTGTATGGTATATGTTACCTGTAGCACTATATGAGTGTTATGTTGGGATGTATGGTATATGTTACCTGTAGCACTATGTGAGTGTTATGTTGGGATGTATGGTATATGTTACCTGTAGCACTATATGAGTGTTATCTTAGGGTGTATGGTATATGTTACCTGTAGCACTATGTGAGTGTTATCTTAGGGTGTATGGTATATGTTACCTGTAGCACTATATGAGTGTTATCTTAGGATGTATGGTATATGTTACCTGTAGCACTATGTGAGTGTTCTGTTGAGGTGTATGGTATATGTTACCTGGAGGAGTGGAGCCTGGAGGAGACGTCGGGGTCGGCTTGGCCTCACATGAAGGGCAACATTCACCCTCCAGGGCTGGAATCTCACTCTCAGTGTTTGGCTAATAAAATGACAGAATGATTTTCAATGTTAAGTTTCATTTTTATTTTTGCAAAATCTGCTTTTTTAAGCCATGTGTCACATTTGTGCATGATCAAATCAAACAAATGATGAGGAAACACAAATCTTTTGTGGTTAAATTATAATAGAATCACATTGTTGATTGAGATTTTTTCCCTTGTGAGTCAGTTCTTGCTTACATATATATAGATTTTATATACAGGTTAAAAAATTAATATTTGCCAATATTTGTTAGCTGTTCTACTTACATCACATGGTTTGCAAGGTACGGGTGTCTTGATGAGGTCGTTGTTGACACACATATACTTGAAGCAGCCTTCAATCACCTCATCCCCTGGCTGGTAACATTCAAACACAAAGACAGCAAGATATTCATCACTATTATTGATCATTTTATTCTGATTTCTTTTTTCTATGGATGTGTATCCTTTTTATTTTTTATCATAAGTTTCTCATTAAACACTTTTGCACTAAGTCTCACTTGCTTTCAAAGAAAAATTATTAATGGAAAGTTTACAGAAAACACCACAGAAAAAAACTGACTGCAATAGTGATGTTCTTGTTTGGTATAACACAGATGCAGTTTTCTGGTTCCACACATGTGACTCCATTGAAGAGAGTTCCCTCCGGACAGTCGCATCCGGGCTCGCAGTTCTCATCCTCTTCCACGATGCCAGAGCATCCGGGCTGGAGGGCATGACAGGCGTGGCACTCCCTAACGCACACACTGGGCACCAGGGGGGGCTCACAGGCTGAACCACAAAGCAACATTTGAAATATGACGCGAACTATTTGAAAGCCATCACAATATTATTTAATGATCAGTTGCAGCAAAACTTTGATTTGGTCATACATGGCTATTGTGTGACATCATATAGTCACGCATAGTTAGATGGCATAGTTTAGTCAGATATGAGGCACAATATGGTCATGCAATAGCCATGCGTGGCAATATAGATTTAGGTCTCAAACTGATGAAATTAGGAAAAACAGGAAACTGAGGACTGATACCTAACGGTGAATACCTGTGTAGTAGGTACACTGATCTACATGTACTGTATATGATAAACAAAATTATATCTTAATCTGAGAAAAAAGTGTAATATAATTCTAAGAAAATATAGAATTTGTTTAAAGTTTTAACATGATAACTGAAACTTGATATCAGAACCTAACAGCGAATTTCAAATAACAGATATGATATTTTAAATTTTAAGCAAGGAAATTGCCACAACAAAGGGTCCACTTTTGACTATTAGGACTAGTTTAGCATCTTGAATATGACATATATTTTAAAAAAGGACCTGTTTAACTGTGGGCATATACATGTAGTGTAAAACTCAACGTTTAATCTACTGGCAGATGAGTCTCTAGTGAATGCTGAGAGTACTTACGAGTTCTTGTTGTCCGGACTGTTGTGGTTGTTATGATGGGGGTACCTGAATAAAACAAACTTATCTCAAATTTCCTATTTCTTTCATATCAAATGCAATAACAACTCGTGTCAATCAATATTTTCACCACTTTGTTCATCTTAATAGGTTTTTCAAATTATGACACAAATAAATCTAAATTTGTTATTTCATGAAAATTAAGTTAAAACTTTCTGATGTCATGATATGAGATGTGAACTTTAAATATTGCACATAAAATAAATCCATTTTAGTTAAAGGAAAACATGTACCGGTAAATGTGTTAAAACACAAAGTTTGCAATATATTCCGTGTTTACTTACTGATGGTCTGACAAGTACAACATGTATCATCTTGATACTGGACTGCAACCTCATTCTGGAAAACAATAAAAAGATATACATTAATTTTTTTATGTGTCTGGAAATACAATAAAATGATGTTGTTATTGTGGTAGGGGGCATACTCACATCATCACAGATCCTGTTACAGGCTGGGGTGAGCTCCCAGGCGCCCTCTGTACACGTCCTGTTGAAGCAGGTGCTGTGGATCTGTGTGCTGTTCTCAACACATGGTGTAGTGGCTGAAAATTAGGATTGAAATACTAGTAATATATGGCATCTTAAGTTTAACTGTAAGGAGGAGTACATGTTTTGTGATCACTAGAAGAGTAATAATTGTATTAAGTTACTCTGGTTATGGAATAAGTCCAATGACAATATAAGAAGATGGCATCTAAATCATATTTGTTATATAGAATATATGCCTATGTTCTAATGTAATTCATAAAATTAGAGAAATAATTTTTCTGTAAATTTGTGATTTAAACAGACTATATCTAAGAAGGTTCTGCCACTGTGGTGACAGCACATATCCAGTGACATCACTTGTATTCCAAAAAGAACAATGTTAACATTTAACAAGACTTTAATTTGACTGATATGGTGATACACTAGGTTTGAGTATGATCTCTGAGTGTGTCTACATGTAGGTGGGCATTTATGTCGGTTCTGGTGCGTGTTAACTTACGTGGTCTTGGAGGTGTTGTGGGAGCTGGTGTGGTGCCTGAAATCACAACAACAAAATACTTAGCATGACATTTACAAAATCATGTGGTGTTTTTTTCTATAATTTTAATTAATATAAAATGAATATTATTCACCTTGTAATGAGAAAGTACTTACTCATAAATACACATTCACAGCATTTGCTGGCATCATCGGCATACAGGTTCAAGGTGTATCCCTATAAGTGATGCAAACAAACATTATTAAGAGGCTCTGCCTGTAAAAACCTGCAAAATCTGCAAAATGTGGCGAAGGGTGTTCTCACAGATCAAGACAAGCCATATATCATTTGAAAGGGTAGGGTCTAACTAAGATTTTTGCCAAGGGATTTTTTTCAGAAATTGATGGTTGCCATGGTAACATCATTTAAACACCCCAAAGTCAGGGTACCCCTTTTTAACAAAAAACACACATTTGAAAAATAAAAATCCCTAAATTCTGCAATATTTGCATCAAAATATTTCTTAATGAAATTGTATTGATCTATGATGCATGTATTTATTATATAGGACCAGTCTTTAGATTTTCATATTTGACCTTTACTTGACCCTTGACCTCATTAAATCCATACAGTGGTGTCCCCTGGTGGCCATGTTCGGAACTAGAGCCAAAATGTGAAAAACAAGGCAAGTTTATGGACATTTTTCTCCCAAGGCCAGCCAGATCCAGAAGTCTCACTATTATGGCAATATAGAGCAACACCTATATTACCAACATCAACAATAAAATTCGCGGGAACTTTTAAATTTTTTTTTTTAAACCCTGAGGAAAAAATGAAAAATCAAATTTGTCATTTTTGATATTCAATAAACAATACAAGTAAAACAGGCTCACAAGACACCTAAATCACATGGGAAATGAACATAATCTCACACAATCACACCTGAGGGGCTCTAGTCGATGTTGGTAAAACAAAACATATTCAAGGTCAAAGGTCAAAGTCAAGGTCATGCATCAAATGTTTGGCATTTTTCTCATTTTTACTGATTTTTGTGAATAATGAACAAATATTATGAAACAAAGACATATACAATTTAATGAGATGTTTGATTTAATCAAGTTAGATTGGTTATAACAGATCTGTAAAATATTTCTGTATAGATTTTAAACTTAAATAACATGTTTTTCTCAAATTATTGTCCAAGGTCGTTGGCGCAAATCTGCACAGGGTCATCTGTTTTTCAAAAGTAGCATTTTCATCAAAATTTGACATATTCGACCTCCATGATCTCAGTGACAAATAATGTGAATATACTAGCTAACTGGTGGACATTATTCAACACTACCTCCTCTTCAATGTCCGATTCCCAAACCATTTGATATTAACTATGTTGCTATGGTAACCAGGTAATCAAAATACCTTGTCCTCAATTCAGTCCAATTTTTCGAATTTTGATGATTTTTGCAATGTTTTGCATAGCAATTACTCATTATAATGACATTGATTGAACAAACTATGTTATCTATAATGGTACACATAGGTCATGCCCTTATTTTACATACAGAACATATTTCAGATCAAATGTGTTGCTATGGTAACCAGGTGATGCAATTACCTTGTCACTCACTCAGACTGAATTCACCGATTTTGATGATTTTTGTGATATTCAGCAATCTTATTCTGAATGAAAAACAACTTGAATGGACCATTTATATAGTCCCATGTGATAAACACAGTCCATACCTTTATGTTTCCCACATTGAAAAGTTCAGATCATATGCATTGCTATGGTAACCAGGTGATAAAGATAGCCAGTCCCTGATTCTGACTGACATCACCGATTTTGATGATTTTTGCGATATTGAGCATTTTTATTCTTAATGAAAAACAACTTGAATGTGCCATTTATATAGTCTGTTTTGATAAACATGCTCCATAACTTTATGTTACCCAAATTGAAAAGTTCAGATCAAATGCATTGCTATGGTAACCAGGTGATAAAAAATACCTTGTCCCTCACTCAGACTAAATTTACTGATTTGATGATATTGGGCGATATTCAATATTGTTTTTCTAAATGAGAACCAAGTTGAGTATACTAATTTTATAGTCTTTTGTAATAAACATGGCCCATGGCCATACTTTAATATTCCACACATAGAATGTTTGAGATCAAATGAATTGCATGGGTTGCTATGGTAACCAGGTGATGAAATTACTTTGTCCCTCACTCAGACTAAATATACTGATTTTTGACAATTTTCAGCTATATTCAACATTGTTATCCTAAATTTAAAAAAAATATAAATCTTTGTAATTGTTGACAGTATGTACCATACTTACTCATGTATAGGACAATATTATCACAAAACATGCATTAAAATGGCCGCCAAGCTTCAGCTGAAGCTTGAATGATAGCAGAGCCGATATCTTGAGAAAAACCAACTCGTCTTATATTCGGAAATTGTTTTTTTTCAATCAAAATAACCTCAATTTTGGGGGTTCGTCTTATACACGAGTCGTCCTATACTTGAGTAAATACGGTATATGTATTTCTTACCAAACTATTCTGTATGTATTTCATAACAAATTTTTTAAAAATGTTTTATTTGTCATTGAACCAAAGGCCATGAACATAAATGATGATCATAAAGAGGAATAACCATATTATAATGATAACTCATAAATCAGTTTGTCTAATAAGGGAATAAAATCAACACCCCACCCATGACCAATCCCCTTTGGAGGGCTGGTGCACTCTTTGGCATTGGAGTCACTGCTGACGTCATTAAACATTGAAAATAGCTCAAGTTCACCCAACATTGAACTTTTCCAAGCCCCTCATAGGTAGATCACATCTGCCAAATCATATTGATTGCAATCTTGAAGAAAATATAACATACATAAGCAAAGTTCTTTTGTGCTGATCATGACCTTGACCCAAGGTCATAAAAAGTGCACCAAAATAAAATATGGAAATTTACCTATATTTACATAATGTCAAGCTCTAACTTTCTCTGATTTGTAAAGATTAGATTCACAATATGTTAGAAGCGTTGATCTATATGGCCTTTAAGTAGATCATTGTGATCTAGTTACATAATTTTTTTCAAAAGTTATGAAAAAGATATTGAATAAAATAAATGTAGTCAGAATAAATGCAATTTATCATGTTTTTAAAAATATCACAAATATTTGATTTTGATAATTGGGTCTTGTGACCTTGAAAATTGCCCAAGGTCACCCAATATCATACTTATTCAAGCCCCTCATTGGTTTATCACATCTACCAAGTAATATCAATTTTGCTGTATTTTGTTAGAAAAAGAGCATTAACAAGTGAAGTTGCTCCTGTGCTGGTCATGACCTTGACCTTGACCCACGGCCACAAAAAGTTCAGCCTACAAAAATTCCTAGACCTACATATTATCATGTTATAGTAAAATAATGTCCAAGCATTACTGAATGAAGAAGAAAACAAAGTGCGGCAGTGGACGTGGCTGAAGCAGTGGAAATGGAGCAGGAACATAAAGTCAGCTTGTGCTGAGTTAATAACTATATGGGTTTTGGTTTGAGTAAGGGAGAAGGTAATATCATCACCTTGTTACCATAGCATTTGCTCTGAATCATTTTGTGTATAATATTAAGGCATAGGTCATTTTATCACAACAGATTTATAGATGGTACATTAACAATATTGAATACAAAGGGAAATCAAATAACAATATTGAATACAAAAGGAAACCATCAATAAATGGTAAATTTAGTCTGATTGAGGGACTGGGTAATTTTACCTGATTACCATGGCAACATATTTGATCTCAAAATTCTATGTGTGTAGCATCAGGGGTGGGAGAGCTCTGAACCAATCTGGGTGGTAATTGAAACATATCTGGGTGGTATGACGTCATACCATTGTTTTGAACCATTTATGAACCAATCTGGATGGTTCTGTAATAAAACATTTTTTTTTATGTCTCACAATAAGCATCAAAATCACATAATAATCATCACAAAAGTGTACAAATTTCATTTCAGTAGAGTGCGTTAATGAGAGTGTAAAATTTATGATAAATCTAAAACGTTTTTACGGTAATATTTGTGCCCCCAAGTCGGCACATTCCTGTGTTGAAATGTGGCAATAATCTCGTTAAAAATCAGTTTCAGATGATCATATACTTATATATGTAACTGATGAGCATGTTATTTTCTTTAAGATTTGTGTATGAAAGTAGTTATATAAATATTAAAGAATGCAAATTTTTCAGTCAAGCCATTGTTCACCGTATGGCACTGCCCAGATACCACTCAGATTGGCTGCTATTTAGTGCACAGATGTGTTGCAAATGCCCAGAATGACGTCATTTAGCACCCAGATCAGTTGTGAGCATCCAGAAAGACACGATTTGCTGCACAGATTGGTTCAGAGCTCTCCGACCCCTGAGCAGCAATGTATGGGCCATGTTCATAATAACAGACTATATAAACGGTACATTCAAGTTGGTTATCATTTAGAATAATAATATTGAATATAGCTGAAAATTGTCAAAAATCAGTATATTTAGTCTGAGTGAGGGACAAAGTAATTTCATCACCTGGTTACCATAGCAACCCATGCAATTAATTTGATCTCAAACATTCTATGGGTGGAATATTAAAGTATGGCCATGGGCCATGTTTATTACAAAAGACTATAAAATTAGTATACTCAACTTGGTTATCATTTAGAAAAAACAATATTGAATATCGCCCAATATCATCAAATCAGTAAATTTAGTCTGAGTGAGGGACAAGGTATTTTTTATCACCTGGTTACCATAGCAATGCATTTGATCTGAACTTTTCAATTTGGGTAACATAAAGTTATGGAGCATGTTTATCAAAACAGACTATATAAATGGCACATTCAAGTTGTTTTTCATTAAGAATAAAAATGCTCAATATCGCAAAAATCATCAAAATCGGTGATGTCAGTCAGAATCAGGGACTGGCTATCTTTATCACCTGGTTACCATAGCAATGCATATGATCTGAACTTTTCAATGTGGGAAACATAAAGGTATGGACTGTGTTTATCACATGGGACTATATAAATGGTCCATTCAAGTTGTTTTTCATTCAGAATAAGATTGCTGAATATCACAAAAATCATCAAAATCGGTGAATTCAGTCTGAGTGAGTGACAAGGTAATTGCATCACCTGGTTACCATAACAACACATTTGATCTGAAATATGTTCTGTATGTAAAATAAGGGCATGACCTATGTGTACCATTATAGATAACATAGTTTGTTCAATCAATGTCATTATAATGAGTAATTGCTATGCAAAACATTGCAAAAATCATCAAAATTCGAAAAATTGGACTGAATTGAGGACAAGGTATTTTGATTACCTGGTTACCATAGCAACATAGTTAATATCAAATGGTTTGGGAATCGGACATTGAAGAGGAGGTAGTGTTGAATAATGTCCACCAGTTAGCTAGTATATTCACATAATTTGTCACTGAGATCATGGAGGTCGAATATGTCAAATTTTGATGAAAATGCTACTTTTGAAAAACAGATGACCCTGTGCAGATTTGCGCCAACGACCTTGGACAATAATTTGAAAAAAACATATTATTTAAGTTTAAAATCTATACAGAAATATTTTACAGATCTGTTATAACCAATCTAACTTGATTAAATCAAACATCTCATTAAATTGTATATGTTTTTGTTTCATCATATTTGTTCATTATTCACAAAAATCAGTAAAAATGAGAAAAATGCCAAACATTTGATGCATGACCTTGACTTTGACCTTTGACCTTGAATATGTTTTGTTTTACCAACATCGACTAGAGCCCCTCAGGTGTGATTGTGTGAGATTATGTTCATTTCCCATGTGATTTAGGTGTCTTGTGAGCCTGTTTTACTTGTATTGTTTATTGAATATCAAAAATGACAAATTTGATTTTTCATTTTTTCCTCGGGGTTTAAAAAAAAAATTTAAAAAGTTCCCGCGAATTTTATTGTTGATGTTGGTAATATAGGTGTTGCTCTATATTGCCATAATAGTGAGACTTCTGGATCTGGCTGGCCTTGGGAGAAAAATGTCCATAAACTTGCCTTGTTTTTCACATTTTGGCTCTAGTTCCGAACATGGCCACCAGGGGACACCACTGTATGGATTTAATAAGGTCAAGGGTCAAGTAAAGGTCAAATATGAAAATCTAAAGACTGGTCCTATATAATAAATACATGCATCATAGATCAATACAATTTCATTAAGAAATATTTTGATGCAAATATTGCAGAATTTAGGGATTTTTATTTTTCAAATATGTGTTTTTTGTTAAAAAGGGGTACCCTGACTTTGGGGTGTTTAAATGATGTTACCATGGCAACCATCAATTTCTGAAAAAAATCCCTTGGCAAAAATCTTAGTTAGACCCTACCCTTTCAAATGACATATGGCTTGTCTTGATCTGTGAGAACACCCTTCGCCACATTTTGCAGGTTTTTACAGGCAGAGCCTCTTAATAGGAAGGATATATTTGGAAATATTCATTTGAATTTATTGTAAATAGGACTATTTTAAAAATATACTTTTCCATTGCAATTGTATACAAATTGCAAAGCATAGCCAAAAAATGTTCTGTTTTTCTAGATCATTTCATTTCACATAATTTTATCCACTTTTGACTAAAGGCACTCCTGTCAGATGAGATTAGGCAACTGTTTCTCAAGAATTAATGTGTGGTTAAAACCGCTATTCAAGAAAAAAGATTTGTCAAAAGTGTGCTTTTCTTTGATTTTACCTAATATATATTCAAGTATTCAGTATTAATTTAGCAGACATACCGGATCACATTTTGTGATCTTGCATTCTTTGTCACAGAGAGTTTCACCATTCTTGCACTCGCAGATCTGGCATTCTCCAAACTCCCATGAGTCTCCATCCTGTGGATAAATAACGATAATATATCTAAAATATATCTAAAATATATCTAAAATATATCTAAAATAAAAAAAATTTCTGTTATTGAATTTAAAAAAGTGTTATGAGATTTAAAAATAGATTACTTGAAAAATATGGGAAAAACGCTATGAATATATAAAGATACTTGAGCCAATCTTATTTGAAAATGGTACAAGAGTAATTTTGTCAACATTTTGTAGCAGATTTGGCATGTAATTTTGCTGGGATATAGTGTCTCACATCTACGAGGGTTCCGTTGTGACTACAGGGACATCCCTGCTCATCCGAACCATCATCACAATCCTGGATAAAGTCACATGTCTGCTCCGGTGTGAAGCATCTCGTACAGTTGTCACACTCCAGCTCGTCCTCTGCACATTGGCAGTAACCCTCCGTTGTCGTCATCGGCGTAGTTCCAGCTAAAACATAACAATTTTAAAATCATTATCTTTCTTGATCTACCTTGTTTTGTAACTCTTATCAATAAGTCTCATAATTTTTTAGAGAGCATTCTTTTCCACGTCTAATCCAAGGTAAAGTTAACAACTGCTAAAAGATACCTTGGCGTTCATTTTCTTTTACCCAGTTTTGACTTCTGCACATGGATTTGACTTCAATACCAGTATTTTTGCCCATTCTGTATCTGAGCCATTACATACATGTAAGCACTATTCCAGGCTGTACTCACTTGGTTTACATTCACAGCAAGTCTCCCCAGTCACAGGCACTGCAGTATATCCCTGACAAAAACATAGATTATAATCAGAAAACCCGCACTTATTTCTATTTGACCAAAGTAAGAAAAACAGATTTTTAAAATATTTTACATGTATATCAAATATAAAGTCCTCTATGCTCAAAAATCTATATGTGAAATTTGATTTTAACTTTCCCCAGTTTACTCCATTTGGACAAATGAAGCAAATTGTCATGAATTCGTGTAATATCCTCACACCAAATATGTGTAACTTTAATATATTGAAATAACTTAATTGAGTCAAACCTTCTCAAAGGGGACATAATATTCTCACCAGGGCATATGATCAAAGGGTTAATATAAGTGATTATCACAGGAGCACATGATCAAAGGGTTAATATAAGTGATTCGTACAGGAGCATATGATCAAAGGGTTAATATAAGTGATTCGTACAGGAGCACATGATCAAAGAGTTAATATAAGTGATTCGTACAGGAGCATATGATCAAAGGGTTAATATAAGTGATTCTCACAGGAGCATATGATCAAAGCGTTAATATAAGTGATTCTCACAAGAGCATATGATCAAAGCATTAATATAAGTGATTCTCACAGGGGCATGTGATCAAAGCATTAATATATATGATTCTCACAGGGGCACATGATCAAAGCGTTAATATATATGATTCTTACAGGAGCACATGATCAAAGCGTTAATATAAGTGATTCTCACAGGGGCATGTGATCAAAGCGTTAATATATATGATTCTCACAGGGGCACATGATCAAAGCGTTAATATATATGATTCTTACAGGGGCACATGATAAAAGGGTTAATATAAGTGATTCTTACAGGGGCGCACGTCATGTTGCATATCTTCTGACAGGTCCTGGTACAGTTGTATCCCATGTAGCACTCATGATCGCAGCCGTCTATCTCGTCTATGTATCCAGTACCAGGCTACAAACAACACATCCAAAATACCTCAATACACAGCACAGCAACATCATAATAATCATGTATTGTCAGGTCATTATCTGGGGTAGTAAGTTTGGGAAAAAATATTTTGAAAATAGACAAATTGATCAATTTTAATCATTTAAAGATGTTGTTATTATATAGTCTTATTGTATTATATCATAATAATCATGTATTGTCAGGTCATTATCTGGGGTAGTAAGTTTGGGAAAAAATATTTTGAAAATAGACAAATTGATCAATTTTAATCATTTAAAGATGTTGTTATTATATAGTCTTATTGTATTATAAGAATTTAAGAGAAAAAAGTCCAAAAATGGATGATCCTTCCTATTTATACTAAGAATGGTCAAAATTGTCTAATTTGTTTTACTGTCACGACCAACAATTCACAAATTCTGAAGCAATCCTTCATAAATGTTTTTCAATGAAGAACAATAATAGTTTTAGATTAGGACAGAGCTATATTCTTATTTGAGTACCTCGATGCCCTCTCCAGAGTCAGGGTTCTCTGGGTCTGGACATGTGCAGTTAGAGAGGTCAATGCAGTGGCCATCGCTGTCATACACCTCACCCTTAGGACACCCACAACACATTCCTATAATATCAAAATTTATATAACACTTAGAGGTCATCACAACCAAAACAGTTTATCCTGATATCTCATCTGGATAAAGCAATAATCATTAATTAGTGTGACATTATTATTGATTCTTATTCAACCTTATGTCGTGCTAGGTGATATTTTGTTATGAAACTGTGGAATCATATCAAGAATGTAATTATATTTTTTTCTCAAAATTAAACTATATTCTGTCTTTTGATATATTTTATATAATTATTTGTCCTATGCTATACAATTATTCACTTATTAAGATTCATAAAGATATAATTCTATGAGTCATATCTTGGTACATATAACTAACCGTGTGGGTCAGGCTTGGCAATCCAGTCATTGCAGTCCTTGCCAGCCTTGATATCATCACAGGTGAGAGTGCACTCACACGGTTCCCACTCCTCTCCCTCACCAGGGCACTGCATCGGGGTCGTACCTACAGGGGGCACCACCAGCTCACATGCATTATACACATTATATACACAGTCTGGGATTTTAACAATAGCCAGTAGTTTGACTGTCTAGTAGCTAATCATGATTTTTCAAATATTGGCAAAATTGTCCTTTTGTCATATCATTAATCCTACAAAATATGAATTGCCCAAATCAAATACAGTACTGTTTGGGATAGTATATTTTGATTAGGGCGAGTGCAAATCTCCACTTATTTGCTCCACCTTTCAATAAATTTGGCCCAGATACAAATTTTACTCTTTTTCCAATCATAAGATATTATCTTTCTTCCACTCAGACAGAACTAGACATTCAGTAATTGCTTGTTGTGACAATATATTCGATTGAAAAGTAGATTCTTATCTGAGTACATTGTACAACAAAATTATTTCATCACAAATAACTGCATGATTTTTTTTTCATTTCATATATACATGTGTATATCAAACCAAACATTCTTTACAGACCTGGGAATTCTGTTGTTTGTGGTGGAGTTGTTGGATCTGCAAAAGATTGATGACAAAATGTATCACATTGTACATTCTTAGCTCATGTACATGTATTTATTCACTGCAACATTGTACCACAGAATCAAATCATAAACAAACACAACCAGCAAACAAAGGAGGGCAACTTCATCTGGCAGGTTATTATGATGAATATCACAATATTACAAACCAAATCAACTCATTGAAATATCATTTTAGCATCATAGTGCACATAACATCTATAACATATAAATACTTGAGAATATTCTGGAATGTTATATATATATATATAAACATGTATACTTTTTTTTTGCAGAAAAAATCATAAATATTACAAACAAATTAAAAATGACATTTTAAGCAAAATAGTTAGCATAACTTGTATGACTTTTCATGATGAAAATCACAATAGTACAAACAAATAAAACCATAAGCAGTGATTGAAATAACATTTTTAGCATTATAGTTTAGATAGCTAATTTAAAATGATAATATTCGAGTACGTACTCGGGTAGTGGCAGAGTTCAAAGTACATGGACTTGACCCTGGCCTGGGTCGCTCCACGAGCTTTCCTCAGTTTGATGGTGAGAGTCCTGCCCTCTACTGGGTAGCGTGGGATTATCATCACCTTCTGCCATCTCTTTACCTTCTTAATACGGAATCTCTATAAAAGAGTAACATGAACACTGTTAATTAACAATGTATCCAATTTGAATTTAATTTTGTTCCCAGTCAGTAAAATCGTGGAAAATAATGCATATTTAATATAAATATACATATATTTTTTTTTACTGGGACCTCACACTTCTCAATCACTTGGGAGGCCCAACTTTATTTTGTCGGTAATATATTTTTCACATACATCATTGAGGTTGACCGGTTCCCCCCTCCCTGCCAAGACTACCAATTGGTCTACCAATTGGTCTTGTCAGTTCAATTGATATAAATATGTATAAATATGTATAAAAATGTGTTTTTGCATAATTCTTTATATATATATTTCTTTAATGTTGGATACAGTTTGGTTTAAAAAATGATGAGGCAAATGTTAGAAATTGATATTCAATGAATCAAATAATTAGGTGCTTTAAATTCTAGATTCACCCAACCCGTACTGTTTAAGACCAATACTGACTATCTCACTGAACATGAATTCTTGGATGGGTATTAATTCCATACAATATAATACTGCCATTTCCTTGGGAGGATAATTAGTTCACTAAAAAACACCAGGTTTAACTGTATCTTACCCCCGCAGCCACGATGTGACCATTGTCATCTCTGAGGTTGATCTGTGCCGAGGCAAATCCTTTCTGCTGCCAGTAGATCATGTGGAAAGAAGGCTGGCGAACTGGTGTCACCGATACTTTGAAAGTGTATGTATAAGACCTGAGACAGAAAACAGAAGCAAATATTACCAAACAATACTTTAATGCTGTTTATCAAGAAGCCATCATTGCTGGTTTTGTCAAAAGCTGCTAATCTGTACTTATTATTAATGAATCTGCAAAAAAAAGTACTGAATATCTGTAACAGACAAGGTTAAAATTCACTGAATATCTGCAACATATTAGGTTAAATTGAATATCTGTAACCAACCAGGTTAAAATTCACTGAATATCTGCAACATATTAGGTTAAATTGAATATCTGTAACCAGCCAGGTTAAAATTCACTGAATATCTGCAACATATATAAGGTTAAATTGAATATCTGTCACAGAACAATTATAATTCACTAAATATCTGTAACAGACCAGGTTATAATTCACTGAATACCGAGGACTGTCCCGGGTTAAAATTGTGATGGCAAGTATGAGCCTCAGGTAAAACCAATTTTAGCTTTTCCATATATAATAGTGAGATAATAGTTGCATTATGTGGTTTTTATTGTTTGAAGTGTGCATAAGATTCTTAGAGTCCTATAGGAGTTTATTATGAAATCAGCCCTTTTTTTCTATAGCACAACATCACTTTGACTGGGTTTCTATCCTCCTCCTCATGTCCTGTATGGACCCTCACAGCATAAAAAGGTTCAAAGGGGAAGGTAACAGTCAAAACATCAACATCAAAGAAAAAAATATCCTTAATTCCTAATGAGGAAATAAGCAGTTTTTAAAAAAGACATCAAATATTTCAAGTGGATGTTAGAATATTGACATTTTATTTTAAAAGAATATGAATGAATATGAATTTGAGAGAATATGGTGACTTTTAAGGAGTAAAGCACAGTAAAACACATTTTTACCAATATGCCTTGAATGCAATCAAGATTAGACAAATAATGAATATTTTTTTAATGAAATTCAGGAAATTGATGCCATAAAAAGCAAGATATTCCAAATTTGACAAAAAGTGGAAGCCAATAATGTAAATGATCATTTTAAAAAAGTCATTGAATAATTAAACAGGCAAAATAAGCAAGAAGCATTGTTTTCAGTTTGAGTCACAATTAGAAGTGATCGTGCAAGTTTGCGTTGGCCTAATACTCACCCATCTTGTACCCATTCCTCATAACTAAACATATATCATGCCCTGTTAGTCTCATTTCTCAACATGGTCTTTTCATATGCTCCATTTTCATTATATCAGTGCCAAATATTTATCATTTAAATTTTTAAATAATTGAAAAATGTTTTTTTTTTAAAACAATGTAATTTACCCAGCATTCCAAATTGAAAACAAAAGTAAATCTAAAATATGCCCAACATTAAGAATGTAAAAAATCTTATGTAATCAAGATATAAACATTTCAAAATACAAAAAACTCCATTAAATTTCAAGAATGTTTACTTATTACTAGTCAAAATGCTTTATGCATTTTATTTAAAAGTTTATAGAGCCAGAATGAGAAGATGAATAATGATGGAGGTTCTACTACTTACTGGGGGTCAGCTACTCCACTCTCACTATTTAAGCCAGGACAAGTTAACATTACTGATAAATCATGCTTCTCCATAAACAAATGTTCAAAACTATCTTTACAGTATTGCAGTGCAAAATGAAAAATTTTACGCATTGTTTATTTTCCAAAAGATTTTGTTTGTAGTTAATAATCAATATCAGAATATGAATGTGATAAAGCATGAATTCAATTTTAAGCATATTTAAGTTCAGGAATGTCTATATATCAAAAACTGATTACTTACTTCCATTTTCGCTTTTCATTAGAAGACTTCCAAACTCCACTCACACCCCACAGAGCCTTGTTTCTCAACTTGTTATTGTTTGTGACAGAAATATCCACTAGGTGGCGGTTCCTCTTGGTATCCACAAAGTCACATGGCTCTGAAGAGAAGAAAGTAGGAAAGATTACTAGTTGTGAAAATGCTTCATACATTGGAATGAATATTTTGGGGATCTTCAATTGCTTGATAGCCACCTTAATGATTAAAATTGGACAGTTTTAAAAGCATAATTACAAAAAAAATATCAAAACACAATGCCATGCTAATCACCACTCAGGCTTGGTAAGTTCCTTGAACTTTATAATAAATTATTTGCAAGATAAATAGTGTGAATTCATTGTAGTAGAAGATAGTACAAAATTCAGACAATTTGACAAATCAAATTCCAAGTATGGCCATTTTAATTTACCACTCCTTTTAATGGAGTCTTGCAAAATCTGAGTGACAAAGCTGGTCATCTTTTAACATGTCACTGCCTGACCGAACCAATATTTGGCGTAAACTTTTGCTATTGAGGGTTGTTGAGAACTTACCCTCTGTGGTGGTAGTGGGGGGCATGGTGGTCGTTGTGGGAGTGGGCGTGGACAAGGACGGCTCGTAACATGCCTCAAAGACGACGTTCATCACCTCCAGCCTGTTGCGGACAGTATCCTTGTGGAAAATCATCAACAGATAACCCCCACGAATCCCCGAGCCAAACGTGAACTCAAAGTCTACGTAGTCTTGTTTGCCACCACTGGTATCCTTTTCAACCTGAAAGAATAATTGAAAAATAAAAAAAATTATTTTAATTCTGTTTTTAGGACCTGCTTTTAAATCACCATGATTCATACTTATTTGGAAATCATATATTTTGAGGAATTTTTAGAAAAAACTCACTTCAGCGATAGGATTCTGGGACAAACCATCATCCTTGTAGATCTGGACTGTCACCTTCTCAACGCTGCGCACTGTACCGGTGATCTTAGCGAAAAGTGGTTTATTGACTTTGACAGCAATTTCGACAATAGTGTCTACATTACGTTTGTACTCGGTGCCTGATCCAGCGAGCATGTCTCGGGCATCTTTACGGTCGTCATCATGCATCGTAAAGAACTCCTCATCAAGAGGAAGCTGAACCAGCTCACAATCTACAACACATAGTCACATTTAAACACTACAAATATATAAATCATATCAATATCATAAAATATTTATTCTTTACAAGAAAAAATAGGAAATTTCAAATTTATATTTAAAGTGTTTCTTCTAATCTGGCTGAAATAGCTTAATAATTGGTGGAGTGTTTGCCTTGAGATTCAAGGATTCCCAGTTCTAATCCTGGCTGGTAATTATCAACTGCTATGAGCAGACAGTGTCTGAAATCAGCAGTTCATAAATGACAACTCTACTTCTTTTTTTAGGAAACTCTCATGATAGTCACATACTTTGTGTGGTGGGAGAGGTAGGCGCAGGAGTCGTGGTTGTCACGCGGGGGGATGTCGTGCTCACACGGGGGGAGGTGGTTGACCTTGGTGTGGTGGTTGTCCAGAACGGTGTCGGGTATGTCTTAGGGCTGGTCAGAGGAGTAGTGGTTATCTTCCCTGAAATATAAATGATAAATAATAATAAAACAGCACCGATAAAGACAAAGTCTGTTCAAAGCGCTCAAACATGAAGGATTCTCTCAGTTAAGGCCAACAATATTTGGTTATATGCTATATGGCTGCTTCTATATTTATAATAACATAATATTTTATGTAATGTTACCCATAAATATTTGAATGTTTATGTAACTTTGAGAATAAGTGCGGCAATGTAGGGTTTACTCATTAGTAATATTTGCATGTATCACCACAAGTTTCAGGATAAAAGCAGCAATGTGGGGGTGCCTTACCTGTAGTGGTGGAGACTGGTGGGGGCGCTCTCGAGGTCGTCTTCATGGTGGTGGTAGGTAGAGGTGTCGTGGTGAAGGGAGATGTACTCGTGATGGGTGGAGATGTTGTCACACGCACTGTCGTACCAGGCCCTGATCAATAATAAAAACCAAACTTTACATATATATATTTTACATATATATATATGGTGGTTTCCCTGCTTAATCCCATTTTCTGCAATCCTCAGGAGATATGACTGAGAATTTAGAATGAACTTGATCTATCCCTGAACTACAGCTTAAAACATTGCCTAAATCTTCACAATTGGGGAAAATCATAACGTTGTCTTGGATTGTTTTATCAATATAAAAACAGAGGCTCAACCAGAATACCAAAGTGTTATTTCCATTACAAGTACTAGAGCACAGGGATTTTCAAACTTTTAATATTGCTATTGGGATCCTCAGCAAGGCATCTTTTCTATCAACTAATTATCATGCCTTGCATCTGAACTTTTATTTTGGGGACAATATTACAACATCTCATTAACATGATACTGTCCTTACTTGAGAATCCCTACACATTCACATATCTGGCACATGTACCTGCTAAACATATCAGTTAGTGAATAAGTACATTTTGTACATGTGACTAACAGTGGGCAGGAGTAGCTGCAGAAAATGAAACTCACTCATTTGTTGTGATATCTAAGGCAAAATTGCAGACAGGGATATATAACTCTGCTTTGCTATCAATTCAAGTAATCCAAATTTAGTAGAATAACAAATATTTTGCAAAAGTCTTGAGATTTGCCTGATGTGGCTGACACGTACCTGTAATGTAACATGCTCTGATGCCCAAGTTTTTGACAGTCACAACTCCTTCTCCTGGAGTAGTTATGAAATATATCTCTATGTTCCTGGACCTTATGTTTTTAACTAGCCTCACTGTTACTGTTTCAAACTCATTTTGATCACTAGGAGACACATTCTGAAATAGTGAAAGGCATACTCATTATATATGTACATAAACATGATATATTCACCACAAGATCTACTTAACCCATTTCAGGACGTGGAATTATTTTGTTTTCTCTATGAGGAGAGTGCTTAGTTTTAAGTTCTCACATGGGTCTCAATATTTTTTCCTTGGCCGACCGTAACCACAACAATCGACGCCCCATTGACATCAAAGGTGATTTCAGTGGGCAGAGGGTTTCCTGTGGCGAGGATGCCAATGCTGATGGTCGGGGTCGCTTCCGTCATCTTGCTGACTGATTCCCACACCTCATCCTCTTTATAGATGTTCTGGGAGTAATCTGGGTCGTCGCTAGCAGCTGGTGAGGTCAGAATGGTCACATGGGCGGGGTCCATCTCGGTGTCCTTCTCAACGCAGGTGGCTTAAGATAAAAACTTGAATGATTAATTTGACATAATAACACCGTATGAGTGATTTTAAAATTGATTCGTGAAGGAATTTTAGTGTTTCAAAATTAGAAACAGGTATGGTCGTGTCTGACTACTTTATAGATGTTCTCTACTATGAACAGATACTCTCTGGTATCCGCGTTATACTAATTTTTTTTTTTTTTTCCTCGCCTTTTTGTCTTCAGGGCTAAATGTTTGAGGTTTCATAATTATTATTATTTTTGTGATATTGACTGTACTTTGTAATTTGTACTTGGTACTTTGAATTCTCCATGACTTGAATGAAGGCTAAAAAGTACTCAATGGCCACTTGTACAATATACAAATGATACCAAATGCAACACGTAGTTTATCTTTATGTATAAACCATCAATGACTACACAAAAGGAATGTGCTCTATACATTAAAACTCTCTGCACAAAAACTCTCTTCCAAATGTAAATGTGTTTTTATATATAGAGATGTGCCTACGTTGTGTTGAGGAGAGTACTTGAGTTGTTGTTGTGATGCCCTCAGTGGTGACCGTCACGACCTCTGTGGTTGTTGTCAGACCTGAGGTGCTGAAGGTCGTCGTCTCGGTAACCGTGGGGAAGCAGGCCCACACTGCCAGGCTCATCTCTATCTCCTTGACATCATCAGAAATAAACGAGATGGGTTCTACGGCGATAACCTCAGCCGATACATAAGGTTTGAATTCCTCACTTGTGCTCGAGTCGAATATCTTTGGTGATGACCCGTCGTAGACAATGTCCCAGGTTGGAGACTGATCATCTTCTTTGTAGAAAACTAGAAAGTTCTCTACGTTACCTGTGACCTCAAGGCGGCCGACAAGGATGGGATTAAGAGCGACCTCATTCTTCACCAGCTGAATTACCAACTTGGGCTTTTCTTCATCCTACAACACAGAGACATTTTAAGTTTACATTGATGTATTTTACAAGGAAGTTTTATGTCCAAATCAATATATTCTACAAGTAGTTTTTACTAAAACTTGATATTCAAATTTTTTTCAAGGCATATGAAAATTTTAGATCTTGCCTAAAAATTGTTACATGATGAAAAGAAAACAGAAGACACAGAAAAAGATTTAGCATAACTGTAAAATTTGAAAATTGATTTATACAAATCTTTTGATTTGAAGGATATTTGAGAAGCTTACATTTACAGCCCTTGGGGTTGTCCAGTGACCTATAACGTTAGGTCTGGCCATGGCAGGAACTCCACCAGGGGGCTCTGCCTTGATACGATAGTCTGGAATCACTGACTTGTCTCCCATACCCTCCGTCAGCTCACAGGTTGGCTGAGACGTGGTGAGAGGTTCCTCAAAGCATGCCTGAACTGACACTTGCGCTGTGTATGTCGCTGTTTTATCCGCGATAGAGATCGTGAACCTGATAGAGTGGACAGCAATTGGAGGCTGGAATATTGGGTTCTCTGACGGAACGAAATGCTGTATAATCAAAAACATAGATCATTTAAATTCACAAGAAAATATATAATCTCTATTAACAAATGCACTATTTGTTTGACCATTACTTTATGCTAAAGATATGAGATAAAATTCCAGCAAATTATCAACACAGATCACTTGAATTAAATGGAAATTATATAATCATTATAACAAGATATAGAACCTTTTTTACTTTTATTTTATGCTAAAGATATGGGACCAGTGGGCAGTGGAATGAGTGAGGTAAATACGTCACGCAATAGCTGGACGTGACATGACCATATTTGATCACATTTATGTGGGGCCAAATAGATGTCTGGTTTCAACTGTTTAAGAACAAAATTAAACAGACATAAATTTGGTCCCACATAAACATAACCTCATCAGGTCACGCCTGGTTATTTCTTGATACCATCTGGTCACGCATAGCTGCTGCATAGCACTTTCATGCGTGAGGGTGGAATGTTACCAGAGCCTTCCGTGCCATGTTAATATTTGTACCTTTTCTGCTCCATCCTCTGTGTAGACCTGCCAGTCAGATTCGTCCACTTTATATTCGATGACGTAGTCTGGGATGTCTCCGATGAGATCTACCCCCTCTAGCAGGATGGCCGGCCGACTCGGGTCAGACAGCTGCAACATCAAATATATAAATCTCCTAAATCCTATATCTCTGGTCGGTATGCAAAACTGTATTATCGTTATCTCCGATAAGCCAATGGTGGGCTGCCAACTTGCCCCAATTGAAAGCGAATGTTAAGGAACTGCATAAAAAAACCAAAGTGCACAAAAGTTCTCTAGAATACAATCATTACAAAAACAAGATGACAACTTTTAATCACACTTTGATAGTTTACTCAAATAATCATCCAGTTCATAACCTTCATATGTTAAGTTATTTAGATGTTAAAAACAAATTTAAGGAAACACATTTTTCCTGTTCAGAGAAAGTGAAATAAGGGTCATGATGCGGCTAGCTCTTACCTTGATGGTGATAGTAGACTTGGGTATGGTGGCAGGGGTTGTGGCTAGCTCTTACCTTGATGGTGATGGTAGACTTGGGTATGGTGGCAGGGGCTGCAGCTAGCTCTTACCTTGATGGTGATGGTAGACTTGGGTATGGTGGCAGGGGTTGCAGCTAGCTCTTACCTTGATGGTGATGGTAGACTTGGGTATGGTGGCAGGGGTTGTGGCTAGCTCTTACCTTGATGGTGATGGTAGACTTGGGTATGGTGGCAGGGGTTGCGGCTAGCTCTTACCTTGATGGTGATGGTAGACTTGGGTATGGTGGCAGGGGTTGTGGCTAGCTCTTACCTTGGCGGTGATGGTAGACTTGGGTATGGTGGCAGGGGTTGTGGCTAGCTCTTACCTTGATGGTGATGGTAGACTTGGATATGGTGGCAGGGGTTGCAGCTAGCTCTTACCTTGGCGGTGATGGTAGACTTGGGTATGGTGGCAGGAGTTGTGCCTAGCTCTTACCTTGATGGTGATGGTAGACTTGGATATGGTGGCAGGGGTTGTGGCTAGCTCTTACCTTGATGGTGATGGTAGACTTGGATATGGTGGCAGGGGCTGCAGCTATAGCTCTTACCTTGATGGTGATGGTAGACTTGGGTATGGTGGCAGGGGTTGTGGCTAGCTCTTACCTTGATGGTGATAGTAGATTTGGATATGGTGGCAGGGGTTGCAGCTAGCTCTTACCTTGATGGTGATGGTAGACTTGGGTATGGTGGCAGGGGTTGTGGCTAGCTCTTACCTTGATGGTGATGGTAGACTTGGGTATGGTGGCAGGGGTTGTGGCTAGCTCTTACCTTGATGGTGATGGTAGACTTGGGTATGGTGGCAGGGGTTGTGGCTAGCTCTTACCTTGATGGTGATGGTAGACTTGGGTATGGTGGCAGGGGTTGTGGCTAGCTCTTACCTTGATGGTGATGGTAGACTTGGATATGGTGGCAGGGGTTGTGGCTAGCTCTTACCTTGATGGTGATGGTAGACTTGGGTATGGTGGCAGGGGTTGCAGCTAGCTCTTACCTTGATGGTGATGGTAGACTTGGGTATGGTGGCAGGGGTTGCAGCTAGCTCTTACCTTGGCGGTGATGGTAGACTTGGGTATGGTGGCAGGGGTTGTGGCTAGCTCTTACCTTGATGGTGATGGTAGACTTGGGTATGGTGGCAGGGGTTGTGGCTAGCTCTTACCTTGGCGGTGATGGTAGACTTGGGTATGGTGGCAGGGGTTGCGGCTAGCACTTACCTTGACGGTGATGGTAGACTTGGGTATGGTGGCAGGGGTTGTGGCTAGCTCTTACCTTGATGGTGATGGTAGACTTGGGTATGGTGGCAGGGGATGTGGCTAGCTCTTACCTTGATGGTGATGGTAGACTTGGATATGGTGGCAGGGGTTGCCGCTAGCTCTTACCTTGATGGTGATGGTAGACTTGGGTATGGTGGCAGGGGTTGTGGCTAGCTCTTACCTTGGCGGTGATGGTAGACTTGGGTATGGTGGCAGGGGATGTGGCTAGCTCTTACCTTGATGGTGATGGTAGACTTGGGTATGGTGGCAGGGGTTGCAGCTAGCTCTTACCTTGATGGTGATGGTAGACTTGGGTATGGTGGCAGGGGTTGTGGCTAGCTCTTACCTTGATGGTGATGGTAGACTTGGGTATGGTGGCAGGGGTTGTGGCTAGCCCTTACCTTGATGGTGATGGTAGACTTGGGTATGGTGGCAGGGGTTGTGGCTAGCCCTTACCTTGATGGTGATGGTAGACTTGGGTATGGTGGCAGGGGTTGTGGCTAGCTCTTACCTTGATGGTGATGGTAGACTTGGGTATGGTGGCAGGGGTTGTGGCTAGCTCTTACCTTGATGGTGATGGTAGACTTGGGTATGGTGGCAGGGGTTGTGGCTAGCTCTTACCTTGATGGTGATGGTAGACTTGGGTATGGTGGCAGGGGTTGTGGCTAGCTCTTACCTTGATGGTGATGGTAGACTTGGGTATGGTCGCAGGGGGTGATCCTGGGGTAATGATACGGGTGAAGGTCCAGGGCGTGGGAGAAGATGGTCGGAGTTCTCCCGGGTTATCACAAGCTGGGAAGCAGCTGATATCACTGTCAGTGATCAAACTCGGGTCTTCCATTCCCTCGTCGGCCTCACACACTGTAAACACAAATATTAAAATATATATTATTACTAATGGCCCAATATGACCTCAGGGATAATTGTAAAAGTCTTCCTGTATCATTGACTGAGCTTCAGCCCCGTCCTTCAAGGAAAGTATCAAACTTGTATGGGAGATGATATTAAATATTTGGACCCTTACAGCATAAAAAGGTTCATTAGGGATGCTGACAGTCAGCCAATATAACTGATTATTTGTTAATATTTGGTCAAGCTTTTCATTGTTACCATCCCTTATGAATCCTTTTTATGCTGTGAGGGTCCATCTATGAGGAATGGGGCTGAAAGCTCAGTCAAGTAAACCTTACTATAGATATAGTTTTTATTTTCTTGGGTATCATATTTACTGATAAAGTGATATATGTAAAAAATAGAATGTCAGATTAAACTGACCTGCTTCTGATGTGGTGATGGCTAATGGTGTGGTAGGGGGCGCCACCGTGGAGGATGACACACACGACTCACAGCAGTCTCCAGGCTGCAGGATAGCCTCGTGTCCCTAGCAACCAATAACAAGTGTTAAAGAAAAGCATGTGCAGAAGGGAGAAAACAACAAAACACAATTTTGTCTAATTCTTGCATCTTAAAATAGATTTAATCCTATAATAGTGCTCTAGCCCAGTTCACAGGGCATTAAATATCACGCCATGCGTTGATGCGAGAAAATTTCCAAGACTCATTTGAATTGATGAACTCTTGTCCTTATGTTCGTTAAGTTATGACGACCTTGCACATAATATTCTTTTATACTCATTGCTAAAAATGACTGTAATTTGAATGTCATCATGTGACTAGAGAATGCCAGGATTGAGTGTAGAACATGCAAATCACTGACACTATATGATTGCAGAGATAGATATGTGATTTTACCAAGCCATAAGGGTGCTACAGTAATATAATCCATGCTTATTAAAATGCAATAACTTGTTCCATAACATTAATGTAATAGCTATCTACCCAATTTAAATGTTTTACATTCAGTTCTGCCCTGTTTTAAATAGTTTAAAAATTGTGTTGACTACATGTACATGTATAATTATACAAATGCAATAATCCAGTTGCATATATAAACCCTGAAAATCTCTATGAACCTTATCAGCAGTGGGTGATTTTAAGCTTACATGATTTATACTAATTGACCTTAAAGCAGGCATACCTCAGGGCAGTGAACCTCTGGGCACTCTTTCCCACACTTCACATTGTTGTTAAGGCACTGACATTTCTCACATCCTACATGCCACTCCTCAAATGGCTACAAGAAGAAAAAGGTAGGATATTAATGCATTGAGATGGAACTAAACATGGTACCCATTAACTATTTATTGTATCATATAAAATGATCAAGCTTAATGGGGTAACATAAGAGAGTACATGTAAATTATATCAAAATCAAACTCTGAGGATTTGTAAAATTAATATTGTATATGTAGTACAATTATTTCCCATATAATATCACTTCCATAATAATTCACAAAGACTGATACTATTTTGAAAATAAATTATTGATTAATGTGCTGACTGTAATAGAGTTTTTAATCTTTGCTGCTATCTTACATCTCTGGTTTTGTTGTTGACATCGTCCCAGCACGGACAGTGGGCTTCCTTAATACACATGGTACCATTACGGGCAAAACCAGGTTTACAATCACAACCTTAACATGGGACAAAAAAAGGCAATCAACAATAACTACCGGTATATGACAGTGGTATATCATCTTGTGTGATAGACTGACTTTGACATAACTACAAGATGTAACATGGCCCGCATTAAATCTGAACCAACTCCCAATTTACCAGGCAAAATGAATGAGAGAATTCTAATTTTGACTGGTAGTTGTTTACACTGTTTACAGATTATTCATGTACCTTCAGTGCACTCATCTGGGGCACACTCCTCTGTCTGGGCGAGATGATGACACATAGTGGGGCACTCCTGACACTCTGTGGGAACCTCAGGATCGTAACATGCTGCCAAACACAAGATATCACATGCTTCTTATGTAAGAGAAACTGCCAGACTTTGAGAGATGCAATGTCATCTACATGTGCATCTTCATTATCCATGCAAACAAATCTATATAAATGTTATACTGATCTACATTGCACTTTATATTACATTTAGAATTACAGTTACATTTTAAAGATCATAGATTTAATATAATGGGATTTGATAATCAGAAATGAGGTCATTAAGAGTGTACTTCCTGTTAATAAGAGACCATTAAGAGTGGACTTCCTGTTTATGAGAGACCATTAAGAGTGTACTTCCTGTTTATGAGAGACCATTAAGAGTGTACTTCCTGTTTATGAGAGACCATTAAGAGTGTACTTCCTGTTTATGAGAGACCATTAAGAGTGTACTTCCTGTTAATAAGAGGTCATATTCAGCTTACGTTTGCCAGTGGTTGTAGAGATGTATGGAGTGGTTCGTTTTGCAGGAGTGGTTGTCTTTACTAAAATTATCATAAAGAGAAGCATTTATATGGCAATTTTTATAATACTATTTGAACAATATAAAATCTTCAGAAAATCTTAGTGATGTAATGTTCTGCTGCCAAGGCACCAGTTATCGGGAACAAATGTGTATTTATCAATGGATGATTTCTTTGCTTCTTTCAGATTTTCATTTTTTCATGCACACATCTTGCTTATATAGATAATTTGAAATACGTAATATTTGACAGAAAAATAAAGATATATGTGCATAGTTCAAGTGGATATAGAGAAATTTTCTTTTTCCCTAACTATTAATTTGTACCATGTTCCTCCACATAATCATATTGGGATTTCTATTTTATGCTCACATTCCATTACAAGTTTACATAGAATGACCGTCAAGCATCAAAGCAACATAAAGAATTAAAAACCTACCACAGTTGACTTCATCATCAGGTACGAGACAATTCCTCTCTCCGTCACAAGGTTTGACACATATTCCCGGGGGATTCTGACAGAGAATTTCATCAGCACCACACTTGGCTACAGAATATAAGCAAAAAATTAGTTTTAAAATTTAAAATGCAAAACATATGTCAGTGTTTTTGCAAAGTATTTAAGGAACTTTGTCTCCAATCATCAAAAGATTTTTCATCGATTGTTTTAGATTTGGCATCTACTCACACTTGACTAAGAGCTAAGCTTTGATCACAAGATATTATGTGAACCATGAGACATTATGATAACTGCTTCTGAACATCTTATTAGGGTCTCAAAATCTTCTTTATTTATATCATACAAGCCAGTATGAATTTTGGAGCAAGGATAAATTTTGAAGCAATCTCATTCACTTCAAAATGCACATGACACTGCTGTTAGTAAAGATATTGCTGTTAAGATATCTATGAATATTTCTGTGACCTTGAAAAGGAGGTTAAGGTCATCCATGTGTTATTAAGGTCTCCACTTGGTCCTATTTGACAAGATCATTTTGTTGTGATATTCAAGAATGTTTTATGTTTTAATAGAACTATGTGACCATGCAATACAGTTCAAGGTCACCCATGATCAAACTTATTTAACTGTCAACAAAGCAAGTTTGGTAATTTTGTGATGTACCAATGGAAAGATATGCTGTCCACATTAATTTTACACAATAAAGATACATCCCCACAGAATGACATCCCCACAGAATGACATCCCCACAGAGAGACATCCTCACAGAGAGACGTCCCCACAGGGAGACATCCCCACAGGGAGACATTCCCACTAAGAGACATTCCCACGGAGAGACATCCTCACAGAGAGACATCCCCACAGGGAGACATCCCCACAGAGAGACATCCCCACAGCGAGACATTCCCACAGAGAGACATCCTCACAGAGAGACATCCACACAGGGAGACATCTCCACAGGGAGACATCCCCACAGGGAGACATCCCCACAGGGAGACATCCCCACAGCGAGACATCCCCACAGAGAGACATCCCCACAGAGAGACATCCCCACAGAGAGACATCCTCACAGAGAGACATTCCCACAGAGAGACATCCTTACAGAGAGACATCCACACAGAGAGACATTCCCACAGAGAGACATCCTCACAGAGAGACATCCCCACAGAGAGACATCCCCACAGAGAGACATCCACACAGGGAGACATCCCCACAGAGAGACATCCCCACAGCGAGACATTCCCACAGAGAGACATCCACACAGAGAGACATTCCCACAGAGAGACATCCTCACAGAGAGACATCCCCACAGAGAGACATCCCCACAGAGAGACATCCACACAGGGAGACATCCCCACAGAGAGACATCCCCACAGCGAGACATTCCCACAGAGAGACATCCTCACAGAGAGACATCCCCACAGGGAGACATCCCCACAGCGAGACATCCCCACAGAGAGACATCCCCACAGAGAGACATCCCCACAGAGAGACATCCCCACAGAGAGACATCCCCACAGAGAGACATCCCCACAGGGAGACATCCCCACAGGGAGACATCCCCACAGGGAGACATTCCCACAAAGAGACATCCTCACAGAGAGACATCCCCACAGGGAGACATTCCCACAGAGAGACATCCTTACAGAGAGACATCCACACAGAGAGACATTCCCACAGAGAGACATCCTCACAGAGAGACATCCCCACAGAGAGACATCCCCACAGAGAGACATGAATGAGCAACTACAAGATAAGAAGAAGTCTGCTTACATGTGGTTGGCTTGGGTGTCGTGGTAGTCGGTGTGGGGTTAGCACACATGATAGGGTTCATTTTAATACATGACACAGCTCCATTGAAACAGAAACTGCAAAATAGAATGTAGGCATCCTTTACAATAACAAAAATCTAATTAACTGACAATAGTTAAGTGACTCATACATCGGCTTATATTAGATCGTATGACTTCAATTTTCAGTCATTTTAGTATTGAACAGAAATTAACTAATGATATAACTAATTCTAGTGTTGTTGCCATGAAACGTGCGAAACCAACAACAATATTTTCCCCTCCGATATTTATCGGCAGAACAAAAAATAAACTTCCCCCATGCTGTGTTTCAATGTTAATCAAACACTATCACTTTGCAATGGTTCACTGAGAAATACCTATACTAAATTTGACTTATTGCCGAAATATTTTTTTGAGTTTTTTCATACCAGAGCTCACAGTTGTCCTTGTAGAAGGACTGTCCGGGTTTCATGGGCTTGCCAGTCTCAGGATGAATGCAGGGACACACCTCCCTCTCTATACACTCCCCTGAAACACAGATAACAAACACAAAGGTCACATACAAAACACGGATCAACATGCCACCAACAAATTACATGGGCTTATTATGCTGGTCAAATGTTTATTAATTAATGTTTTAATGAAACAAAATTTTAAGCTTGGGGAGTGATAAATGCTGAACTGTTGTATTACTTTTTCAGATAAAAAAGAATTTCAGATATTTATACATTCTAAGATTGAATGCACATATTTCTGTTTCAACCTATTGATTTATTCCAAAATGTTCAAATGGTCAAAAGAAATTTACATATTCAAGATCAAGATGCATATTAGTTTTTCCTTCAACAGCAGAGGACTTGAGTAATTTGCATGTAGTTTACCATCTTCGAGAACAAGACCCTCCGGACAGTGACACCCTTCTACACAGGTATTGTTGCACCCCTTGTATTGGTCAAATCTGTTTGTGTAGCAGTGAGTTTCGCAAACTTTGCCACAAGGCTTGTAGACCATGCCATTTTCACACTGAAGTGCTGCAAAAACAAAAGTTCAAGATCATTACTCTGGCTCACCATTATATTGAAGCTTTTTTTGTAAACATATAATACAACAGAGATACTGAAGCATAAATATTTTTTATAAACATATAATACAGCCGAGATACTGACGGCAGTTTCCGGGTCCTCTCCACTTGATGTGGATGTTGTAGACATTGCAGGCGGCCACGTAGGCTGAGATGGCAGTACACAGGCACTCACAGTCCCCACCCTTGTCACACCCACACGTGTCCCACACACAGTCGTCATAGTACTGCTCTATGTTCACCTGACAACAACAACAACAACACACAAATATACTAATATATCATCATAGTACTGCTGCTCTATGTTCACCTGCAAACAACAACACACAAATATACTAATATATCATCATAGTACTGCTCTATGTTCACCTGCCAACAACAACACACAAATATGCTAATACATCATCATAATACTGCTCTATGTTCACCTGCCAACAACAACACACACATATGCTAATACATCATCATAGTACTGCTCTATGTTCACCTGACAACAACAACAACAACACACAAATATACTAATATATCATCATAGTACTGCTCTATGTTCACCTGCCAACAACAACACACAAATATACTAATATATCATCATAGTACTGCTCTATGTTCACCTGCCAACAACACACAAATATACTAATATATCATCATAGTACTGCTCTATGTTCACCTGACAACAACAACACAAACATACTAATATATCATCATAGTACTGCTCTATGTTCACCTGCCAACAACAACACACAAATATACTAATACATCATCATAGTACTGCTCTATGTTCACCTGCAAACAACAACACACAAATATACTAATATATCATCATAGTACTGCTCTATGTTCACCTGACAACAACAACACACAAATATACTAATACATCATCAATATACTGCTCTATGTTCACCTGCAAACAACAACACACAAATATACTAATATATCATCATAGTACTGCTCTATGTTCACCTGACAACAACAACACACAAATATACTAATACATCATCAATATACTGCTCTATGTTCACCTGCCAACAACACACAAATATACTAATATATCATCATAGTACTGCTCTATGTTCACCTGACAACAACAACACACAAATATACTAATATATCATCATAGTACTGCTCTATGTTCACCTGCCAACAACAACACACATATATACCAATATATTATCATAGTACTGCTCTATGTTCACCTGACAACAACAACACACAAATATACTAATACATCATCAATATACTGCTCTATGTTCACCTGCCAACAACACACAAATATACTAATATATCATCATAGTACTGCTCTATGTTCACCTGACAACAACAACACAAACATACTAATATATCATCATAGTACTGCTCTATGTTCACCTGCCAACAACAACACACAAATATACTAATATATCATCATAGTACTGCTCTATGTTCACCTGCCAACAACAACACACAAATATACTAATACATCATCATAGTACTGCTCTATGTTCACCTGACAACAACAACAACACACAAATATACTAATACATCATCATAGTACTGCTGCTCTATGTTCACCTGCTAACAACAACACACAAATATGCTAATACATCATCATAGTACTGCTCTATGTTCACCTGCCAACAACAACACACAAATATATCATCATTTTTTTCATTTATTTACAAATAGAAAACACCCAGTCAAGAGGTAAGTACTACGTGGTGCATTTATACAGTGCATTATGTACATGTAGTGTGCAATGCAGTCATATTCGCCAATCTTCATGTTCAGGCATTTCCATGTATGTATTTTTTGCTATCCTTAAATAAATTGACACATAGCATTCTGCACAGGGAGGCAAGAGAAAATCTGGCTCAATGGATGAGTAAACACGGCATCGCAGACTGTATATATGGCCACAGAAATTTACAGATGGAACAGAACAAATTGAATGACTCACAAATGGATGGCATTCTTCAAAGACTGGTGTGGAGAGGATGTTGCAGGCATATAGAGCCCATTGTTCTCGTTCTGGGTTGGTCTCGCAGGGGTTGACTGGGTCTGGTCCGGGGTCTGGACAGCTTGAATCTGCACGCCAACTGCTGGCAAATGGCACCACCGTCTCCTCCTGCTGACCTGAAGTGACATATTATTACTGCTTATGTCCCTCATAACAGATTCTTAAAGTTTTTGTTTCATTCTTACTGACCTGACGGATGATGAAAAAGGGTTTTTCTTAATGTGAAAATTTCTAAAGGAACTTATTTAAGGATAGACTAGTTCTAAAGGATCTGGGATAGGAAGTCTAAGAATTAAGGTATTACATTAAAAATAAAAGCTTTTATGTATTTCAGACACTATAGAAAAAGCACTTTAAAATATTAGTTGTTATGACCTAAATGCAGTTAATCAAAACTTATACCAAAAATATCACAATTTCCCTCTTAAACATTTTGATTGAGGGTAAAACCGTTGGAATAAGCATTTGTCTTGGGGTATCGTGGAAGCAATGCTGCTTTAATGATGTATATTGAGGTATTCTACAGTATAGTGAGTTAGTTACCTGTGCTTGCCCGGAAGTCATTCTCAGCCACCTTGTCCATGTTGCCACACAAGCCACACACCTTATCCCGATACTTGGGATCCAGGATCACATAGATTCTCATTGCCATATCCCACTCAAGCGTGATACCTGACAAAACACATCAACACACATATTATCCCGATACTTGGGATCCAGGATCACATAGATTCTCATTGCCATATCCCACTCCAGCATGATACCTGACAAAACACATCAACACACACATATTCATCTGGATGCTGGAAGAATTATTATCGCAGTGCAAACTGCTATATTATCTGGGGTCTGGGACAATTATTGCAGTTTGGAGGCTGGGACATTTATTGCAGTTTGGATGCTGGGACAATTATTGCAGTTTGGAGACTGGGGCAATTATTGCAGTGCAAACTTCTTTATAAACCAAATTTAAGTTTATATTATCTTTGGGTGTCCTAGCCTTGCAGTTTGGATGCTAGGACAATTATTGCAGTTTGGATGCTGGGACAATTATTGCAGTTTGGAGACTGAGACAATTAATGCAGTGCAAACTTCTTTAAAAACCAAAAGTTTATATTATCTAAGGGCTGGGACAATTATTGCAGTTTGGAGGCTGGGACAATTATTGCAGTTTGGAGACTGGGGTAGTTATTGTAGTGTAACATTCTTTCCGCATAGGCTAATAGCCTAAAAGCTGTGCTGACCATAGACTTTTTTAATGTTTATGAACCTTTCCTTGTGAACTACTTCATAAGTGATCATATTTAGTATTTACCCAGCTTTGCAGGTTGAGACTCCATCACTCCATCACCCCCACATTGTTTTATTTCAGAAGTCTCAAATTGGGCTTATTTATATATTACAGCCAAGGACAAAAGAGCTGCAGATGACAACAGGGCTGTGGATGACAACAGCCCTGTAGTTGAATTTTCAAAGCTTTTAAAGTGCATCTTCACTTTTGAAAATATTTTTTTCAGCTGTTGTCAGATGAATAAATCTGCCAACAATGTTAAATGATCAAATAAGCATTGGCAATCAATTAATAAACTGATTTCAATTGTTGTCCACAGGTTTCATGTCATCAGCTGTTGTGGAGTGAGACACTGGATGTTTGAGGTGTATATATGCGTGACTGTGCAAAACAATTCACTGCTTGCCACTATATTTTTTTTTAATTTATTAAAAATGTTTTTAAAATTCTGACCAAAATTCAATCAAATTCATCTCGTGAAATGACTAAATCTTACATATCTAAGAACTCCATTCTTCCAGGTTTAGAGGAGAATATCAAGTTTTACAGACAGAATGACAGAAAATTTTATGCATGCTGCATAAGCTATGCTGAAATAGTCAGCACAGCTAAAAGTCAAAATGCTTAAATTCATTTTGAGTCTGGGACAACTATTGCATTGCAGCCCTCTTTAAAACTAAAACATTCAAAACATTCACCTAATGTTTGTGAGAATTGTATTAATTAGCAATTAAAAGATTAGCAAGGTGAATCGAGAGATAAGACAAAAATGTGACATACCATCCGTAGTGGTAACCATCAAGAACACCCCAACAAAGTCGATCTCGTACTCGGCCACTGGGGTGGCGGCGGTGGCGGAGGGGTTACGGGAGATGATGGGCGTGGTTCCTCTCACCAGGTGGATCAGCGTATCATGATAATAGAACATCACTGACTTGGTGCAGGACAAACCCTCGCTACCACATGGCACATTCTCCACCACAACCTAGGGGCAAATATATCATAGAAAATCCCATTTTATGATTTAAAAAATGATATTTTTTCCACTTTACCATGGCCTAGTATTAAATGGTTTAAATATAATTCTATTTTCTTATGTTTAAAAATAAAGAAATGTTGATACTTAACAGATAATTTGTGCATATGAACATGTAGAATAATTTTATTTCCTATTTTATTCCTATCATGCCTTTCAAGACTCATATTGAATGTATTTGAAAAGGTTAAGGAAATACAAGCCTGGTGTTTACCTTGAAAGTTCCCTGGGCCTCGGAACCATCCCAGGAGCAGAAATCTGTGGACATGACATAGCTGCAGGTTCCCTGGAACTCATAGTTCCGCCTGTCAAATGTCTGGTAATGAGGGTCACCATAGGCTGAACACCTGGACGGGCATTCAAAGTCTGTGCACTCCAACTTGCCTCCCAAACATTGGCTGAAATATGTAATGAAATGTGACTGAGAGGAGGTATCATAAAAGGTAACAGGTAACATTTACATTGTGCTGATTCCTTGATAGTAACTGGCTGGGGTTCAAACCAGGAATACCTGGGTCTCAAGCTGAATGCTCTACCAATTATTTCCAGAAGTAAATTGTGAATTAGTTTTCAGGTTTGAGCCCTTGGATGAAATCGTTATCCCCAACAAACGTAACCCATTGGGTTGATAGCTCAGCTGGCTGAACTGTGTATCAAGTAAACTTTCTGCGGGCCAGGCCAGTCAATTTTTGCCCATATTGAAACAATAAATTAACAAAATACAAGTTATAGGCATGGTATAATATTGTTGCCCAAAGTAAAATGCTTTTGTTGGCATAATACCCTGATTTTGATGTGTAAACAATTAATTAAAACAGGTTATAGGTGTAGTATAGTATGTTGGGTTCGTACCACATATTGCAGGCATCAAACTCGATGTCGCCCTCCTGGAGACTCTTGCCGTAGAAGTTACACGGGCACTCTGACATGGAGATACAGGTGTCGTCGGGACCTACCACCATGTTGGGTGGGCAGGCACAGCCTGAGGTACGGCACGCATCCGCCGGGCACTCGATGTCCATAGAATTACATGTCCTCTCACACTCCATACACGTGCTCTGAACCCTGCCACCCTCACACTGAACGTCTACCAAATAACAACACACAGCAAATATCAATACATGTATTTTTTTTTTTTTTTATGAATTTATCATTCATAATGTATATATAGACATCTTAGGTCGACATAATCAGACCCTTTACTTTGTCATAATGTCTGACTGATTCATAGGTCTGAGCTCAGCCAGGTATCGATTTATAGCATTAAACACAGCAGAATTGATATGGCATGGGTCAAACATTTTCAATACTATCTTAGCTATTCAGATGCCTGTGGTCAAAATCTAATCAGTAGATTTTCAATATATAAAGTTATCATGTCATTATTCATACCTGGACATTCATCTTCAGTGCATTTCCATTGACCATTCTTGCAGGTGCTAAAAAGAGAAACAAAACACAATTTCATTTTTTCATCAATGGACCAGGAGATGACAAACTTTCTCATAATGTATGGCTATATACTTACCATTTGTTACAGTCCTCAGTGCGAACTGTTCCTGCCTCAAAACTGTCTCCCATGTAGTCACAGGGACATTTTTTAATTTTTACACATTTTTCACTCTCATCATCCCACGCTTCGCCCTGTTTAATGATAAACACAATAGATTCAACTCAGAATGTTATGAATTATTATCATAATCTACTTGAATAATCTGAAATTTATCAATTTTATTGTAGTGGTTAACAATAATACAAAATCTGGGTTCATTAAATCACAAAAACTGGGCCATATATTCTGACAGGTTAATTACAATCCTGCAGACTCACATTTGTCTCAGGACACAAATGACCAGGGAGGCAGGTACCCCCACTATCTCAGGACAGAAATGAGCAGAGAGACAGGGACCCCCCACTCTCTCAGGACAGAAATGAGCAGGGAGACAGGGACCCTCCCCCCACTATCTCAGGACACAAATGAGCAGGGAGACAGGGACCCCCCCCCACTATCTCAGGACACAAATGAGCAGGGAGACAGGGACCCCCCCCCCCACTATCTCAGGACACAAATGAGCAGGGAGACAGGGACCCCCCCCACTATCTCAGGACAGAATTGAGCAGGGAGACAGGGACCCCCCCCACTATCTCAGGACAAAAGTGACCAGGGAGACAGGGACCCCCCCCCACTATCTCAGGACAAAAGTGACCAGGGAGACAGGGACCCCCCCCCCCCCCCCCACACTATCTCAGGACAGAAATCAGCAGGGAGACAGGGACCCCCCACTATCTCAGGACACAAATGAGCAGGGAGACAGGGACCCCCCCCCACTATCTCAGGACACAAATGAGCAGGGAGACAGGGACCCCCCCCCCCACTATCTCAGGACACAAATGAGCAGGGAGACAGGGACCCCCCCCACTATCTCAGGACAGAATTGAGCAGGGAGACAGGGACCCCCCCCACTATCTCAGGACAAAAGTGACCAGGGAGACAGGGACCCCCCCCCCACTATCTCAGGACAAAAGTGACCAGGGAGACAGGGACCCCCCCCCCCCCACACTATCTCAGGACAGAAATCAGCAGGGAGACAGGGACCCCCCACTATCTCAGGACACAAATGACCAGGGAGACAGGGACCCCCCCCCCACTATCTCAGGACAGAAATGACCAGGGAGGCAGGGACCCCCCCCCCCCCCACTATCTCAGGACAGAAATGAGCAGGGAGACAGGGACCCCCCCCCCCCCCCACACTATCTCAGGACAGAAATCAGCAGGGAGACAGGGACCCCCCCACTATCTCAGGACAAAAGTGACCAGGGTGGCAGGGACCCCCCCCCCCCCCCCCCACACTATCTCAGGACACAAATGACCAGGGAGGCAGGGACCCCCCCCCACACTATCTCAGGACAGAAATGAGCAGGGAGACAGGGACCCCCCCCCACTATCTCAGGACAAAAGTGACCAGGGAGGCAGGGACCCCCCCCCCCACTATCTCAAGACAGAAGTGAGCAGGTAGGCAGGGATTCAAGGCCACAAGAAACACACTTACCTCTGGACAGTTACAGCCGGGGACACATTCCATCTTGCAGTTTTCTGGTTCTATTGCTTTACAGTTCTGTCCACAAGTTGGCCCACATTCCTGGTATACCTTGCCATCAGTGCAAACTGGGGCAGCTGCAATACCACACATTTATCTCATTATTCTCATGTCTTAGGCCAACTCATATAAACTATGATATACATTATTGGTAAATTTATTCAAATTTTGGGAATTTTTTCTTAGTGGCCGCACTCATCTAATATATAAAAATACATAAAATACATAGAGATGCACTTACGACAAAGAGTATCAGTTCTCCAGTCAATCACAATACCGCGAAGGGCACACTCTCTGGCATATGTGGTTATTGCGGTGCATTCACAGTTTTCTATTTCTCTGTCTTCTCTTCCACAGCTGCAAATATCGTGCTCACACTGGGAAACAAAGCTCCTCGGGTCCAGCTCCATGTTGCATTTTGCAAATACCCCTGCAAATTTGTATCACACTTTTATGTTGTTGTTTAAAAGTATAAAAGATAAAAATCTATCACTAAAATTTCTTGACAGCATGTTTTTTTGTATTTTATCACTTAATGACACCAGAATCGGGATAAGTCCATTCAAACCTAAGTAAAATAAATGATTTGCCTTCATGTCGTATGCATATTGGTCTCTGTTATATATAAGTTACGTGATGTAAAATTGGAGGACCAAAAGTTTTGCCAATCCTAAAATCCTTGACTTTTGTCATACAAACTAACTCATTGATACCCTATTCAATTCATGTAAAAAATGCTGTTCCACTGAATTAAAGGTTAAATGAAAATTAGTCGACAAACTGAAGTGCTGATGATCTGAAGGAGTAAGAGATAATAACGGGTCCCCTACCATAGGTCAGCTGGGAGCAGATCTCTTTAGCCACGGCTTCATACTCCTTGCTTCTCTGGCACGCTCCAGTGTAGGTGGTCACAGTTTCTTTGGTACATTCAGCACCAGTTCGCCAATTCTCAGCGAACTTTGCATTGTCGTGGATCATGTCTCCGGTTGATGTCAAGGAATCGTCGTCGATATTTCCGTTGAAGTTGCCACACAAACCTTGAACCTTTAAAAAAAATGTGTTGGGTGTATATTCATATTTTGGCATTGGCATATCATCCCAGATTATCCCCAGAAATCATCCCTAGAAATGATCCCCAACAATGATCCCAAATGATCCTAAGAAAAGATCCCAAGAAATGATTCCAAGAAATGATCCCTAGAAATGATCCCTAGAAATGACCCCCAGAATTGATCCTAAGAAATGATCCTTAGAAATCATACCAAGAAATCATGATCCCAAGAAAGGATCATCAGAAAGGATCCTCAGAAAGGATCCTCAGAAAGGATCCTCAGAAAGGATCCACAGAAAGGATCCTCAGAAATGGTCCTCAGAAATGATCTTTGGAAATGATCATCAAAAATGATCCAAAGAAATGATCTTCAGTCATGACATAAATTGGAAAAGGAAATTAACAGAATGCTTTACAAAGAGCTTTACCTGGTTTCTGAACTTCTGTGCGAGCAGGATCTCGATGATGGCGTGCCGGTCCCAGATGATCTTGACACCCTCCATCAGCTGCACCTCTATGAACATGCTCGAAAGTTCTCGGATGACCAAAGAGCCGCTTTTGTAAGGTAGATTCAATGGCACATTTCTGTTCTTATCATCAGAGTAGGTAATCTGAAACTTCTTCAGCCTGAATCATAAAAGGTTCAAGAAATTGTTGTCATGTTATCAATTATGTTTATTACACAAAGTTATTTTTACTTTTAATGTTTGATATGATTAATTTACAAATTTACCAACCAATTTGTAATTAATATCAGAGAGAAAAAATATGGAGACCTCAAAGAAACAAAGAAAGGCTGAGATAAATATTTTTAAATGTGATTGTTGATTTTGAACCAATTAAATGATTTTACATTTACAATCATTATTTTTCCTCAGTTTGCCTCAGGTTTGAGGGTTATGTGTTATTATGTCAAATCACTTTTCGGACATATGATGAAAAAAAAATTAAAGTATCAAATAGTTTTGCCTCTAAAAGATAAGTTAAATATTAAGAAAGTAATAACTGGATCAACAGACTAAAGGTCAAATCTTTAGAATGACACAATCAAGGTTATCAAAATGAGTTTTAACACATTTACTAACTTGAGGAAGAAATAGTTGTCGTCTCCCTTGTATCCGACCTGGGCGCCGATGGTTTTGGTGCAGTAGCCGTCCTCGTTGCGTTTACATCTCTGGTTGTCGATGGTGATGATGAAAGGCGTGTCGGGCTTCTGAGTGCGACCTGGCTGGACCACTGTGTACTTGCACTGGCCCTCAAATCCAAACGTGCGGCCGTCAAATGTGACATAGTGGGGGTCGCCAGAGATGACACAGCGTCCGGAGCAGCCATCCTTAGTGGAACAGTTCCACTGCCCGGAGTCCGTACAGGTGCTGAAACAAGCAATAAGATAACTCATTATCTGGGGATAAAAAGACAACATCAATTATTTGCAATAGGCTTCTGTTACATTTCAAAACACACCTGGAATAAATTTGGTGTGGGGACTTTTATTAGGAAGAGTCTGTAAGTTGGGAGATGGACAGATTGAGAGGAACAAAAACAAGTTTCAAACAGGTTTGACTAGAGGGGTGACATTTATTTATTTTTTAAACATCTAAACAAGTATTTGGTCAGCTGAATGGCACTGATTACCAATACAATTCACACCCTTGACACAAAAGTATTATTAATATATCAGGATTTGTCTTTGAGATCATTTGAAAATAGGTTATGACTGAATTTATTAATGGAGTCTTTGCAGCCTTGCATATTGTTAAATAGATAATATTGGAGATATGATTACAGAGAGAATGCTAGGGTAGGAAACGAACCATTCTTCGCAGCCCCTCTCGTAGTATGAGCCGCCGGGCCAGGCTGTTTTTGCTGCACTTCTTACACAGGGACAATGCTCAGTGCAAGACCAACCATCGAACTTGTAACCCTCCGGACAGTAGCAGCCATCGTAGCAGGCGTTATTGTCACAGCTGTCTTGGAATGACCCTCCCATGCATCCCTGATCACACTCTTGCCCACAATATGAGTACACCTTCGATCCCTCACATTTAGGAGCAGCTAAGAGATAAGATATCTTTCTTAGAATTCAAAGATTGTGGCTATATTTGTGCATTTTAACTTTTACTAGATCATATGTAATTAGATATATATATAGCAATTTTCGGAAAGTGACTGAGAATCTTTCTTTTTATTCATCAAATCAGCATGACAACACACTCTACGATCTTTCATAACCAGTTGTGAAGCATTAGTAATTGTTACAATGAAAGTTTAATAGAAATGATCAAAAAGAATTTCATGCAATTTTCAACTCAACGTTTTTCTTTAAACTTTGCTGAATATTACTGCTGTCCAGAGATGCAGTTATTTTTGCCCTACTAGCTGTACATGTACATTCTCTAACGTTATCTTGAACAGTTTAAAACTTTTGTAGTATTGTCTTGCAAAATAGATAGTAGGAAGCAGTGTATTGATGGTACTCACGACAGAAATCCTGGGTTCTCCAGTGGAGGATGATGCCCTTAGCTTTACAAGCCTTGGCATAGCTTGATGCATGCTGACAGGCAGCCATACTACAATCTGTACCATTCCTCAACTCACACCTTAAAGCAACACCAAATATCTCATCACACCATCATAATGATGATCTCAATTTCTGCAGCATATAAATATGAGATCTCTACATATAAAAATGGTCATTCTTCTGTTTTTGCCATTGTTAAATAGATCAAACTTAATTTGGTAATAATGCAGCACAATTAATATATATATTGTTATTTGCCTGAACGGGTGGAATGTTTGTCACCATGTTTTGATGCAATTAAAGTGTTTAATTAATCAAAAATGACTGATAAGCTATGGGGCTGGATAAAATATTTTAGAAAAGATTGTAAAATACTTTATATATCTGGGTTTATAATGAAGCAATAAAATACAATACAAATGTGTATATATACATTAATAGTATATAAGATATCAATGTAATTGTAGAAATTCTGATGAGTAGTAGGAATGAGGAAGTTTGTGTGACCTACTCGCACATATCGTAGAGGCAGTTGTTGCTGAATACTTGTGGATCCACCTCGTCATGGCAACGAGAAAACACCAAGTCATCGTGCGTCAAGAAGTCACATTTCTCACTTAATCTTGCCACGTCCTGTTGCTGCAGTTATTTCAACAAATTCAAATGAAAATTAAAATGACAACAAACATCAGAGCATGAAAGCTTTAAGGGTTAATATAAAACAATTCTGATAGCAAAATAATTTGTATAGATCCATCATACTTACGTTAGTTAGTTTAGTGCAGGGATGGGTGGTAGCCACATCAAGATCAACAAGTTGGGAATCATTTGGACCATCCTCGGAGTTGGGATCCATGTACACCCAGCTATTCCCCAATGCAATATAGTTGTCTACAGGCTCGCCACCTGGTGTCATGTACTCATCAGAAATGTTCTTGTTGAAATTGCCGCACATTCCTCTGACCTAAAGGAAAGAAACCGGGATTTGATAAACCTGTGATAAATAATGTAAGATCCCTGCTTTTAAGAACAATCTATGCTCCCTATAATAAGCCTCATCACTGATACTATATAAGAATGACCATCTTATAAAGATCATGCTGTCATCATCGGTATATTTGACTTTTTATATTTTAATCCATGATTTGGACAGTGATAGTTTGCTTCAACTATTGCAGAAATGTGGTATCCTCTGTTGGAAAGAAAATAAGAAAATACTATAATATTTCAAATAAAAGAATTGTATTTTTCCATCCCAACTTTTGTTCAGAATTTCAGATCTACCTGATTTTGATAAATATTTTGTAGGATAGGCTTCATGATCACATGACGGATATTGATCAGTATGAAATGAGGGAACTGGAAAATCTATGAAAAGCATCACAAAAATATGAAAAAAGTTTGAGTAATTTACAATCTAGGAATGAAATTCAATAGCTGTAAATGTGATTCAAACATATTATCCAATCTGTGATTGAAGATTACTTACCTGCTCCATCATGGTGTCTGGTGCATGCACCTCCACCTGCTGGCCAATATGGAAATCAATTGTCATCTCTGCAAGTGTAATGTGGTACATGTTATAATATCTAACCAACACATATATATCTATGTATAAAAAAAATCATTATCAGATTATCATATATCTAGTTTGAACAAAAAAATTATTTCCCAAATTATTTATTTATTATTATTTTATTTTATTTTTAGGGGGGAGATATGGTCATAAGTGATCCTTTTTTTTAATTACCATCCAATCAGATAAATCGATTATCTAGCAATACAAGTTTGCTGCAGCACACATAACAAGTCTGACCTGATAAGCCGGTGATGATGTAATGCATGTCTCCCTCCATGCGGACTATCATGGTGCTGATGACCGCCGGTAACACCTGCCTCCTGCCGTTAGTGAACGCTCCGGTCTGAGTCAGCAACACCGACACATCATTGATGCTCACCTGAAATGCCAACCATTCCCCAATATCACCTTCAAATATCACACTTATATTGCCAACCTAACAAGCTGCTCTCTCATTAAATGCATCTTTATATTCATTCTTTAGTTTTGTTTGTTGTTACCTTTTCGTTTGAACACATTCGGATATTTTGATATTTAGAAAGAGATATTTTTCAAAATCAAGATTTTTGGAGCTAAATAATGTTTACCAACAAGAGTCTGTTGCCGTCCATATAAATTTTAAGTGCATGGAGCTTACAACAATTTATTCACTCCATTCATATCAATGAATATATTTATTTATTCAACTATCTGATAAGAACTTTAGCAGAGTTTAGAGTAAATGGTTAGAAATGGCACTCATGATTTTTGAACCATTAAAGTTATTTTCCTGAATGTGGGATTGAGTACTTTCATCTGCTCATCCAATTAAATTAGATGTAGCCAAAACTTCACTCCCAGCTCAATCTATGATTACAGAGACGGAGACATTGCCTAACACTGATGCCTGATATGATATTACTGGTATACCTCTATGGCATGTGTACAGATGCCTGTGTCCCTGCAGTTGTTTTCTTTGGTAATGATATACACTCTCCAGTCAGGGTCCTCACTGGTCCAGTCCTGGATCAACGTGTATTTACCTTGGCCTGGGTAAGGGAAAGACTTGCCATCCAAAGTTTGAAAGTTGGTACCGGTCACGCTGCAAGTTGACCTGCCACCTACGCTGCTTGGTACAGCGTACTCTGAAAATAATATCCTTCCAGTATTAGTCATTATCATTGCAATCTTCACTCAAAACAAGTCTTTGGTATATGTGTAAATATCATATTCTGTATAAAGTTGATATATGGGGGGACATATGTATATTTTTGAGATACACAGGAAGACGTCAAAAATCTAAAATATATATTTGTTCTCTAAACTGAAACAAATTTCTATTTTGATTCAAAACCTAGAAAAAACATCAATATTGAGAAATTCAATTTTCTTTTGGTTGGTACTGTTTGGTCTAGACTAAGATCAATTCAATTTTTCAATAATATCACTGTGGCTGAGTTCACTAAATGATATAATGTTATTTATGACATCAAAAAGTACTTGATGTCGTCAGAACATCTTCATAGACATTTTATCCACCTCTTTTATCCATGATACAAATTTTACCTTATATGTGGTTGATGTATTTTCAAAGTTAATGTTAATATAAAGTTAAGACAGAGTAAATTAACCCCCATCACCTGAAGCAAATTTCAAAAAACACAAAACAGTAGGACTTGTAATGAACTCTTTTTAAAGTAATACTCAAAATATCTTTTGGGCAACACCATATCGTTTCTGAGATGAAAAATGATACTATGTACCAAAATCTTTTGGGCAACACCATATCGTTTCTGAGATGAAAAATGATACTATGTACCAAAATGTACAAAATGGTTGACATCAATCATAAAGCAATAAGATATATAAAAAAAGATGTATAAGCAATTATAAAATGTGTGGTCTTTTATAAGCATTAATGAGAGTTGAAAACTTGGATCTCTGTAACTATATTCTACTTCAACTCATGTTGATTTAAATTATATGGGGGGAATTTAAATTTTAACAAACAAGGTCAAAAAAGCAAACTCATAAATATATTATTTCCTTGATGAATAAATACATTAATATCAATAATCTCAAGTTCATGTCTCGGTGCCATCACTAACATAGCTACCGGTAACTGTAAACTGCACAAAAATGTTTATGAGGCAAACATGGACTTTCTATTTCCTCATGTTCTATGGCCTTTTACTGTATTAATCGGATATCTTTTCTGAGCAAAACATGTGACAAGGACTCAAAGCAGTTGAGACAATATTTCCCTTTGCTGATAAAGCAATAGTCATCTCCAAAAACTTCCATGAACCAAAACTGACAAGATAAGCATCGTTCTCAAAAAGCATATTGTCAAAGCATATTGTCAAAGCATATTGGCTTTGAATGATAAAAAGCAGATGTAAGATTGTACCATTCTGTAAGGATGGTGTTGTCATAGGTAAAGATATCCCTGAAAATTGTCAAAAAAGTTGTAATAAATTGACTTTAATACATTATAGTGCCAATCCTGCATTCTGCGGGGGAGGGAGCCTTTTTGTCAATCAGTTTGTCCATGTAACCTTTGTGTTTATCACTCCTGACTGGTGGAACATACCAAGACTGCAGATTTGGGGTTTATTAATGGATGTGATGGTGATACACCTATGCCTTGGGCCAGGTCATAAATTAATTTGATTTAAAAAGTGACAATACAAGTTGAAACAATTATTGTGTTTGTATGATAAATTTTTGGGAGCTGGATATGTCATTTAAAAATCATACTTTCACTGATATATTTGAATTTATATAACTAACTCTTACCTGACAATTTAACCATTTCATGTTGAACAGTAAATTATAAGAATATTCCTAAATAACTAATAAAGCATTTTATTCTATTTCTGTAATGAATTAATCAAACTTTGAGGTTTAAAAACAAAGGCACATTTACAAGACAAATGGGACCATATGTTATATTTTGTTCACTTCAAACTTGGTTCATAATAATCTATACTGTCAGAGGATTTCCTGCTACTATCTTGTTGACAGTAGAAACTATAGATTGTCAGATTGTTGCTACGCATATCACCACTCTCTTGTATGTTGGCGATGTTATATTGATGGCCTAATGTAGATGGAATAATGCTTCCTGTTTGTTTATTACATTGTATGTACCAAAACAATTCTCACAAATCTGACAGATCAGATTGAAAGCATCAAAGTTCAATCAATAAATGTTTCAGACAACATATTCTGGTGAAATGTTTAATCATGTTTAAATAGCACTCTGAATGTTAAAATTGTAATAATAAGGACTTATCTTCAAACAAAATAAGTGATTAAGTTAAGTTTCTATGGTTACTAATGAAGACCTCTCTTTGTCCAAAGCAAAATCTTAACAATACTAACATCTTTAGTTTGTCTACTCAGATTTGATAAATCAATATAAAGATTCATAGTATCATGTTTTAAAACTAGCTCTACTATAAAGCCACTCTCTACCTTAGCAAATAAACTAGACTTATATGAGCACTAATAACGCTATGTTATCTATCAGACAGAAAACATATGTGAGATAACATTGTACTTACTTTCTGAGATTGATAAATCTGCATCATCAACCAGTGTGTACTGGCAGTGCCTGCCCTTGTAACCCACAGGACACTCACATTTGTTGGGCTCAACGCATTCCCCACCATTTTTGCATTCTTCATCACAGATGGCTGTAAAATAATGTATTGGAATTATAAATGTGTTTATGGCTCTGTTATTTTACAGAATTGTTTATTTCCTTCTTCGTGAAAGATGGTGATTTGGACATGTCATGTTAACAGCAGGGTTATTCAAAATAATATCTTATTATTTGAAGATTCCTGCATATTAGATAACCTTAACCCCTTAAAGATCAAAATGACTTGTCTCAGTTATGCAGCAGTAAGGCTCTCTGATTCTCATTTATATGTAATGCAGATAATCATAGAAATAATCATAGATAATCATAGAAATGTTTAATGTAATGTACTTAATGTAATATATACTTGCCATGTGTGCAAGAATATTTTAGAACATAAATTTCAATAAAATATATGATATTTCTGAATTATCTGAACAATTTCTCTGAGAAGAATGTATTGAATAATGAAGGAGTGCTGACCTTTTTCACAAGTGGAGCCTTTCCATCCTTTGTCACATGAGCACTCTCCAGCAGTGGCTACCGCAGACATTATGCACACTCCATGGACACACTCTCCAGCACAGTGAGCTAAAGATAAGGAATCATTAGTGCTGTAAGATATACTGCTTTCATTTCAGATATAATGCATTCCTTGCAAGTAAATTGGGATAGATTAAGATAAGATAGTGTTATCTTCAGACAAATATTGGCTAATGGTTAATGGTAGATATACGTTTCTTACCAAAGCTGTCCCTGAATTACTCAAAGTACTTTCTGTTCTTTTATGCATAAAATGTACAAAAATTAAAACTGATTAATTTGTCTAAGTTACCCATTCATACCCATTCAGTGCAATGATCCATACCTCATTAGTACAAATAGGATAGATCTCATTTCTCACCATTATATATTTTTGTTTTAAGTTAAACATTTGGTCTTGAGGTAAATATATCTATATTTTTCTCTTGCCTCTCATATCAATAAACTCTTAATTTCTCCAATCACCACTACCTGGTAATAAACCCTCACAGGAGAGTGGAATTATTTAAACCAAGATATAGATAATGAGTTGGTGCTTACGTTTCGAGCAGTCGATGCCTGTCCAGCCAGTGCTGCATTGACACTGGTTGGGTCCGACACACTGCCCCTGGCCGGGAACACAGGACGGCTGGCAGAACACGTTCTCGCAGACAGTGCCATTGCGGCCGGGAGGGCAGAGACATTTGTTTCCGGCCTCACAGGTGCCGCCAAACAAGCAAGGTGGGGTGCACACCGCTGTATATAAATATTACCAAGGATAAAAATTATTCCATATAATAAGAATTTGTATATCAATATTTAACAAAATAAATGTTAGTAGAGTCAATCTGACAACATTCCCGATCACCATGCATTGAAATTATTTTCCATCGTGATCCTTTCATAAGATAATGCAGTCAGTGACAGAAGAATCAAACAAATATATAAAGGAAGTTATATTAAATGTGATATGAGTAACTCACAGAGTTCGCAGTGGTCTCCGGTGAAGTCTGGCAGGCAGTCGCAGACGTTGGCGCCGCGGCAGGTCCCGCCGTTCAGACACTCCGACACACACATGGCGATCTCACAGTTGGCGCCCCCAAAGCCAGGACAACAGCGTTCACGCTCTCCAACCAATGTCTGGTTTTTCAAGATGAACTCTTTGACTGGCCTAAAAGGACAGATATTTCAATGATGATCACTGGCGGATCCCCGGGGGTCTGTGGCTAGGGGGGCTTTGGGGGAACTGGAGCCCCCCCCCACCCCCCCCACGCCTTTTTTCAGAGAACATTCGAGCTCTCCGGGGTAAATTAATCCCGGATCCGCCCCTGATGATATTTAAATTATGATGCTAGTTATTCAAACATGTTTGTAATTTGATTGAATATGTCTTCGGTACTTCACCTTCAGAAATTTACCTTTAGATATCGTGAAAATAGAATTAACATGAAATAAAATCCACTCAGCTACATTCTGAGTTTTGGAAAATGAGCCATTGAAACAAATAACCGCAAAATGTCTCACTTTTTGACAGTCCAGTAGGTGACATCTGCCATCTGGCGGTCAGTGCCGGGAACTTTGACCCAACCATTCTGTTCGTTGGCCTCGACTTCCGCCTGGCTGACGAACTCCTGTTCCTTCATGGCCATCTGAGAGACGTTCTTCAGCACGGCGTAGGTCTCCCAGTACACGCAGATATGATCATTGCTCTCAGTCCTGATCAGCTCACCCTCCCTGTAAACAACATACATCACTCATATAGCAACAACAAACAACTCAATAATCCTGAAAGAACATTTTGCTTATAATATTTTTTTCTTTTGAATGATAGGCATTATTCACGACATTTTTTTGTGTAAAATTTAGTCACTATCTTTTTTCATCAAGATGACAATGGTGAAAGCGAGAACATTATTTAAAACAAATTTCCATTTCTTCATCTTTTCCCTTTTTTTCGTTTTTGTCCATCGATTAGGTGAAAATATAAATTTTTCTACCAGTTTCCCATTTACCGTGACAGTCAAATTGCCATTTTACCATGACAAATAACTCAGTGGTGTATTCAAAGTAATAAAATTGCATCTTTCTCAAAGTTAGGATAGAAATTATATCTGGGTTACAGCTGAGTACTAGTGTGTTCTCATCATACCTTTATGTTAAAAGTCTTATAATAGACAAAGTTTATAACAAACAAAGGTTAATGGAAACGGTAGTTCCAATCTCAAAACTGAATTCTCAAAAGTGCAATTGATATATATATATATATATATATATATATATATATATATATATATATATATATATATATATATATATATATATATATATATATATATATATATATATATATATATATATATATATATATATATATATATATATATATATATATATATATATATCTGAGGGTTATGATCTCATAATATATATATATATATATATATATATATATATATATATATATATATATATATATATATATATATATATATATATATATATATATATATATATATATATATATATATATATATATATATATATATATATATATATATATATACCTCAAGGTTAAAATTTTTTCATTCTCTAGATAAACCCGAGGGTTATAATCGTATACTGCATATATACACCTCAGGGTAAAATTCTCGTACTGCACATACACCTGAGGGTAAAATTCTCGTACTGCACATACATCTGAGGGTAAATTTCTCGTACTGCACATACATCTGAGGGTAAATTTCTCGTACTGCACATACACCTGAGGGTAAAATTCTCGTATTGCACATTCACCGGAGGGTTATAATCCCAAACTACATTTGAATGTTAGTGCTATAGTCTCATACTATATCTATATATAAACCTGAAGGTTGCAATTCCATACCACATATCAACCTGAGGGTTATAATCCCAAACTATATATAAACCTGGGGGCTACAATGTCATACTATATTTGAACTTGAGGGTTATAATCTCATACTACATATATACCTGAGGGATATAGTCTCATACTGCATATACACCTGAGTGATATAGTCTCATACTACATATATACCTGAGTGATATAGTCTCATACTACATATATACCTGAGGGATATAGTCTCATACTACATATACACCTGAGGGTTATAATCCCAAACTACATATAAATGTTAGTGTTAGTCTCATACTATATATGAACCCAGAGGTTGAATCTCATACTTCCCCTTAACCTGAGAGTTATAATCCCAAACTATATGAACTTGAGGGTTGTATTTTCATATTGCATAAACCTGAGGGTTATAATCTCATACTACAGATACACGTCTAGTATAGGGGCAGCATTTGAAATATAATAGAAAATGTTAGTCCCCTGGTCGGCGGCTTATTTATGTCTCTGTACTCAGTGGGGTGGTTAATCTAATGTAAAAAGCCTTGAGCTTTATATGAACATTTCTAAAACCTGCATTCTGAAATACATTGCCGCTCTCACAAATATCAACTTATGTGTCCTAACAATCTTAGCAATTGAATTATTTCTATAATTCCTGTATATTTTTTATCCAAGCAAAACTTTTTATTACAGTTAACATAATGTTTGAATTTAATTCTTTTGAAATGAGAATATCATTACAATCGCAGCCTCTGATTCAATCATGATTCACAATCGTGAAACATCACAATCTGGAAATATAATGATTGCATTCAATGTGCCAAACACAAATTCCTTCTTCGTGTGTGTGTGTGTGGCCTGACAAGAGTTATAAAAAAATGGAATTCTGTTAATGTTATGTGATTAATACTCAAGGGTATGACCAAAGGAAACTGTAATTTCTTTATAACGTGTCTGCAATGGGTTTAAAAATCTGGCCTAAAAGAGCTTACGATGGTACAAAGTAATTAGAAAGATAATTAAAGAAATCGTCGAATGTGTTCCTCCCGTGTACCTTGGGTACGGACAGTTACAATATATCTAAATTGCATTGTACATTTATCCTTCATAATCTCAATGCCTATAATTCACCTTGTCTGACTGAATCTAAACCAACTTAGAAGAAAACTTTACCATGATTCTATCATTATCATAACGTTTATCCATCAAGCGGCAGATAGATCTGTGCCATCTGGGCTTGGCCCGCTAGGAATTTTCTGTGAGCTCTACATATATTGTAATTATGACAAGGCTATGCACTGAAAATATCTTCAAATAACTTCAAATAATTCCAAATAAAGACTGTCTGGTGGAATGTATTCTTTTTGGGGTCCAGACCATGGGGAAAATATTTAATGCATTGAACTATTGTATTTTAGTTGGGAAATATTATATCCAAAGATAAAAAGAGACAATTGTGAACATGATAGCTATCTTTAACTATAATTTGATGAGAAAAAAAGTCGCTTTCATAAAAATTAAGACTGTGCACTTACTGGTAATCGGGTTGAGAGGACTGTGAGAGTGCGCTTTCTGGAAGTAGTAGCGATGCGAGGAAGAGGGGCACTACGGCCCAGTGGCGCACTGTGCCCATAGTGGCGGCGGCGCGGGGGAGTAGTCTCACACAAATCCCGGGAAATCTCGCCAGTAGCAATCAACGGCCGTGCAGGCGGGGCTTTCAAAAACAGAATATCTAACTCCCCAGATGATCTCCCCAAACGTAGCGTGAGGGGTTCTCTCTGTAATGTGGAGGATCTTATTAATATATACCCAGGGATATTGATACTGTCAACACAAGCATGTGCACTTTATTGTATTTTGAGTTTATTTCATATTCGGTAAACGTCACTGGCACTGGGCAAGGTTGACATTTGAGCCATTTTTTATTTGCATTGCATATGTTTGCATTGATTATCTCCGGAAACACTCCCAGTGTATGATTGGATTTTTCAAATCAACTAATTGATTTAAGAATCACTTGGTCATAACATAATATTAGATTTTGTCATTGTATTTATTATCAAAGTCAAAGTCAAAACACTTTATCTAACCATAGAGATCTTGCAATTAAAAACTGATTTATAAAGAGGTTCCGATATCAGAAAAGACAAAATATACAAGACACACAAAAACGAGGTTAATCATTTTCTTTGAACATGTTATGAAATGCATCATATTTTATTTTTATGAAATGAAACATATTGAAATCGCAATTATATATTGTATTTTATTTCTTATTTATTCTTTTGTTTCAAATTTTATAATTGCTGGGACGAGAAAACAATCTGTAATCCAGATAACTGAAACAGTGATGAAGTGAATAGATGAAATTTAATCTTACGCCTTAATCCAAATATATTATAGTTGGGTTCCAAGGAATTTGCACGATTTGTAAATACACTCCAAGATGAATGGAAAAGAAATAGATCATTTGTATATGTTAAAATTTGGACAAAAGCGACTGCATCTGATAATGATCAATCTATATTTAAAAGTATTAATTATTTAATGGACATAGAATAAAATCGTAGTTATTTTGATGGGAAAGATCATCATGATAATTTTTATGTATATTAGTCATTCAACATGTTCCCTCTCAGAACACAAAATGATATATTAGAATACGAAAATCTGATAACCAACTTAAATTGAGTCCATTCATTACTCACATATAAACAAACAAATATTCCGCAGAAATCCTACTGAACTCATTTTCTCAGTGAGCGTGTCCCTAATTTTATACCACGCATATAAATGATGGATTATCAATATTTAGTTTAGTTTGAGAATAATCTTAGAATATACAAGTCAAAATATAAATATATATGTTTAATGGGGAAACACTTTATTTTGTTCTTTAAAAAGGTTTTTATGCGGATGACCAACACAAATTCAATTAATCTCGAAAGGAATGTTTTAGAGAGAAAATTGAACTATTTTTACTATTTGTCGTACAATAAATTTCATCAATTTCATCAATTTTAACAGTTTTCTTATAATATCATCTTTAAACTGGTTAATTACGTAAACAGATTCAATGTTATTTTAGAATATTATTTTCTGATATTTTCAATGTTATTTAATACGGCATCCTCCGAGACAACTCGGTGATAGCTATTAGATTTTTTAAAGTCAGAAATAGACGAAAAGATTTAAGCCAAATGAAAAATATATCCCATGAAAACACATCTTAATAATTGCTAAGAAGTCCAGAGAAGATCAAAGTTGATGGACAGACATCAAATTTCTTACACCCCCCCCCCCTAAGTTCAGAAGCTATGCACATTTATCAGTACATGTGGCTGAATATAAGGAGCTACTTCTATTTATTGTAGAATATTGCAGCTTGCTTTAGGATTAACTAACGATGTAACGGGCAATCCATTTTATTATGCTTGCTAATCTTACAGCAACTTTCCCTGGAAATTTCATAAGGTATCTCTTGAGACATCTCTTTCAAAATATCTCTTTCAAGACCATTGCAAAATTTGCAAGTTCAAAAATCCGTTACAGGCAGGCTGAACATTTGTATTATTAAAATGGGTTGTATTCATCTCAATTATGGCGTTATTAAATGTGACTTTTCAGTTAAATTATTAACTAATAGCCCCAGGAAAAGATAACTTACATATTCGGAAAGGTTCGATTTTATTCTTAATATAATATGTTATATACAGATTGATATACTAGCAATTAATGCTGTAGGTTTTAAAGGACTTGAATGTTTTCATCATTTACAATACAAATAGCTGTGATATACTGTAATGTTAGGTCAGCAGAACTTGCTGTACACATATAGCAAAAGTTGCTGATATTTTACAGTTCCTTCTTTATGAAGTGAATGAGACAGTTCCAAACGTTAAATGATTTAGCATATCGAAACGAATAGATCTTCATTATTATTTTAAAATCTTATTTCATTAATACCATTTGAAGCAAAAAAGGAAAAAAAGTATTTAACCTTAACGCAAACTAAACATTCACAGGAAGTAAGCACGTGACTAACTTGTCAAACACACTCAGTTTCAGTTGCAAGGATTTTTTGATTCTGCAATAGTTTTCAAGCAACAGATTTGAACAAAAAGGGAGCCTAGATATCTGCAATACACAACCTATATTAACTTTTGAAGGATTGTCAGTCAGGTAAACAGTTTCACGGTTGTTGAACATTTGGTAAGAAGTATTTGTTCTGTGAATTTTGTAGCGGATATTGATTTACTGCTCTTAGGGAATGAATATACGGGTCTAATTGAAACGTATTTTCACAGTATTGGAGGAATATAATGCACCGTATTAAACATATGATCAGGGCGGAAATTGCCATATTTACAAGCTTAACCTTGAAACTAAAATTGCAAAACACAATATACACGACGAATTATTCCCCGGGGAGAAAATAATTTGAAAGGGAAGTCTTTCGTATGATACCAAAGTGGCAGAATGGGACATGACCACGTAATTCCTGATAAAGTTACAATATTATAGCAAATATCTATAGCACGTAATTCCTGATGAAGTTACAATACTATAGCAAATATCTATAGCACGTAATTCCTGATGAAGTTACAATACTATAGCAAATACATATACTATAGCACGTAATCCCTGATAAAGTTACAATACTATAGTAAATACCTATAGCACGTAATCCCTGATAAAGTTACAATACTATAGCAAATACCTATAGCACGTAGTTCCTGATAAAGTTACAATACTATAGTAAATATCTATAGCACGTAATCCCTGATAAAGTTACAATACTATAGCAAATATCTATAGCACGTAATCCCTGATAAAGTTACAATACTATAGCAAATACCTATAGCACGTAGTTCCTGATAAAGTTACAATACTATAGCAAATATCTATAGCACGTAATCCCTGATAAAGTTACAATACTATAGCAAATATCTATAGCACGTAATCCCTGATAAAGTTACAATACTATAGCAAATATCTATAGCACGTAGTTCCTGATGAAGTTACAATACTATAGCAAATATCTATAGCACGTAATTCCTGATGAAGTTACAATACTATAGCAAATATCTATAGCACGTAATCCCTGATAAAGTCACAATACTATAGCAAATATCTATAGCACGTAATCCCTGATAAAGTTACAATACTATAGCAAATACCTATAGCACGTAGTTCCTGATAAAGTTACAATACTATAGCGAATATCTATAGCACGTAATCCCTGATAAAGTTACAATACTATAGCAAATATCTATAGCAAGTAATCCCTGATAAAGTTACAATACTATAGCAAATATCTATAGCACATAGTTCCTGATAAAGTTACAATACTATAGCAAATATCTATAGCAATTCCTGATGAAGTTACAATACTATAGCAAATATCTATAGCACGTTATCCCTGATAAAGTTACAATACTATAGCAAATATCTATAGCAATCCCTGATAAAGTTACAATACTATAGCAAATATCTATAGCACATAATCCCTGATAAAATTACAATACTATAGCAAATACCTATAGCACGTAATCCCTGATAAAGTTACAATACTATAGCAAATATCTATAGCACGTAATCCCTGATAAAGTTACAATACTATAGCAAATATCTATAGCGCTTAATCCCTGATGAAGTTACAATACTATAGTAAATATCTATAGCACGTAATCCCTGATAAAGTTACAATACTATAGCAAATATCTATAGCACGTAATTCCTGATGAAGTTACAATACTATAGCAAATATCTATAGCACGTAGTTCCTGATGAAGTTACAATACTATAGTAAATATCTATAGCACGTAATCCCTGATAAAGTTACAATACTATAGCAAATATCTATAGCACGTAATTCCTGATGAAGTCATAATACTATAGCAAATATCTATAGCACGTAGTTCCTGATGAAGTTACAATACTATAGTAAATATCTATAGCACGTAATCCCTGATAAAGTTACAATACTATAGCAAATATCTATAGCACGTAATCCCTGATAAAGTTACAATACTATAGCAAATACCTATAGCACGTAGTTCCTGATAAAGTTACAATACTATAGCAAATATCTATAGCACGTAATCCCTGATAAAGTTACAATACTATAGCAAATATCTATAGCGCGTAATCCCTGATGAAGTTACAATACTATAGCAAATACCTATAGCACGTAATTCCTGATAAAGTTACAATACTATAGCAAATATCTATAGCACGTAATCCCTGATAAAGTTACAATACTATAGCAAATATCTATAGCACGTAATCCCTGATAAAGTTACAATACTATAGCAAATATCTATAGCACGTAATTCCTGATAAAGCTACAATACTATAGCAAATACCTATAGCACGTAATCCCTGATAAAGTTACAATACTATAGCAAATATCTATAGCACGTAATTCCTGATAAAGCTACAATACTATAGCAAATACCTATAGCACGTAATCTCTGATAAAGTTACAATACTATAGCAAATATCTATAGCACGTAATCCCTGAAAAAGTTACAATACTATAGCAAATATCTATAGCACGTAATCCCTGATAAAGTTACAATACTATAGCAAATACCTATAACACGTAATCCCTGATAAAGTTACAATACTATAGCAAATATCTATAGCACGTAATTCCTGATAAAATTACAATACTATAGCAAATATCTATAGCACGTAATCCCTGATGAAGTTACAATACCATAGCAAATATCTATAGCAAAACGTTTTGTATTAATCCATCTGTAAGCAAACAAATATATTTTTTTTCATATAATAAACATTCAACTTTCCATGTTATGATGAGGGCTAATTCTTAGCTATATTTTTCAACTACAAAGTCATATTCCACGAACCCCGGAATTTAGAAATATCTAACACATTTAAATATGGGGAAAATTCACCCAACAATTAATGGAAACTTTCATTTTTGCAAGAATATATGTTAATGGATTTCTATAGAGATATGGCATGACAATACATTTATCCCATACATATTCTTGGTGCCTCTAGAGAATGTTCTGCACCTATCTGTTTTGCAGATCACCTGTGCCAAGCTACTTTCTTTTATCTTTTTAAAGATTCTTTTTCTATCTATAGTATTTTCAAATGAATAAAATATTTGATTGAATATGATATTGGTGTACACAGCCATTATTTTATTGGTCAATTACATGATAAATGTAATTGTTATTTAGTTTGAGGCAATTTCTTTCATAAATCATTTGTTTATCATATATGTATGATATATTTCTGCATTTAACTTGATGAAAGTCTGCGTTTGTTTTGAAGCAGACGACATTTGAGATTTGGGTCGTGGGACCTCGAAATCCCTGTTGGCAGAAACTGCAGTTTACTCTGGGAATCTCGGAACTGATGACAGTAACCCCAGCTGAGACCAAATCACACCCTTCTCATGTTGTGCTTTGTGACCTAGATTCACTGCGCGAATAAATACCAAATTGGCCATATTATGTAAACCATCTGCAGCAGACAAGTACGAAATATAGAGAAGAAAATCTCTTGTTGGTTCCGGTGGAAGGATCCCAGTCGTCCTTCATATCATGTATAGATTCATATAGAAAATAGATTATTTGATAGAACTAGCAGGTGATAAGTGCGTTTTGGAGTCAACATTACCTGTTAACATGTTACGCCGTAAGATATTTTGATGGAATGTTCAACTAACTTTCGCCCATCTTGGGTTTGGCAATTTACAGCTTGAGTACAACGATCACAAATGATTGTCCCCTTAACTCAAAGGTACAACTACTTTTGCAGCTCCCCCACTTCCTACACCGGTATTTAACCTCCAAAGTCAGGTAGAGATTCTAATAAAAAAACCTGAGTAAAACATATCTTCTTTTTTTTAGTTGCTATTATTGCTTAGAACAAAGAGCATTTCCTAGCTGTGTGGCTGGAATATTGAACAGAATAGGGCGCCTAATGTGTGTATGAAAAATGAGCGTGAAGTTCTTTTGATATTTGATATTTGATATTTGACGTTTTTTTCAAAAGGTGTCAACAAGTATGTATCAGTGTACCCTTTTGGGACATGGTGAAAAAAGTTATGTAAAAGGATATATATCCTGTCAAAAACGGGTATATCCCTTTTCCGGTGACAAATGACTTTTTCAGTATGATTAATGGCCTTCTCAACCTTGTAGCACAGTCTTAATCATTTATTATCAATATATTAATGGAGAATAACTGTATACACCTTCATACTCTGGAAAAAAGCTAATATAACACATTCCGGGGGATTTGGCACTGTCTTCGCAATCATGGATTAACTAATGGAGGGTTAGACATACTTGCTAGACATGTCTAGAACATATCCTGTGGCATTAGAATGCGAGGTAAATTATATGAGTAGGAGACATGGCCCTTTTCCCATGGCAAATGGAAAAAAGCTAATATAACACATTCCGGGGGATTTGGCACTGTCTTCGCAATCATGGATTAACTAATGGAGGGTTAGACATACTTGCTAGACATGTCTAGAACATATCCTGTGGCATTAGAATGCGAGGTAAATTATATGAGTAGGAGATATGGCCCTTTTCCCATGGCAAATGGAAAAAAGCTAAAATATCACATTCCGTGGGATTTGGCGCTGTCTTCGCAATCATGGATTAACTAATGGAGGATTAGACATACTTGCTAGACATGTCTAGAACATATCTTGTGGCACTAAAATGCGAGGTAAATTATATGAGTAGGAGATATGGCCCTTTTCCCATGGCAAATGGAAAAAAGCTAATATAACACATTCCGGGGGATTTGGCGCTGTCTTCGCAATCATGGATAAACTAATGGAGGGTTAGACATACTTGCTAGACATGTCTAGAACATATCCTGTGGCATTAGAATGCGAGGTAAATTATATGAGTAGGAGATATGGCCCTTTTCCCATGGCAAATGGAAAAAAGCTAATATAACACATTCCGGGGGATTTGGCGCTGTCTTCGCAATCATGGATTAACTAATGGAGGGTTAGACATACTTGCTAGACATGTCTAGAACATATCCTGTGGCATTAGAATGCGAGGTAAATTATATGAGTAGGAGATATGGCGCTTTTCCCTTTGATATTTAAAAAAGCTAATATGACACATTCCGGAGGATTTGGCGCTGTCTTCGCAATCATGGATAAACTAATGGAGGGTTAGACATACTTGCTAGACATGTCTAGAACATATCCTGTGGCATTAGAATGCGAGGTAAATTATATGAGTAGGAGATATGGCCCTTTTCCCATGGCAAATGGAAAAAAGCTAATATGACACATTCCGGGGGATTTGGCGCTGTCTTCGCAATCATGGATTAACTAATGGAGGGTTAGACATACTTGCTAGATATGTCTAGAACATATCCTGTGGCATTAGAATGCGAGGTAAATTATATGAGTAGGAGATATGGCCCTTTTCAACAGGCAAATTGAAAAAAGCTAATATAACACATTCCGGGGGATTTTGCTCTGTCTTCGCAATCATGGATATACTAATGGAGGGTTAGACATACTAGCTAGACATGTCTAGAACATATGCTGTGGCATTAGAATGCGAGGTTAATTATATGAGTAGGAGATATGGCACTTTTCCCCTGGCAAATTCAAAAAAGGTAATATTAAACATTCCGGGGCATTTGGCACTGTCTTTGCAATCATGGATATACTAATGGAGGGTTAGACATACTTGCTAGACATGTCTAGAGACATGTTTAGAACATATCTTGTGGCATTAGAATGCGAAGTAAATTATATGAGTTGGAGATATGGTCCTTTTTCCCTGGTAAACTGTGAAAAATCTAATACAATATATTCCGGGGGATTTGGGACTGTCTTCGCAACCATGGATATATTAAGGAGGGTCAAATTACTTGCTAGACATGCCTAGAACATAGCCTGTAGCATTAAAATGCGAGGAAAAATGTTAAGAAGAAGTTATGGCCATTTTCCCATGGCAAATTGAAGATATCAAATATATTACATTCCAAATGTTTTGGCACTGTCTTCGCAACCATGAATATACTAATGAAGAGTAAGACATGCTTGCTAGACATGTCTAGAACATAGCCTGTGGCATTAAAATGCAAGGAAAAATGTTTACAAGAAGATATGGCCATTTTCCCAAGGCAAATTGAAGATATCAAATTTCTGAATGTTTCGACACTGTCTTTGCAACCATGAATATCTTAATGAAGGGTAAGACGTGCTTACTAGACATGTCTAGAACATAGCCTGTGGCATTAAAATGTGAGGAAAAATGTCAAGAAGAAGATATGGCCCTTTTCCCATGGCAAATTTCAAGATATCGAATATCGTAATTTTTTAGTGTTTTGGCACTGTCTTCGCAACCATGAATATACCAAACAAGGTTTGGACATGCTTTCTAGACATGTCTAGAACATAGCCTGTGGTATTAAAATGCAAGAAAAAATGTTTAGTAGAAGATATGGCCCTTTTCCCCTGGCAAATTTGAAGATAATCGAATATCATAATTTCTGAATATTTTGGCACTGTCTTCACAGGGTTGGGTCGGAATGTCCACTTTCAAGCTGTATATATTGAACGCTGAATTTTCTTTTGTTTTCTAGGCCACGGGCCGTGGCGCAGTTGGTTAGAGCGCCAGCTTATTAGCACAAGTTCCTCTGTGGTGATCCAAAGGTCGTGCCGGGATAAAATTCATGATACAATTTCCCACATGAGCTGAGGCCCGTGCCTAAAGGGTTAACCCGTTGTCCTTGTAAATCTGTGACCGGGTGGGTTGTCATGTCAAGGACCTGCGACATGACAATTCAGTGAGGCAGCACTATATATCCTACAAGGAGGTCTCATCACAAAATGACTGAAATAGTGTTGAAAGTGATGTAAAAAAACCCAAACAAAAACCCCAAACAAATTCTTTTGTTTTCTTCAGAGGTTTTAGGATTATTCATAGGATTTTTCATAGATTTAATTTCTTTATATCTATTTATATAAAGGGATGGATCTGTTGAGCATTTCTTTAATTCTGACATGGCAACATTAATGTTTAAAGTTGCATAGGTCCATGGAGGTGTTTTTGGGTATTGAAGCTATTTGATTTGGATTTATTTTTAAAGATTGTAATGATTTATTTTCTTTTTGATCTTTTTGAAAATAAATCTTATTCAATACTTACTTTTGGCATTCGCATCAAAGAATCTTTACATGTCTAGTAAGCACGTCTTACCCTTCATTAGGATATTCATGGTTGCAAAGACAGTGTCAAAACATTCAGAAATTTGATATCTTCAATTTGCCTTGGGAAAATGGCCATATCTTCTTGTAAAAATTTTTCCTTGCATTTTAATGCCACAGGCTTTGTTCTAGACATGTCTAGCAAGCATGTCTTACTCTTCATTAGTATATTCATGGTTGCGGAGACAGTGCCAAAACATTTAGAATGTAAGATATTCGATATCTTCAATTTGCCATGGGAAAATAGCCATAACTTCTTCTAAACATTTTTCTTCGCATTTTAATGCTACAGGCTATGTTCTAGGCATGTCTAGCAAATATGTCTAACCCTCCATTAGTTTATCCATGATTGCGAAGACAGCGCCAAATCTTCCGGAATGTGTTATATTAGCTTTTTTCCATTTGCCATGGGAAAAGGGCTATATCTCCTACTCATATAATTTACCTCGCATTCTGATGCCACAGGATATGTTCTAGACATGTCTAGCAAGTATGTCTAACCCTCCATTAGTTTATCCATGATTGCGAAGACAGTGCCAAATCCCCTGGAATGTGTTATATTAGCTTATTCCATTTGCCATGGGAAAAGGGCCATATCTCCTACTCATATAATTTACCTCACATTCTAATGCCACAGGATATGTTCTAGACATGTCTAGCAAGTATGTCTAACCCTCCATTAGTTAATCCATGATTGCGAAGACAGTGCCAAATCCCCCGGAATGTGTTATATTAGCTTTTTTCCATTTGCCATGGGAAAAGGGCCATGTCTCCTACTCATATAATTTACCTCGCATTCTAATGCCACAGGATATGTTCTAGACATGTCTAGCAAGTATGTCTAACCCTCCATTAGTTAATCCATGATTGCGAAGACAGCGCCAAATCCCCCGGAATGTGACATATTAGCTTTTTTCCATTTGCCATGGGAAAAGGGCCATATCTCCTACTCATATAATTTACCTTGCATTCTAATGCCACAGGATATATTCTAGACATGTCTAGCAAGTATGTCTAATCCTCCATTAGTTAATTCATGATTGCGAAGACAGCGGCAAATCCCCCGGAATGTGTTATATTAGCTTTTTTCCATTTGCCATGGGAAAAGGGCCATATATCCTACTCACATAATTTACCTCGCATTCTAATGCCACAGGATATGTTCTAGACATGTCTAGCAAGTATGTCTAACCCTCCATTAGTTAATCCATGATTGCGAAGACAGTGCCAAATCCCCCGGAATGTGTTATATTAGCTTTTTTCCATTTGCCAGGGGAAAAGGGCTATATCTCCTACTCATATAATTTACCTCGCATTCTAATGCCACAGGATATGTTCTAGACATGTCTTGCAAGTATGTCTAACCCTCCATTAGTTAATCCATGATTGCGAAGACAGTGTCAAATCCCCCGGAATGGGACATATTAGCTTTTTTCCATTTGCCATGGGAAAAGGGCCATATCTCCTACTCATATAATTTACCTCGCATTATAGTGCCACAGGATATGTTCTAGACATGTCTAGCAAGTATGTCTAACCCTCCATTAGTTAATCCATGATTGCGAAGACAGCGCCAAATCCCCCGGAATGTGTTATATTAGCTTTTTTCCATTTGCCATGGGAAAAGGGCCATATCTCCTACTCATATAATTTACCTCGCATTCTAATGCCACAGGATATGTTCTAGACATGTCTAGCAAGTATGTCTAACCCTCCATTAGTTAATCCATGATTGCGAAGACAGCGCCAAATCCCCCGGAATGTGTTATATTAGCTTTTTTCAATTTGCCATGGGAAAAGGGCCATATCTCCTACTCATATAATTTACCTTGCATTCTAATGCCACAGGATATGTTCTAGACATGTCTAGCAAGTATGTCTAACCCTCCATTAGTTTATCCATGATTGCGAAGACAGCGCCAAATCTCCCGGAATGTGTTAAATTTACTTTTTTCAATATCCCAGGGGAAAAGGGCCATATCTCCTACTCATATAATTTACCTCGCATTCTAATGCCACAGGATATGTTCTAGACATGTCTAGCAAGTATGTCTAACCCTCCATTAGTATATCCATGATTGCGAAGACAGTGCAACAATGCTTGGGAATCATTAACATGCAAAAAAATGTGACTGTCATAGATAAAGGTATATTTCAATGTTTTACAGGATATATATCCTATTACATAACGTTTCTACCCAATTACCAAAAGAGTATGAAGGTGTATACAGTTATTCTCCATTAATATATTGATAATAAATGATTAAGACTGTGCTACAAGGTTGAGAAGGCCATTAATCATACTGAAAAACTCATTTGTCACTGGAAAAGGGATATACCCGTTTTTTACAGGATATATATCCTTTTACATAACTTTTTTCACCATGTCCCAAAAGTGTACACTGATACATACTTGTTGACACCTTTTGAAAAGAACGTCAAATATCAAATATCAAATATCAAAAGAACTTCACGCTCGTGTATGACATTGCTTCTTAATATGAAAAAAGCAAGAACACAAAATAACTTCCTCTATCGGTAAAGTTGTTTGTCACAAGAAATTCTAGCGTACGAGTAATTTATATTCAATGTCATTCCCTTTACACGCATTGTATAACATCTTTTCAATATTCGCAAAATATTTACTAATGTATAACGTAATTAAGTAACTTATATATAAAATATGAATGCCAAATTCAAAAATGCTGATATTTCTGGTTTGGAGGTGAGGGCCATATGTTGCCTAGTGCTGTATTTACCCAGTGTCTTGGTTGAGGTGAAGCAGATGTTTCAGATCGTCACATATCTATTATATGTCAGACCGCATTGCCGTGTACATTATATATGGGATTTATGCACGTGATCAATTCTCAGATACAATCATGTAATAAACCAACTAGCTGTAGCATATCCGTGCATACACTACATTATTATAATATAAGTTATTATTATTATTGCTGATTTCACATTGATGAGATAATCATGTGTTTTATCAGTTGAGGTTTCCAATGACCAAAATAAAACATTTCAGTCTTATCTGTGTATCCGAATGTTGTACAAAAAATAATACAAAAATGGGTACAGTCTTGTTTGGAATAGGGGTTCGAGCCATGTCAAGTTGCATAAATCTACGTGAAAGGACAATTTTAGTAAAAAATCTTGTGCTGTTTAAAATGGGTTCAATGTATACGTGCGTCAATGTATTGTATCCTCAGTATAAAGAGAGGAAATCAAACAATACCGAGTAGTTACTGGTTTATATAATATAATCATGAATTCCATAACAAGGGGAATTTTTGTTTTAAATAACTATTCTCTACAGTTTAATTCAATTTGGTGTTCTTATCGCATTGTCAGTCCACCATGAAGAGTTCTTCGACATCAAATAAGATTATTAATAAGTTTGTTTTAAAGGTGTTGATTTTATTTAAACATTGGCCCTGTTTAGAGGTGTTGATTTTAGATAGCCAATCTCTCTCTACAAAATCATTGCAGACGTGAAATGAGGCACGCACTTGATAATAAGTTTGTTTTAAAGGTGTTGAGAACAATACTTTTTGGAGTTCACAGCTGCAGTACAAAGCGTCAAATAGTCTGTCACATTAAAAAATGGCAAATCTGTGTCATTGTTATGAATAGAAAGTGAGTACAACAAATGAGTACAAAAGTTAGTGACATGCACACAAAATGAAGTCAGACAAACAAATTCATGGTATGGACAATAAATCATCAAGGAGGAGAGGATGAAATTCCTGATTCTTTCTTAATGGGAAAGACTAATATATCAATCAGTTTTTTTCATATATTTAAATTCCCTCCGTAAAGGGATAAATGATCCTTTCTAAACAATAGTTTTGAACATATGAAATGGGCATGTAAACGTACATATGTACAATAGCAAACAAATCTGCACAACTGTATGGTAATTGCATGTTAATATACGGAATAAAGCGTCCCAGCTTCGTGCTGATAAGATAGTATGTGACTCTACCTCGCCATGCAGAGCATTGTGCAAGCTGTTAGCCTGCAATTCAAGATGACTCAAAGACTGTAACACAATACATTGATAACTCCGCAACATAATTATCATGATTGTTTGATACGCAATAGCAATTTCTTGTATAATTAATGAAAATTTAAAGAATACAAATAAACTCAAAACTATTTGCTGAAGACTTGAAAGTTGCAAGAGGTCTTCAATAAAAATCTGAGCTTGCCTGACAGTTTCATTGTAAACTTTTTTGTCTCGTTTCAAAGCCTTCACCATTTTGCTGGGTTTTTTATATATCAAATGGGTGTTACTGTCACATTCTATCTGTGTAAGTCTTAATTGTGTATCAGTCTGATGCATACATTTGTCAAACTTGTGAAACTTATAACAAAGTGTGTCTATTTTTGTAGAGGGATGCTCTGATAGGAGGATTGTAACAGTTAAGTTCAGATTTTTTTTGTCAAATCAGGTGAAATACCTAACATAAGTAACAAAAAATCGAAAATTATAAATTGTGCAATCTCAAAAGTGCATATTCAATTTAGAAACCAAATCTCACAATGTGTATTGGGAGTTACCCTGAGATAGGAATATGGCTTCTAATGTATCATTTAGTAGAGTTTACAAAACTCCAGTCTGACCAAGTCAAGATGGGAACCTCAGGGTCTAAGAGTTTATATATGAGAGATGCTCTGATTGGTTTATTCCAATGTATTTTCTGACATTGATAATCTGTTAATATATTGTTTGGCTAGACTATTAATAGATTGCTGGAATCTTTTTATGGCATGTTGGGGTATCCAATTATGTTTTTATATATCCACTTCGCTGAAAATATTTTGTTATTATGAGTTTTTATTAACATTTCAAAGTATTGATATAAAGATGAAGTATTCAATAGGTCAGGTTAAGAAAAAATACATCATCAACTCTAATTTAAATTCCTGTTAGATTGAACCTAACCTGCCCTACTGGATCGCACAGATTGAGTTAGCTGGTAGATTGGCTAATCATTTTGGAGTCATCATGTGACAAAAGGCCTTTTTATCATCATATACTTAAGAAGTTATAATGTCTCAATTGAAAGATTCAGGAAATTTTAATTATTTTTTTCCTCAGGGGTCAAACATGCATTAGGATGCCTGAGGATTTGATGTCATCATCATCACACCTTTGAGGGACGGTAATATCGATTATATTTAGATATAGTAGACGTGGTAAAAGAACACATGACATGTAAATATTTGTGAAGCTCTTTGAATTGACATTTCCCTCCATTCCAAGAGTTTGTTCTACTGCTACTTTAATAAAAATGATTTTATTATAAACAAGGGATAGAAACATATTTAGAACCACACATAAACAGTCCTTTACAATATTAATGTGTACGATTACAATATGATAATGTACGATTACAATATGAATATGTATGATTATGATATGAATATGTACGATTACAATATGAATATGTACGATTACAATATGAATATGTATGATTACAATATGAATGTATATGATTACAATATGAACATGTATGATTACAATATGCATATATATGATTATATTGTCTTGTGCATAATCATCACAAATGTGTGATAAGTTCGGTGTCTCTAGAAACATCCCCTGTATTATAAACATCTGTAATCATAGCTGAGTTTTCCTTGTGTGGACTGAGAACATTTTGTGAGACTTCCCGCTGCGGTCCATACGTGAGTGTCGTATCTAACACCTCGTCCCATGCTTCCATTGGAGGTATGAATGTCTCATGTACAATTCCCACATTAGAAAATCGTATTTTGTTCTTTCTTTTACCCTGAAGGATATGGGAACCATCCACATCATTATTTGTTCTACGATCATCTTCCTCCAAATAAGACCTGTTTTTAATTGAATCTGAATATGGTTTCAAGGTCGAAAATGGTAGGGAGCTTGAACTATGACCTCTGGTTCTATGTTCTGGTTCCTGTGTCCTAGGACTTGTTCCCTCACTTCCTGTTTCCGGTTGGTCTGATGTTAGATAGTCTAATGCTAATGGGGTATGTACAAATGAGGAGTCGCTACAACTACTGTCGAGGCTGCACACAGTTGTCCCTGTCCACTGGGAAGCCTTTGAGAACTTTCTTCCAAGAGAATCTTCCCTCAACACTAGATCAGGCAGACTACCTCGGCTGTAGCGCCAGCAGGAAGGGTCCGTAATCTCGTTGCAAGGATGAGATTTGGCACGAGGCAATTTCAAAAGATTGATGAAGCGACCCCTGGCGGGCTGTATCGATGTGTCTTCCTGTTGGAGAGGTGTGCTGAGATTTGGGTTGGTACTGCCTCGCCTCAAATAGTGTTGGTTATGTCCCCTGCATTGTCGGTAAAACAAAACCACCTCAGTCCGAAACTGAATCATAAAAAGAAGGATTATTATATTTCTGTTGATTTGCCACAATCCTTTTGATAAACCTTTTTGGGGCTTAATTTAATGTGTATGTTTCATTAACTTATCACAGAGTTGTAAGAAAAAACAAAATGCTACTAATTATTTCCAAATAAGATATTGTGAAGTATTTAGTGACTGTGATCAAGTTCCACATCTCCTGCATTTAAATAGTTAAAGTGAAATTCTTATTTTTCTTTAAATTGATCTGTGTTGTTTCCAACACTACATATATGCACACTTCATTGTTTATCAAACTCGACGACTCACCTCATTAGTAGAGAAACAATACAGAACAGCCACAAGGAGGCCCTAAAACATATACCAGGGAAGATATTAGTAGCAGATAACTCGATTCAAACACATCTTTAACAAATATAAAGAGTACTTGGTGAAACTGTTTTTGGTGAAACTAAAGTGCTCTTATATATATATATAAATTTTTTATACGTTTTTTATACCCAAAGTGATTTGTAAAGTGGTGGTTTTAAACCTCTTTCAGCAAAAATGGCCATATTAGATCGATTATCAACCCTTTTAAGCAGTGTGAAAGTTATGGTGTGGGAGTTAAACCAACCACTTCTCATCCTTCACTTAAATATTTCCGTACGGCACAGATCCATCGCTCTGCCGACTGTGCTTGTGGGACTGGTTTATATATAACGTAAAGGCGAGAAAATGTATCTAGTTTACTCTTTTGTTTTTATTTCAAAAACATTGTTTCATTTAAAAAGTACTGTTTTACACTGATATGACATAATATTCAGTCATCAATGTCACCCTAAAATGGAAATAATCACATTTTATCAATTGCATTTGTGTAAAATGGAAGTTTGACTCTTCTTGCTTTTTTTAAAATTTGACAGACTCTCCATATTCTGACATGACATGGATGTGTATTTATAGGTATCTTCACAAGGTTTAACTCCTTCATAGTACATTTTGACTAAATATTGTAAATAAGTAAAGGATGTTATGGAGTTTTTAACTTTGAAGTAAAAGCTCTTCTTGGAGGCATGCAACAGAATGAAATCAAAGATGTTATGCAGTAAACATCCCAATTATGTTAATTCCCCCAGATAAGAACCTGTATAAGCTGGGCTTGGACATACATGTGCTAAATGGCAAGGTATGGTGTATATTAATGGAATATAAACAAAGGAAGAAATCTCACATGAATCTGAATTCTTGTTACCTATCCTAGTCATTTTGGTGTTATGAGTTATTGCATTTAGAGATATATCTAAATATAAAATAATTGAAATATATCAAAGGACCTAACAGGAAACTCAAGACCTCTATCCCTGTGATATGTAGGTGAATCTTAAAGATGATTCTACAATATGGTGATTAATTCAATGCTTGTCCTCATACCTGTGTGCTGTTGAACACTGAGGTGATGATCTCATACGGAGGCCAGTATGGAGGCCTGTAGATGATGAACAGAAACTGAACCCCAAACACCGGGATCAGAGACAATGTGGCCCTCAACGCATGTCTGAAACACAGTTAACAACAAGTATTGTTGATTGATTGAGACCATTTTGGGTGGCATTTTAAATCTCAAATGTAAACAATTAAGAAACACTAATTTAAAAAGTTAGTTTTAAATTCCATTAAATTTGAAAGTTTTCAGAAGGATTTTATTATATATTCCTTCATGTTGGCCTTAATACAATGTCAACAGAGGACAACATTTCTTTTTAACCTTAAAATAAATTGTCAGGTACCGTTAAGCTCAATTAGGCCACAGTGGTAAGTATATGGAAACTTGAATGATATTTTCGATTTCTAATCACTCTTTTATATCAAATAAAAAGTTCAATCTTGATCTACCAGTACAAATTGATTTTGTGAATGAAAGAAAAAGCGGAAGCCCCACCTCAAGACCTGCACACGTCTGTCACTGGAGTCTGTTCTCATCTTAGTACACAGACTGTATTCTATGCTCACTAGGAACACCAAGTTGCACTGCAATCACATATCCAAATGCTATTTTCATGGAACTGATGTAATTGGAACAAAAGGTGAATACCATTTAAACATTGATGATAGATGTAATATAATAATAACAGGAAGAGGAAGTTGAAATGAGATGTAAAACCTACCAGTAGCGTCAGTATATTAGGAACAATGTATATGTATTCTATGTATTCAAAGCCATCATCAATCCAACAACTGCAAAATAACACTGTATATATATATATATATATAAATATATAGATATATAGATAGATAGATGGATAGATAGATAGATAAATAGATAGATAGATAGATAGATAGATAGATAAATAGATAGATAAATAGATAGATAGATATTATCGCGAAGAAAGAGTTGTTTTTTCTATATATAAATTAAACTGATGCAATTTTATTTGATAGAATATAGAATTGGATAGATTACTTGGTATCGATGTCTGAGGCTATCCTTGTGATGATGTACGCAACACATATTAACACAGGGCATCCTGAAATATACATACAATATCAAGATTCTGAGACATATATATTTAAAGGCCAGTTATGGTGAAGTGACATTAAAGAATGAATCAATACACTATATTAGAATGTATTCATCAAAGATGATATAGAATTAGGACCTACACATAGCTCCTTAAATGGGTGTAGAGATCAATGCAGGGGTAATGGGAGTCATGGGGTAGAGGAATTAGGGTAGGGGGTAGAGGGGGTCACCCGGGTCAGGGTAGGGGTAAAATGGGTCAGGGTAGGGGTAGAGAGGGTCAGTGTAGAGGGTAGAGGGGTCAGGTCAGGCAGTAGAGAGGGGTCAGTTTACAGAATAGAGGGGAGTTAAGGCAGTGGGTAGAAAGGTCAGGATAGTGGTAGAGAGGGTCAGGGTAAGGGTTAGGGAATGTTGTCTTTTAGTTTTCCTAGTTTTGATAATTGTTTCCTGGAACTTGTATGTGAGGTTAAAGCCAAGCTTTCATTTACACCCACATTCCTCGTATGTGACACCCACACTTTATGAAGTGTGGCATTAGTTTTGATGTGCAGTGTGTGGAGTTACCTGCAACCCTTGATGTTTTGATGAAGCTATTATCAGTCCCACACAGGAAACCCGGCTCATGCATAGAACGTATGGCCTCCGTAGCACACTGTGATAATGTCAGATATTTGCTAGCATCACCCAAGTATATATTACAAATCTATGTAAATATCATAATTGAGAGTGCCTTATGACTAAATCGTGTAGCCATAGTGATAGGTGTAGAGCATCATCATACTCACATGATTCTGAAAATGATATTTATTTTTTCTCATTATTTTGAAGTTGCCGTAACATCAGCAAAAATGAGTGACATAGCACATGTAACGGGTTTATAGCAGTGGGAGGAGCGGACGTCCAGAAAGCACCCTGCAGAGCACTTTCAGTGACATTTAATATTGGCCGATTTCTACTTCCATTCACCAAATAAACCACACAGAATGCCATTTTTTCAAAAATTATCAAAGGAATTTAAAGGAAATGGGCATGAAATTATCCAAATAGTAAAAGGGGTCATAGGCCATTTTAATGATTGGCCACTTTTAGTGATGTGTTTCATAGACATATTCATAAAAGGATTTCACTAACTTCCTCATATTGTTGAAAACAATGAAATACATGAATTTTTTTAGACATACATCAGCTACTAAATGTTATAACCCCATTGACTCCACATTCAATATATTTTTTATTATATTTTTTTCAATAATTATTATTCATGACTAATTTTCTCATATTTTTCAGGGAATATTTCTTCTTTTTTAGGTATTATTATGATAAGAGCAACTTATTGCTGATTAATTTCTGAAATTAGATTAATATTTAATTTATCTAATACCTCAAAAATAAATGTGAGGTCAAATTAAAGTCCGTCAATTTGTCACTTTTGTAACCCTACTGATTTAAGCTATTTTTAATCATTTTAGCTTAATAATAAATCTTGAAATTGATGGACTTTTTTTTCAATTTCTTTTTAGTATTAATGTGTTTTTCTATGCAGTATTCTATATATTTTCATAAACTAACCCCCAATAAGCTGGCATTTTTATATTATTTCAAAAAACTTAGTATTATAGTATTTTCCTCTGTTTTCCCTTATAGATTGACCACAAAACTATAAATTGCTCTCAATTTGTTAATTATGAACAGATTTTGATGAATAAGGACTCTACGAGCTCGTATTTGAAAGATGTAGATGATAGGATAATAAAACATGTAGATAATTTCGTGGAAATAGGCTTTCTATTTTCAAGGTCATTGAAAGGTCACTTCAAGGTCACTGGCAATATTTGATCAAAATAGCCAAAGAAGGTTGACATTCGATCACATATAATTTGTAGATGTATTCTGAGTAGTAAAAAAAGTTATATCCCTATGTCTGCCATTTCTAGTGATGAATGTAGACTAGCTAAGGGATGGTGGCGCTCCGAACCGAACACAGAAATCGTGACGTATACACATCAGCCCTCGTCGTGTTTTATCAATATAGTATACAGTATGTTATAATATAGTCTTTATTATCACATATATTTATTACCCCTGTAAGAGCTGTATACAAAAATCATCTTTTGTCATCACAGCTGTCATATGTTTTATGTTCCTGAAAATATATATATATATGACAAGTTGAAGCATGTAATGACATTGAATATTCTTAATTATCATAAATCCATTACCCCAACTGACGATCATGTATTTCTTCAGTGGATCTCGCAGATTCACGTACATCATTCTCGAGATTCTACGATACAGGAAGAGGCCCTCACAAAACATGCACATGTAGGTGGCGCTGCGGAAGTACTTTGTCAATATGTTTAGAATACGGCACCATACCTGCAGTTACAAATATTGCATAGAAACGGAAGACATTAAAACTGGTAGTAGTTGACTTATTTCAGTCTGATGACCGTTTGCCTCTGCGAACGCAGTACAAAACGCGTTACACGCGCAGGGGGGATTGTAGTTGTCATCTGTGTGTCGGGAAGGCACGAGCCCACTAACTTATCATACACATACAAAACATACAATCATTTCCAGAATTAAGCAATATATAATTTCAGTAATTGAAGGTGCAAATAATTTATGAAAGAATCTTAATATAGTTTTATATGAATGTAGCTTTATGGTCAGTGGTGTGAAATTCAAATATAATTCAAGGGATTTGTGCTGTGATTAAACAGTTAAATTCTGAAAACTTGATAAAAAGTGCAAATGTGCAATGTAATTATGGAACTAGTAATTAGATTTTTGAGATTTTTGAGATTCACCTTATAAATGATTGACGTAATTACTATAGATATCGGTAATCCTGAAGCTTACCACGCGTTTGTTCTGCAGGGTTTAGCTTTATATCTACATTATATTTATATCTACATTACATACAGGAATGCATTTTACATTGTTGCATATAGTTGTGTATCTCGTGAGGATATTTTCGAAGACTTTGCTCCAAACAGTACTGACGTAATTGCAACGCGTATCCACGATCAGAACACTGCCCATTTGCATCGCAGGGCACACGCAGATGACACGCAGAGGACACGCAGGACTGCATATGTCATGTAGAGCACACGCTCAGAGGCAAACGCCCATCTGTCACTTTTATTCAACAAATTTAAAATGCCGTCAAATGGCGTCACATTTTCCATTTTTTACTATTCAAGTAGAATGTGGTTTTCCTCTCGTATCGAAAAAAGAAACAAACATAAAAAACATGAACTGTTAAATAATAGATAAAATAATAGAACGTCAAATCTTTGAAATTGTGAGATTCTATTTTCAAAAAGCATATGATAATTTTCCGCAAATTTCCTTTATAATTTGATCCCAAAGCGATACATTGCTCTATATTTGTTATTTTAAACGGACGTTGATGAATAACGACTCTGTGAGCTCGTATCCAAACGGGACAGATGATAGGAGAGTGAAATGTAATGTATAATCTGAGAAAACAGGAATTTCATTTTCAGTGTCATACAAAGGCCACTTCAAGGTCACAATATTGTATCAAAACAACTTACATATGTTCACATTCGATGTTGTATCATTTGTAGATTAGCCCAAACAGCAAAACGTTTTAGGTTTATTTGACATTTCCAGTGATATATTTCAGCTTTGTGTGAATTCAAAGAAAACGAATGCAAGGAAAGTGAGACTCAATTATATTTCATATATGACATTCTGAACATCAAAACTTTTGACAAAAGGTGTTGTGCATATCGAAGCAGCTTTCCATCAAATATCTATTCATGAATAAACCTTTTTGTCTTTCATGTTGAACGGAAGGCAATTTTTGCAATGTACATTGGTCAATACTTGTTTTTACCGTCAGACAAGTACATCAGAATATTGAAGGAAGTTCTCTGCTGATCACAGTTATATAAACATACAGATCACCACAACTGAGTGTACTTACGGGATTGCTGAGGTATATAGCTTGCTCTGAGTTGTCTTGTTCATTGGCTTTAATGACAGCATCATAATAAACATAGTGGAAGGGTATAGTGGTGGCTCCTGTACCAATAACAGACACAAACAAGTTCACGTGAAGCTTCAGACTGTCTCGACTCGCCAAGTCCCGACGCAAGGACCTGTATTACAATGTATACAATGTGCTTTTACAATATACTCTTACATTCATACCTTTTTGTAGGGCGTTAATGTAATATTAAAGACAAAATTGAATTAAAAAGGCAGTAAAATAAAGGCAGCAAAAATTGACATAATATCATATATACATGTATGCAATCATTGAAAATACATTTCATTCAGGCCTAACACGGAAAGTCCGTCACATCTCTACCTTATCTGTAATATTATTTTCCCATTACATAACAAATTCAAACTCATTTGAAAATTAACAGATTTAAATTTCAATATTATTTTATTAAGATCACAAATATTCAGAAATAATTTCTGTCCAGACATTATAAGCAGACATGTACGGATCATTATTTCTTTTTACCCTCATTATTATACCAAAAAAAATCCAGGAAAATGACAAAGGTGAGAATTTATGTTGCGAAAGTTCTAAAATGCTTATTTGTTTGAACTTTCATCTCCTTATAAATTACATCTTGCATAAAACTAAGGCAAGAAATTGTTAGGAAAGTCTACTATTACATGATGTTCTTCATATCTCAGTCCCCATCCATTACACGGAAGTAATATACGATGGTTTGCTTGCTTAGAACGCACTTAATCTAGAAATATGACCACCATAATAAGACAATGGAGTAAAGTTGTAATCGTCGCTTATGCAAACGAAATGAAACGTGACTGATGATAAACCGGAAATTCGTGCTTTGCTTGATTTGGAGGAAGTGGTTATGAATCAGCATGAAGCGTAAACATTAATTCAGCCATATGTATGTTCAGTGTGTACTTGGGAGATCCGTTTTAGCAAAGACAATGAATTTTGGCGCCAATATAAGAATAATTAGCCTTAATAAATCATGGATTATCGAGACATTGTCCTCCAGAGCAAGTAATTTGAGGTTATCATATTATCGCACAAATACAATGCGGGCCCCTTATCCATTTACACTGGTTTCGTTTGAAAAAAAAAATTAAAAGTATGCAGAAATGTTATATAAATATTCAAATTGAAGAAGACCTATCTTTGATGTTCACAAAATAATAGCATGTGTAGAGTGATCAGATGTATTAGACTCAGCATAAGGAAGCCAATTAATTCACTAATAGTGATGTATTGTACGTATAATTCACACAATCGTCGCAAAAGCGCTTTGAATACACAATGTGACAAATTGGCCACATCATGCATATATGTGACCGACAGGAAGTATGCACTGAGGTCGTAAGTGACCTGCGTCTTCAAATCAATTTCACTGACTTGAATAAATCATTCACATTTGTGTTAAATGACACATAACTGAGTAAGGTCAGTGTATTTCTCAACTAATCCTATTCTGAGTGGCTACACTTAACACACACAGAAAATCAACATGAAAATAAAAGAGGGTGAAAGTGACGTGCACCTGTGGGTCCATTTCCCTACCTCGTACATTTCATTTAGACTTCAATAATTATGTTAATGAGGTCAAGGTTACCTGTCACCATAAAGATGATCACTGGCTATTGCCCTCTGCATATTTTCCCCGCTGTTCTTTTGAATTCAACTTTTGCTGTTGTTTTTTTTTGCTTTTTGTTTTTTTGCTTTTTTTTTGTTTTTTTTTTTCAATTTTGACTAAAAATACTATTAATAAAATTTTATGTCCCTTACTGCTCTTCTTAATATTTCAATCTTTCTTTCAATGAGCCCGGATGGCCGATATATGACCAGGCATTTGGGATACATATGATTAATCTTTATCGTCTTATAATTAAGTACTTTACCTTGTGCAGAATAGCAGGCAGACGGCTATCAGGAGAGATAGAATACTGATGGAATATCCGATGAAATCCATGTAAAGCCCAATCGTCAGAATCTCCACATTCTTCTGCACAAGTTAAATGATGAAAACCAACATTCTTTTAAATTGTGTTTTAACACAGTGAGGATAGCATAGAGAATATATGTAAAACAGACATGCTAGGGTTAATTTAAAGATTTGAGCTTCATTTTTTATCAGGTTTTTTGTTAGTTGGAATCTACGCGATATATGCGCCAAACACACCAAATATATTAAGATGGGAGAGAAACGTACTGAGGTATCATAGCAGTCATGATAGTTTGTCATTTCCATGCCATGCACAAGATCAGTGGTCCAGCTGCCATTCTCTGAACATCTCCTTGACGCATGCGCTGTAAGAAATACGACCTTATTAGGTAAATTTTATTAAGTAAATATGTTTGCAAGTTTTTACTTTTACATGTTTGTTAAACAGGAGGTAAAGCATCGGATAACATCGGATTGAATCATGACTACAGTAAATAAAAACATGTAAGTGGGCATAGATGTTAGACATGAGTGATGAGTGTCAGAATGAATGTTTCATCGCGCATGAGCACCATTTCCGGAACCGGACACGTTACGTGGTGATTAGGGTGCGTGGTTTCAGCCAATTAAAAAAGAATTAAAAAGTTATCTATAAATAACGACATCTATAAATAGACAATAACCATTATTGTGTGAATGTGAATGCCACGGGCATCTGCAGGAAGGGGGCAGAAAAGAAATATCCTGTCTGTCTGGTCGACTTTGATCTTCTCCGCTGAAACTACTGGTCGGAGTTCTAATGGTCGGAGCACTTAGCAGGAAAGATGTTGTATTTGTAAGGGACCAATTTTATCTATTTTCTATAAGGCTCACATTTTTTTCCATTTTTATTTTATAATTAATAGCTATATCACTGAGATATCATGACATTTGAATTACATGTAACGTTATATGTAACGTTAATTTTGATTGGCTGAAATTATCGTCTGCTTCAGTTAGCTCAGTTAATGGATTTAAATGATCATTTATGAAACAATTTGCGCCATATCCAGAAAATGTTCACAAACACTACAAAAAGCAATTATCAGCATAGCTGTAAGACCATACAATGGAGGCTCGTGTTTGACGTAACACCTTAAAAACATGACTGAATGGGGTATTGTAAAATAGACAGGAAAACATACGATTTATCCAGCTGACGCTTGGTGTGACGTAGTAGTGCGGGCAGGACTGGCTGACTGTCACGTGACCGGAAGTGGTGGACCAGCATAATATGCCATCCCATGTGGCTGGGCAGAAATGGCTCCCTTCTGAAAGAAGATTCACTGGTGACGTGAGATTAATTACACTCAGTAGAAAGGGTGTCTGCTCTTTGATCCTGTGTTTTATCGATCACAAGATTTATTTTTGCTCCAAAACCTTTAAAACCGGCCTTTCTTCATGATACAACGGTAACCGGGATGAAAGGAGACTAACCGTAACATAAACATCAAAAGGCACCCAAGCAAACCACTTGAGAATTGAGATTTTTCACTTGGGTGCTTAATTTGTTTATTCTATCCCTCATCCCTAAAAGGCAAGTTGAAATAATTTCAACTGAGAAAATTGTTAAGTAAGACATGATGGTGTTTCTCCTTACAATATACAATCATCTTTTCTGTATGCATCCTGGACTATGAGCTCAGAGTTTTGTGGATACAACATGTATACATGTATATACGGGTGGGTATGGCAGAGAGGTATGTGTGACATGTTTCTCAACAAATCATTCTTCTTTTATAATTCTTATTATCTATCATCGCCTGGGAGGTTTTAACACTATTATTATCAAAATGAATTCCATTTTATGCATTTTGACACAAATTAGAATAAGTCTAATATTTTGACTTTTGAATGAAGTCAAACTTTAATTCATAAAATATTATCTTCCATTGAAGGATGAAACCAAATATGGTAGGATTGAATAGAGCTGAATATGAGCCTCACTCACATCGTTAAAACACGATGCAGACCAATTGGAAAGTAATCTGAGACCTTAATATGTGAACTCATTGGCGATTTGATTGATAACCGTAAGTTGTAACTGAGAAACAAGTCAGATTCAGGAACAAACAATGAGTGTGATATACCAGCCAAGATGGCCTAAGTAGAGAGGTAAGAGGCAATCCATAGAATACTGTGACATTTGAGACAATGCAAACCATGAAAAGGAAGGGTATAGGACACTTACACTCTCTGCTGCTTAGACTGCTCACAATGGCAGTAACAAGTGTTTGCCCTTCTGAGAGATTTTAGTGAAGGTCAACACACAACACTTTAAAATACAGCAGTAATAGTGATATCTAGATCTTGATCAGGAACTTTATCTGACATCTGATTTTACTTGTTCTTTTCATAGCGCCTTTCTGTAGTATAGGTATGTGCAGAAAACACATACATTTTAGCATGCGGTGTTCTTTTCTTCTTGTTATTTTTAATGTTTAGCATTTTACAAGTACCATTGAGCTTCAAGGAGACACTTCAGATTCTGTTCATTTGATTTACATTCGAGCAATTTGATATTGTTCTTCTGTACATAATGCTTTTTTTAAATCTCCGAAAAATTACATTTGTTTGGTCTGATCATATAAACTAATGATTTTAGTAAAGCATAACTCACTTTTGACAGCATGGCCATCTTGCATGATGTCACAGCATGTGACAGCTGCTTGGCAGCACTGGCGCCACTGGCGGCATTCCTCGTCACTAAGGAATGCCTCGCAGACAGATGACTGGTAATGAAGAGCATCTGGAAGGAAGGTGATGTTTGGGTTTTGGATGTGGTATAGAAGGTAGGGCGGAGCAGGAGGCCATGTTTGATACTGATCTGGTGTTATGGTCAGACCTTTTGCAATGTCTTCCCTGAATATTTGTACATAGCACTTGGCACATGTGAGCTGGGCGAAGTCGTCCGGTTCTAACCGGTTAATCCAGGTATCCCGACAATACAGACTGACAGCGTAACTCACCTGAAAACAAGCATATTACGAATATTATTCCATTTCTCCATTTTACATGTCTTTTACATTTCTTTTTTTTAAATCTATTGATTTCTATTCTGTTTATTGATTTGTCATTCTCTGGTGAAGAACATTTAAAGGGCAATATATTTTTTTTCATCTGATCCGCTCAATCACTGTATAATACTATTGACCCAGGATGTAATGTCATTGTCTCAACTTCCCCTATTGTCCTCCATCCTCATCCATCACAGCTGACAATGCTCCCACGTGACATATCACGTGACGTCAGCACTTCCAGGATCTCATATACCTCATTTGCATAAGTGGCAAAAATAAAACCAAAAGATGTCAAACATCTATCCTATTAAAGCAATTTGGAACATAATTATAAATCTAAACATTCTGCTTTTTATGTATAAATGTATTGACAAGTTCAGCCCGTTTCAGCTTGAGAATGATTTGAGTGTTGTTTCCTCAATATTACCCATTAAATAGGCGGCTTTGGCCGTCTTAACGGGTTAGATGGCAAAGAATACCGACCCTTTGCTAAGATAGGTTTTGAGCAACTTGATATCTAACTATTTGACTGCGTGTGCGTTTATCGCATGATCCTGCTTATGTCAGATAAGGGCTCTTTGCAGAAAATGGCAGATGGCCGATTTTACGCCGTACAATCAATATTTCCTCGTTATTGTCCACTCTTGAGGATTGTGGAGGGCAATGCCCTGGAGAATGAATGGCTAATATCTTTCTTTATATTTGTCATCGTCACAATCACATCATAACAAAAGCCAAGGCCAGTAGTAACTAGAATAAAAGAAACATGTAAGATTGAAAAATAAATGATCAGTAGCAATATCGATGCCTAACTTACTCAAAAAAGGTTAAAATATACTGTATTAAAAAAGGTACGATATAAGATCATGTTTGTTTTCTCATTTACAACAATGGTCATTGTATTAGTGTTACTCTCTATATGATCTGCTATACTCTAATTGCCAATTTGCCTCTAACATATTACTTGCTCATTAACCTACTGTAGTGTATATGGTCATTACTTCGAATTCTCATCCTCTCCAGGGGGTGCAGTTGGTTAGAGCAACGAGACTAGTCTCGTTGGTTAAAGGGAAAGCACGTGCAGAGATTGCAATTATGTTACAATATGAGCATTGTGAGTTGTCGTGTCAAATAGGTCTTGTTATGAAATGACTTAAGTAATGTGGAAAGTGACTTAAAACCCCAAACAACAAACAGATCAATGATTTCTTTTAAAATACAACAGAGAAATCAATGAATTTTATCTCATATTCTTTGTCACCTGAAACATCCAGTGGCTCATTCTGATATTCAAAATTTAGCATCAATTTGGTACTTCTTGAGACAGGTAATGGGGGTGATGGAGTCAGTTGTCATATTAAATGCATTATGGTCATTACTTTAAACATTCTTAGCCTACAAAGCTGGGTAAATACTGAAAAATATCTGTCACTAAAGAATTAGTAGCCATTTTCAGAAAATGTTCACAAACGTTACAAAATGCACAGGCCAGGACAGTCCAGAGGACAATGCCAACCCAATATATATTTTACCATATCAAAGGGTGTTTACTAATATTTTCCCTAAACCCCACAATGCTGAACGGTCTGTCCTGAATGACCTGACTTTTGAAATAGACACTTGTATGATGATGAGGAACCACCAAGAGTGTTACTATTGTCAGGATGGGCCATTGTCGTGCTTCATTGCTCAGTAAGGTAGGTATCTGCTTCTGAGTTCCTAACTTCAGTTGATGCTCCATGACTGGTTATCAAAGTGGTATATGTTATCATTTCGATGTGATAATGCATTTATCATGATCCCCAGTCACTCCTCAAAGAGAGCAGGGGATTGGGTGCAGGTGACGGCTGTTATATGACCTGATATATGTTGAGGATTGTTTGACTGAAATGTGTTTGATTTTATAGAGTATGACTGAATACATAGTATTATCAGAATGTTTTGATAAATAATACAATTTCGCTAACTTAAGATTAATTGAATATGTTTATAACTGTTCAGGAAGAAGACTCTGACCATGCTGCATAGACAATTTGACCTCTACCATTTGACCATTATATGTGTCTTTTTATATAACTAGCACCATGTCCGTCCATAAAATGGAAAGATCACCACGTGCATGTACAAGATACGTTTTTGTGCTGTATTTCTTGTGTGTTTCACACATACATGTACCATAGTGAGATAGAGAGAAAGCATCGTTTCAGGTCTAAGATATGAGTGAAAGGATAAATTTAATGTAAAAATGAGAGAATAAGCATACTAGACTGAATTTTCATCATGTCGGTAAACATTGATTGTTGACATAAATCTGAAGGAAGCATATTTGAGATAGATTATTGTTGCATATTTGAAACAGACTGGTCGATCGCTAAAATTCCTATTGGATTTGGTAATAGCCCCAAATATCTATCAGTCCTTAGAGCATGCCCAAATATATATACTCAGTATCTCTTCATAAATTTAGCGAATTTAGTCCAGATACACTAAAGACGAACAAAACCTCCATTTCAAACCTCAGTCATATAATCCTTGTAAGTTGCCCTTTTCAAACCATCCAGGCTCTCTTGCATTACGAGTATTTTACTCTGAAATCTGACATTTCCCTGTTACTGCTCACATGCCTGGTCTACAATTCAAAATCCAGCTTTCTAAATTTCCATAGTAAATTATTACATCATAGTTGAAACACTTTTTCAAAATGACTGCAAATGAAGTACGGTCGGCACTTTGTGGAAAAAATATATGAACCTTTCATATTACTTCCTGTGATCAGCATAAGGGATGAAGGTGCCATGGCTGCCATAACGCATTTAATTATTTGATTGTCAAAAGCTTGTGAAACGTTTCATGTAATGTTATATTTTTGCACAAAACAATCCACACATTTAATATAGTATAAGCCTCAAAACTGTTTCATATAAAAGGCCAAGTGTGATTTACTTTCAACCTGTGAAAAGAGCTTTTGTCACAGATGTGAAGTTTGTGGTAAACAATGATACTGATACATATATTTTTGGATTTATTTAATCACATTTTTATTGTAATTTGCAATTAATATATAACTTGTTTCTGATTGGCTGGTACTACTATAATCCCCTAAAGCTTGACAAGATGGCTGCCAACAGCAAAAGATGATTACAAGTTCAGAAAATTTGACCACATCAAAAGTACTAAAATGATATCTCAAAGTCTTTTTTCATGTTATATATGTGTACATATTGATGAAATGCTAATCCTCAATGTTTCCTTCCCCTTTAATCTGACCTCAGATAGTTTAAATCGTGCTGGTACGGTTGTTAATACAAACCAAAAAGGCAAACAAATTATTTTTTAAATCGAAATAAAACCCAAATATATATTATAATGTGACTTGGACTGAGTATAAGAGATAAAGCTTTGTCAATTTGAAAGCATATAAATGATATCAACAATATTCTTTATAAACAGAGACCTTAATAAGTGAGACCGTGGACGTTCCAGAGTCTAAATGTGGAATGCGTTACGTTTGTGGCTTCCAATATGATGTAACAAGGAAACCTGTAAACACTGCCTCAGATGGCACATAAGCTTTGTTTGATTACAATCGATAATAATGAGGCCGAGAACTTCTAGAAGTACTGAAAATGTAATAAAGTGACAGGTTCATAAGCAGACTGATTTATTTAAGAGCTAATGTAAATATACTATTGTCACCAATTCCCCTAATAAGTGAGATTAATGCATTGTTTGTATTGTTGTGAACATTTACGGAATGCTACTGAATGAGTAAATTATGTAGTGAGGGCGATTTGTCCTTTATTATTAACCATTTACCACATAGGGCCTTACAGGGTATATAAAAACACAGATATGTATGTAATGGATATGTTGCCAATTTAAATAGCGAAAACTTAATAATATACTCCTGGAGATAACATACCATCAGACCAATATCCTTCAATTCAAATAGTTTAGTCATTGTAATGTGTTGGGGATTTTATATAGAATTAATAAGGTAAAGCTGGTTTATTCCTGAAGATGGATTAATTCTGGAGTCTTCTTGACAGTGGCATTACTTTTGGTAGCAGGATAAATTTGGGTAATTTGGGTAGATTACGTCATTTTGTAGGGTGGGTTCAAACAAAATATTATTTTCTTTGATAAATATTTTTCAAAATGCTAAATATATTATATGTAGTTGGAGGATTAGTAGATGTCAGTTGATATCTCGGAAACTACAGTTTCAAAGAACGCAATAAGATGTTTTAATAAGTGCAATATGACAACCTCTGTCACTGAGATAAGAAATGGTTACATTTATTTTCAGCTTGGGGCTATTTTCAGAATCAAAACTATGGATGAGTTGTTTGAATGAACGATATATCAGACACTTGAGATTACACATATTTCATATATATCTGTCAAGTGTCCTGATAGCATATTTTGACATGTACAATCTCATATGATTTAAGGTTGTAAGGAATAAAAAGTTAAAATGGTGATGTGAAACTTGAAGTATACATATTGTTCATCTTGACCTATATTCTATATATAGACACCAATCTGACCTTGTGATAGCCCAAAACTCATGTCTCAAAATTTATTCCTAACATTTATCTTCTTTTCTTAACAGTTCAATAATCCTTTAATGAAATAATTTTCCTTTATGAGGATTATTTAATTTCAAAATATAATTCAAATAAGCCACAGGAATATAATATATTGTATTATAATTAAGGCATTTTATACAAAACGTGTCATTAAGTGTACATTTATGATACAAAGCCTAGTAAGATATAATGACTTGGGTCAGCATGACCGTCTTTTATCAATCAGATACAACAAAGCTGGCATTGCAAGCTGTCACCTGGAATCAGACGTGGGGCACGTTTCTGCAAGGTACAATATTTATTCTTGCCTTAATTGTTCGCACGTTCTTTTGTGTCACTTCCTGTTTCAAGTCTAGCAGTATCAAGCCTTCTATTTACTTCTCCACATGTCAACATTATCTCGCTCTCTTATCAGTGAACTGAAACTAACAGACTTTGTCAAAACTCCGTTATCAAAATGGCCTTATGGGTTATTATTTATCAAACATTTGATTACAACAGACTTTGGTATGGTTTCAAAACACACTTGGTTTAGTTGCGTTCATTTTCGGTGAAAATGTGGAGAGATACTTTGTAAAATGGTACATTTCATCTCATCCATGTGCTCCTATGAGATGCTAGAAAACTAAGTAAAACCCCAGAACAATGATGGACACCAAGTCGTATTAAAACACTCACCTTAACGATGAAAATTGCAAAAATTGTAAAGAGAGTATCCATGATCTCTTAATGTCAATTTTCATCTGGTTGAGTTCCTTGTGTTAATCTCCAGATCAATGGCCTCTATAGACATTGTAGTGTGCTCATAATCACTGTTTGCCTCTATCAGTGTTTGTAGTTAGCTCTTACATGTCCATGCCGTGGTTGATGCTTTCAAAGCTCTGCACTACTTCAACGTTCTCCACGTCTACTTTAAGATAACACTGACACATGTGCTGGTGAAGTTTAACATTGAGGTCGAAGTTTCTTGTCTTGATCACTTGCTGATGATGAGGCTTATAATGGTAGTCTTGCCTTTATTAGGTGGATATCCTCCCTCCCCTGCATGATCACCGCCAGCTGAGACACACAATGTGAAGATATTAAGCGTCGTGGGGGGCAGGAGAGTCTGTGGCACGCGCTTTCTTCCTTTATCAGTTCTGCAGCTAATCTCAACGGTTATAATAGAATATAGTTCAAAACGTTCAGAAATGTTATAAATGATTTATGTATATAAATAGAACAAAGAACCTCAATTTTTCAATATTTTCCTCGTACCGAATAATCTCAGTTTTGTTCTCACAATATTAGTATATTTTGTATATTTATTTCTGACTGAGGTGTTTCAGCAATATTTTGCTAATCAATTTTCCTTTATCAGTTCTGCAGCAAATCTCAACATCCGTTTATGATTGAATATAATCATAAACATATGGAGATGATATAAATCATAAAAATAAAACAAAATATCTGAATATTTTCCTGCCAACTAAATCATTTTAGTTTTATTCCTTAATGTTATATATTTTTCATGTATTTATATTTAATTGAAGTTTAACTTTTTTTCTACACACTCCCTATTTGAATAATCTATGACTCCTCATGTCCCACAATAGGAAGCGATGGGTTAATATCATAAGCATTTATGTTATAGTAATCTTCATGCTTTTAGCATACATACATCCTCCATCGGCTGCCATAGAACAATACACTTAAACGCACAAGTGGGATCGAAATGTCAATCATTCATGTCTTAAGTTGTCTACCTATTTCTGTTTTTAAGCATACATATTTTGCCATCTATTTGAATAATTCTTTTCTGCTTTAGTATTATTGCAAGAGGTTTGATCTCCATATTTGAGCCAGCAATTATCTCAATTTAATCATTTTTACTTATTTCAATGTCATCCCACATCCTCCCACAAATAAAGCATTTATGAGTCATGAATATAAATGACATTTAAATCAAATATATCAAATTATAAGTTGGATAATGTTCAAATATCAGGCATCAGACACAAAATTTAAATTGATTTCTGATAGTAATGATTTCTTATATTAGCTTTCTATACTATCGGTCAAGACCGGACGTTAAATTATAGCAACTAACACTCTATTCACATTTGTAATTATGGACTTTCATTTGTTAAAAAATTGTCATTCTAGGAAGGACAGCAAACAATTTATGCCTTGATTGAGATCATTTGTTACTGCTAAAGATTATCATGAGACTGGTGTGGACAGATGAGGTACGATACTCTCGCAATGGACTGGCTTATTCCCATTTTACGCTACATGGCGCGGCGCAGCACCACGGCACCACATGAGTGCTTTTGCATACTCCCGAAATCTCCTACGAGAAGGCCATTTGACTTAAAGACCTTCAGGTGAATCGAAAATCTTGTATTTTGTGTCAGTGTTCTTTGTGGCACCATGGTGTCATGCCATGTGGCGTAAAATGGGAGTCAGCCCGATGGACTCAAACAAATCTGGATATTCACAGTGGTGGAGGCCTTACAGTTTATTCTTATTTTAAGAAAAATTCTATCATTATTAAGTTTACGTACTGACTAATATTTTCTCACACGTGGATATAAAATGGAGAAATCATATAAGCCTTTTTTATTTATTAAATTTTGAAGAGGTTGATGATAAATTTAGTGGTTTCTGAATAAATCATCACTCTGTCACCCCACTGAAAGAAGAGTATTACCCAAATAACAGCCACCCTGTGACACACACTCACACTGTCCCAGCCAATGGCTGAGTGTCCTGCCTGGGTATTACACAGAGTAACCCTAAGCAACCAAGGATGCTGCTTTGTGTAAGTCATGCTAACACATGCACTGAAAAACATGAGCTGTCCGCAAACCAAATGATAAGAATAGGTTTGATCTCAGCCATGTGTCTATATATAGTATTACTATATATAAACTAAGGGCATAATAACTCTTGCACCACATTTCTGTCAATCTACTTTTCAAACATTAGATTAAAAATAGTTATGTACATCCTAAAAATTAAAGGATATGATCCACACAATGCTAAGATAGCAAAGCAGTTTAAGAAAGTGCAAATCTATAGGTATACTCAGCAAAACCAAGTGCCATTCCGCCGAGAATGCAAAATTGAACTTAGGGCGCAGCTGGATCATGCCAGCTGCTTAACACCAGCTTTTACAAACAGGCAAGGCAGTTTCTGAAAGATGGTGAGCTTTCAGTTTCCAATGTAGTTTAATCAGGGGGAAGATTATTCCAGTCAGTCCTTGGAAAATAGCTGTATAATGGTTTGTCGCCATTTCTATATAGCTATTTCCATTGCTTTTCCTTTCGCAATTTATTTCTATAAACAAACAATAATAGAGTCATACATTTTCTGAAAATATAGATGAATACCTTTTGTGTTTGTACTCATCGTAGAATGTGAAACCCACATGTCTTAATGTTGAGCACTGCAGGAAGGCCAGAATAATGAGTTCCTTTTAGGGCATGCTGTGACCACAGCCCTGAACCATATATTAACCACTGCCTGGTAATCCTGACTAACACCATAGTAACGGTGACCTAATAGCTCAAAATAGTTAACCCTAAATCACTAGTTCTCCGGTGATAAATCGCTTTTGAGCCCAACAATTAATATTGGAAGACACAATGTCATACCATAAATTATATTTTCATTTGCAGAATTTTGTCAAATGGATATATATAAAATAAAATAACTGAGGAAAAGGTCGGACCACAATGGAATTTGATACTTAAATGTGTACAAAAGTTATAACTCCCAATTCTCATCCATTGGCAATTTACTACAGATGCACCACGGACACTTCTAAAACAGCCATTATGGTCCAATATTTACAGTAGTTGATTTGCAAGAATAAATCAATAAATCTATCTCTCTATCTAAAAGAATGAAGTACCTTAATCACATGTACATGGGATAACTGGTTCACTCTCTTATTTGCAGAATATTAACTATTTGAGATACTGTTAGCCTAAGGGAGCATTAATCATATAGAGAATTTATGAATATCTACACTATTAGCAAATACGTATACAATAAACACATTGATTTTGGCTTCTTTTATTACTTTCATTTTTGACGTTTGTGTGTCAATACATGTGATTTTGACAATGAGTAGGAAGAAAAGCTTTATAGGGAATAGTAAAAGTTATGATGCAATGTCAATTCTTCCTTGTATCATGCAATTAAAGAGATAAAGCCTTACAATACAACCTTGGGTATGAAGAGTTAGAAAGAATAGTTTATTATTTGCCAGGTTGCTCAGATTAGTTACTTGATCTCACAATTACCACTATGTCCAGACAAGTCATATTCAAGGCATTCATATTCACACTCCTTGCTCATACCACGTCTCATCTGTATATATGAATTTAACAATATGTACAAGTACAAATCTAATAGTAAACACAGATAAAAGACACAAAGTAAAAGGGATTTGTTCCTTAGAGGGATAATACTTTGAGGATAGGTGATGTTGAGTTTAAATGCAACTTCCGCCAGTCAATCTTATGTGGTGTATGTTGCTTAGACAGTCTTTGTCACACTATGGAGGTAACTATTTTACAGCAGTGTTTACATATGCTCTGTATTGATAGCATCCACACACTGAAGTTTTGGCCGATTACCAGGTTGAAATAATGATGTCCCAGAAGATCAAAGGTAGATTGCTTTTGGTTTCGTTAGTTTTGGAACTTCTAAATTTAATTGACTTTACCGAGCATCATGTCACAGTTGATATTTGCAACAAACACTTATTGGAAAAAGCAGGAAGGAACCAAAACTATATCTGGAAGATATGACTGAAATAGTTTTTAAAATGACAGAGGACCTGGGTGAAGTATTAGTGACCCATGCAATGGTGATCAGTTAAAACCCCAAACTTGGTTAAAAGGTTCATGATCATAAAGTCCTGCTCAGTGCTGTATTTCCATTTCATGTAGTATCACCCCATGAAACCTAACACAACGTGGGATTGAGTCATTTATTACTTATATAAATAATTACTTTTTAAATGTTTATGTACATGTAGTTATCCCCATTTCCGGTGTTTTATCATTTAGTGTCTAAGAACAGTCAATGCTTTTGACAACAGCACATGTTTTTTTATAGGAATATTAATAATGCTCAAAACATGAATCAACATCATCTTAAAGGCAATCCATGGGCTCCCACGTTATATTCTGAAGGCTAATTATCAGGTTATTTACCACATACAAGTCAACCATTATTGCTCCTTTGGGCCATCACATATATGAGAATCACCTGTATAACCTTCTCATTGCAATAGTGTGTCATATTATCAGATTCTGATATTTAAATGCAAACATATATTCATTTGTGAGTATAATACATTTAATGGTGCTACAGCTCTGAATGATATCGGGCAGAGTCTTTTACCTTAAATATATGGTATATATATCTAGCAATCTCTCCAAATGTATTATTCATTGATTGTATAGTTTTTTCATTGATATCGTGAATTTTGTAGTATCCATTTTTATACCACAACCTAACATAGGTGTGGAGGGCATACTTTTGCCTCCAGTTGTATCGTTTAGTTCCTACAATATAATCCAACTCTCTCCAGTTTGGACGCAGTAATTTGGAGGGTTCTATGTGTATCCATGTCGGGTGTATTCTAGCAAGCTTCACGGGTACTTCACACATGTTATAAGCCCATCGCTCAATTTGATAGTCATTAAGATAAGACCCAATCCATTTAGAAATAAAGGGTGAATTCTTCTTGCACAATATTATACTTCCACAGGATGTGATTTCAGTTTCTTTTCCTAGGACACAATCATAATAGCGAAGATTATCCATAGATCTTGTCACCAAGACATCCAGATCAAGATATATGCCTCCATGTTTCTGAATTATCAATAACCGGTCTCTATCTGAATAATCTGTGTCATACACAACAGGCCTCAATTCCTTTCCGTTAATTTTCGAAGGGGGGTCCTTGTGTACGATTGTTATAAGATTCCGAATTTTATTCCAGTGTTCTCCACGCGGTAGTTTATTTGTATGGAAAAGTATCGCTTCAGGTTTTAAGATCATATGAGCACTGAGAACACCCAGCATGTAGAGAAATGGAAAATATATGTGTTCTTCGTGGTACCATATATAATGTACTGTGTTAGGAATCCTAAAATCCTTCTTCCTGGGTTGACGCAGTTCAACACCAGTCATTATCCCTGACAAAACAAGAAAATATATGCTATTTCGGAGCTTCATCCTGAGATCTGAGATCAAGACTGTTTACCTCAAACAATCTCACTTGCCTCCTTTTGGGTGACCTTAAGCTTTGCATGCTGTGGCAAGCCGTAGCAGTATCGCGACCAGCAAAGTGTCCACTGAGGGAATCAGTGAGGGATCAGGTGGGCATATTCAGAAAGTTAAACATCTTATTAAACCGAATAACGTGGCTTGTTGTTTAATGATTAGAACAATTGCACGTTCAATGAAAGGTCACTGCTTTTACTTGGTGTGATTACATGGTTAAGCGTACTCTCCTGAACAGCTCCTGGATTAATATCAGGCTCTGAAAGCATGGTCCAGAAGTGGCAGATTTAGCCAATAGACATCGAGTCAAATATTCCGTTACCTGAAGTAACATGGTCAATTGGTGTCATTGTTTTGATCATAAAGTGAGTAAAACAAATGAGTAAATATGTTAATATAATGATACACTTTTCCGCCCAATTATTTCCAATACCCTGCTCGTTTCGAAATTCCGACAAGTTATTGAAAATAGTTATGCATGTACATCCTAAAATTTAAAGGATATGATCCAATGCTAAGATAGGAAAGAATTTTTAGGAAGTAAAAACGTTACCGTATGCTTTTTAAAAATATTGTTCATGGAGATGAAAATTGTTTTCAAGGGAAATGAGAAGAAGAAAAAACCAGTGATTGAGTAGTGGAACACCATGTAGATGCTAAGATAGCAAAGCATTTAAAAAAACTTTAAATCTTACCTTATGCTTTCTTGAAACATTTCTTTCATTGAGTTAGAAGTTGTGTTCCAAGAGAAATGAGTTAAAAAAACGGTGATTGAGTGGTGGAACACCCTCTAAATAAGATTATTCTCTGGGAAATTTGCAAATATTGTACCCCCGATGATTAATTACTCATAATATTTGCAGGGAACTGCAAGGCAATGTCACACCTTCTGAGCACAGGATTATAAAGTATTCTGTGGGATACTAGGCCACGGGTCTTGGCGCAGTTGGTTAGAGCACCAATTTATCAGCACCAGTTCTCTGTGGTGATCCAAAAGTCATGGGTTCGATCCCCGGCCATGCTGAGATTGAATTCATGATACAATTTCACACATGATCTGAGGCCTTGTAAATCTGTGAACGGGTGGGTTGTCATGTCAAGCACCTTCGACATGACAATTCAGTGAGGCAGGACTATATCTGTTACAAGTAGGTCTCATCACGAAATGACTGATAAAATGTTGAAAGTGATGTAAAATCCCCAAACAAACAAACAAACATAATCTGTGGGATACTAGTAATTTCCATAATTCGCGCAACTGAATCACAGACTTTATTGATTTTGATCTCAGATTTGGCCAGAAATATTTATCAATGTAAGGCTTGGCTAGGATTGAATGGCAGAGATCAGAAATACCCACACTTCAGGCTCATGAAAGTAAAATTAATAAGATTAAAATCAATAACTTTATACATGGATTAAAGATGTTCTTATCCATTTGATTTCAGCATTCATGCCTTTAGTTGAATATGACAGAAGGGAAAATTGACATTGCATTGATCACACATTTTCTACACTATCTTAGCCTTTCAGATCCCCTATGATTTCATATCCAATTACTTTGTTTTCACTACTCTTAATCTATTTATCAAATGTACAAATGTACATATTTCTGAACGTTTTCTAAGCAACTTATGCAATGGGAGAAATGTTCCGATTTTGCTCAATCGACAAAGGCTGAAGTCACATGTCAAACAAAATGAGCAGGAGGAATGTCACTATTTATTAAGCAAAAGAAACAAAACTGCCACCAATAATACACTAACATTAAAAATGGATAATGCTAATGAACTGTTATGTATTCATACATCCCAGATGAACTGAAGATCACTTCAACCCAAATGACTTTAATAATGTGTGATATTGTCATGATGAATCATGGTCAGATCTTCATGTCTGGATGAATCACTGTCAGATCTTAATGTCTGGATGAATCATGGTCAAATATTAATGTCTGGATGAATCACTGTCAGATTTTAATGTCTGGATGAATCACTGTCACATCTTAATGTCTGGATGAATCACTGTCAGATCTTAATGTCTGGATGAATCACTGTCAGATCTTAATATCTGGATGAATCACTGTCAGATCTTCATGTCTGGATGAATCACTGTCACATCTTCATGTCTGGATGAATCACTGTCAGATCTTAATGTCTATATGAATCACTGTCAGATCTTAATGTCTGGATGAATCACTGTCAGATCTTAATGTCTGTATATATTCAATTTCAGATCTTAATGTCTGGATAATTCACTGTCAGTTCTTAATGTCTGGATGAATACATTCATTGTTGTTTGTTATTATTATTATTATTATTATTATTATTATTATTATTATTATTATTATTATTATTATTATTATTATTATTATTATTATTATTATTATTATTATTATTATTAATTGTTAAAATATTTTTGGAAAATATCACAGAGGATTTAGTCCACAAGGGGATCCACAACTGCTTGGAGTTGGAATCTTCTCATCCTACAGATGGCGCTATGAGTAGTCAGCGTTGTTCCTAAGGATATCTGCTCCTCGCTCAAAGGAAATGTGTAGGCGGCAAAGAGGTCCTGTCCGTCATAGCCCTGGGTGTCCTGCCTGCTTGACTGAATAGGGCCCACGCTGCCATGGTCCGAATGAACCCCAATCACATCCCCTGGTAGGATCAAAGGAGCGTCAGTCACGTTTATGCTCAGCAGTCTGTATCTCCTGGTTTCCAGTTTTGTTTTGTGTATTAAAGTGAGCGTTGGTACGCCATTGTCCACAAGAGGGCGCCAAATGCCGGCATACGCCGATTGGTCCTTGCCGCCAGACTTAGAACACTTGTAAGTCCACGAGACCAGTCTTGCGGGACAGTTAAATGTGTGGTTTGCCATTATGTAAAGACCTGGCGCACTGAGAGAAGCGTATTTTCCTGACATATCACCCACGACTGAAGGACAATCTGTAAATACAAAATAACATAAATTATGATTGGCAGAGTTGATGGGACTGCCCAGTTTTGCTGGGACCTACTCCCATATAATAAACATATAGAGAACAGAGTTACCTTCATTGTTGAAGTCCCAGTTGTAACTTGCCTCCATGTCAGAAAGGGGCAGCGCAGCATAACAAGGCGATAACATGTCTGTTTTAATCTATAAGGGCAATCGTAAAACAACACAATTGAGCTATTTTTACATTAAAATGTTATTATTCTATTGTGTGCATTGATATTAATTACAATAATAATCAAAAGACTTCCTAAAATAAACACTAGTTCTCATCTCATCAAATGCTCATAAGGGAGATCATTGCAGAGTTTCGGGAAAGCCCTATTGTTTTCATTTGACTTTGTGAAACCCCTAAGTCCAATCTACCATTGGACTGCAGAGTTCTACTATTGGATTTGATAGTATCAAATGGGGAGTAGCTCAAATGGGGAGTAGCTCAAATGGACAGTTGCTACAACGGGTAGTTGCTCAAACGGGAAGTTGCTCAAATGGGTAGTTGCTCAAACGGGAAGTTGCTCAAATGGGTTGTTGCTCAAATGGGTAGTTGCTCAAATAGGAAGTTGCTCAAATGGGGAGTTCGTTGTTCAAATGGGTAGTTGCTCAAATGGGAAGTTGCTCAAACCGGAAGTAGCTCAAATGGGAAGTTGTTCAAACGGGTAGTCGCTGAAATGGGTAGTTGCTAAAATGGGTAGTTGCTAAAATGGGAAGTTGCTCAAATGGGAAGTAGCTCAAATGGGAAGTTGCTCAAATGGGTAGTTGCTCAAATGGGTAGTTGCTCAAATGGGAAGTTGCTCAAACCGGAAGTAGCTCAAATGGGAAGTTGTTCAAACGGGTAGTCGCTGAAATGGGTAGTTGCTAAAATGGGAAGTTGCTCAAATGGGAAGTAGCTCAAACGGGAAGTTGCTCAAATGGGTAGTTGCTCAAATGGGTAGTTGCTCAAATGGGAAGTTGCTCAAACCGGAAGTAGCTCAAACGGGAAGTAGCTCAAATGAGAAGTTGTTCAAACGGGTAGTTGCTGAAATGGGCAGTTGCTAAAATGGGAAGTTGCTCAAATGGGAAGTAGCTCAAATGGGAAGTTGCTCAAACGGGTAGTTGCTTAAATGGGTAGTTGCTGAAATGGGTAGTTGCTGAAATGGTTAGTTGCTCAAATGGGAAGTTGCTCAAATGTGAGTGTGGGGATATAACAAGACAATTTCCCGTTCTCCTTTTCATGCATAAATCTACAACTCATATCCATTACTTTTAAACATTATTGACAGTATCACATAGATAATACCAGAAATAATAAAAAAAATATCAATCCAAAGCTTTAAATCACTAAAATATCCTTATATGTTTTATTGTTTTTTTCAGAAAATCTGTCTTTTCTCTAAATTTGGAGGTTGGATACAATGGGAATGGTGAATATGAATGCTGGGTCTACCTGATCCTGTGTTGGGTTGTTGATAAGTGAGGCCCTGGGAGCTGGTGGGGGCACATTTCTCATCTCACTAAGCGATAATAGCTCCGTTTCTATCATTCTGTCTTTGTGCTTCAATCCTGTCTTCTCTCTTTTTAGCTTCTGGAAAAATAAATTAAGACATGTAATTAGGGGAAATTGTGAAATGGTGTTTTAACGACCCTTTCAGCAACTCTGGTCATATCAGGTCGACTTTGTGAAAGTAACATTGTCGGCAGTGGGAGTTGAACCCACCACCTCCCGCCCTCCACTTATTAAACCATCAGAGGCACATATCCTATACTCTACTAACTGTGTTAATAGGCCGGTCATGTAATTAGGGAAGGCCCTCAGAAATTAAATTTCTTATTTAAAAAAAACATATATTCATGACGCGTTATTCCCTTTAGAGAAAATACCAAGCTTTGAGAGGTGTAAGAATATGGAACCAGCTATAAGCACATCAGATTTCCAAGTACCTTTCCCTTATAGTATATAAAGGTTTGCGCCTTGAACTTTGTTATACAGTAAATATACAGACAATTCATGCTCCTGAACATTTTAAAAGTTGTCTCGAATACTTAAAGTGGAGGTTTCACTGTTTGAACAGGTAAAGTAGATGAAAGCAGACAGGAAAATATGGGTGTTCAGAAGTCTACACAACTTGAATGCCTTATTCGTTTCTCCTTCTTAATTCCTTAGTCTAGGGTCCAGAGCAATACGGCCATGACCGCTTCGTCCCAAAATGAGGAGATGCGAATGGTCAGTTCATAAAAAACAAATGAATTACAAGAAAAGTAAAATGACTGACCCAGAATCATAAGAATATATTGAACATAGAATATAGAACAGAACATTCTACAAAATTTGCTGCTTTAGAGTTAATTGATAAAACTTTGATTGAAATGGATAAAAATAAGATTTGTCAAAAGCATTTGACACACTAAATCATGAAATTTTACTTTAAAAAATTGTGTTTTATGGAATTCAAGGCAATGCTTAAGGCTATTTGAAAGTTATGTCACGAAAAGAAAACAGTTTGTTAAGATAGATGGAACAAGTTCGGATTCATGTGATATAAAAACTGGAATTCCACAAGGATCTATATTGGGTTCTTTAATGTTTACTATTCATATAAATGATATAGTACCATTGAGCTCAAAATAGAGAGCATACCAACTGAAAGAGAAAAAAATAAAATCTTCTTGGGACTTACTATACATGAGAATCTTACATGGACTGATCACATTAACAAAATTGCAAATAAAATCTGAAATCTAGGAATAATCAACAGAATGAAACATTACCTGCCAATTTAAACAAAAGTAACTCTTTGATAATGTCACATTTGAATTTTGCTATACTTGCTTGGGGTTATAATTGTGAGAGAATTATTAAAGTACAAAAAAGACCATTAGAATACTTAGCATCAGCAAATATAATGCACATATAGAACCTATATTCAAATACTTGAATCTATTCAAATTTGAAGACTGATTTTAAAATTACATGAGTTGAAAGTTCAAACATAATAAGCTGCCTTATCATCTTCTTACTCTGCCTGTACAGCATAAAGGGACATACATGAACATTCAACTCAATCTCAAAATAAATTTCGGTTGCAGTGTACAAATCATAAATATGTGCAACAAGGAAAAAACATGGAAATCGCCATATAGAAATGGCGAACAGTGTTGTAACCCTTATAAATACAGCTATTTCCCAAGGCCTTTGACTGACTTGAACAATCTTCCCCCGATATAACTACATTGGAAACTGGAAGCTCTTTCAGGAACTCCCTTGCTAGAGTATAAAGGCTGGTGTCAAGCAGCTGATGTGGACCAGCTGCATCCATAGTGCAACCTTGTTCTCTTGGTGGTATGGCATTTGGTTTTGCTGAGTAAACTTAAAAATAGATGTAGGTGGCATTATCCCGGACGGCCCTGGGAGCGTCAATAGTCATCCCAAAGGTGTGACATGCCCAATCACTGTCAATAGCTGCAGATATTGACAACCTTTGGGCAGTGACGTCGATTGGGGGAACTACTTGCCTGGATTTCTTTGTAAGCCTCATCAAGCTCAATGACCTTGTCTCCCAATGACATTTCCAGGATGTCCCGCTGCTCTGCACATTGGTCAGACTCCCTCTGGTACCTATGCACGAGATCTTCCATCAGATTAACATACTCCCTTGTCGTATCAGATTCTTCAAACACAGTTGAATACTGAAACATATCTTTCCTGACCTTCTGTCCCTGTCAAACAAAAAAATGCCACGCTGAATAAAGTATCTTTACAACATTTCATGCATTTTCCTGGTGAGACAAAATAAGGAAATTAGAGGTTTTTGTGGAGGTTAAGTAGTTTTTAGCATCATGTTATTATTGACATTGGATCAGTCAAAATCTACCAAAGTCTGAATATTATGAGATTTTAAAATGACTGAAATATTTTCCTTTCCTACCTTTTTGGATGCTGTTACTAAAACAACACATGTGTGTATTACAAAAAGTGTAAATATGTCATTAATCCTCCACATATTCATTTTTCTTGAGGTCTTTTGCAAACTTATCATGTATATACAAGTGACAACAATGTCTGGTAACTACCCAAGACAAAATAGAAAATGACTGTATTTAGGCTATCCGTCATTTTTATAGGGAAATCCACCAACTGATTGATATACATACGTTATATTTATGTCAAATTGTATTTCCGGCTTGACGAAACAGACATCCTGCCAGGCTCCTCGCTGAATCGTACAGTAAGGACAAACAGAGTTAAACAAAATCATTATAATTAGAATCGTTTTTATACGTGGAGTGTGAACATTCATGTTCCAAAAATATTATGACTAATATTGAAGCTATGGGGCAAAAAAGGTTTGATTTTAGCGCTACAAAAATGCTTTGTTATATTCTGTCAAATATTCAACTGTTAAATATTTGAATAATATATACACACGCAGGAGAAGGGGGAAATATTGTATTACAAGTTATAATTCCTCCTGGCCAGTGCTTTGATGTAGGTGGAGGTCAGGCCCAGATTAGATGTGAGATATAACACCAGAGTCCCTCTCCGGGTTCATTCTACACTTTATTGTTAGTGTTATAATTAAACAGAAGTAATGACTGTCATTATGTGATATACGCCGTATGGACATCCTCGTTGTGGAAGGGTATCCTATGTTAACTAGTTTATGATGTCACAGGCATCAAACAGTGGATAGAGGGCCACGCCCCCTTTTTATACTGTGCTATTTTATATCAAGTTGATAATGAAAACATCTTAAAATTAAAAATATTATATGGATAAACATGTTCTGTTTTTGCTTTTTGTTTAGTAATGTATAAAAGGTCCTCATACACGTGTTAATGGCCAATTATATTGTAAAACAATATTGTAAAAGTAGGTGAGGACGGCATGCACAATTGATCTGCCATCATGTTGTTGTTTTGGAATTATGACAAAGTTCATGTTTACATGTCAATAATTCAATTGAACTTTGAAGGACGTATAAGTAGGATAACTACCAGGATTAGAAGCAGTCTAACAACTGTCAGTACTCTAAAACCTGAATTCAGGCACACTCTGATCGATTATATTTATATTCAATGATTTGTTAATATTTGTGAGATGTATCAAGATATGTAGTGAGGTGTATCAGGGTATATATGTAGTGAGGGGTATTAGGATATATATGTAGTGAGGGGTATCAGGGTATATATGTAGTGAGGGGTATCAGGATATATATGTAGTGAGGGGTATCAGGATAAATATGTAGCGAGGGGTATCAGGATATATGTAGCGAGGGGTATCAGGGTATATATGTAGTGAGGGGTATCAGGATATATATGTAGCGAGGGGTATCAGGGTATATTTGTAGTGAGGGATATCAGGATATATATGTAGCGAGGGGTATCAGGGTATATATGTAGCGAGGGGTATCAGGGTATATATGTAGTGAGGGGTATCAGGATATATATGTAGCGAGGGGTATCAGGATATAAAATATGAAATGGTATTTTTACGGCCCTTTCAGCAACAATGGCCATATCAGGTCGACTTTCGAGCCTTTTACCCAGTGTGAAAGTGACACTGCCGGCAATGGGAGTCGAACCCACCACCTCCCGTCCTTCACTTATATAACCATTAAAGGCACATATCCTACACTCTACCAACTGTGCTAGTGGGGTCGGTCCGTATCAGGATATATATGTAGTGAGGTGTATCAGGATATGTATGTAGTGATGTATGTAGTATATATGTTTGTTTGTTTGGGGTTTTACATTTTACTCTCAACATTATTTCAGTCATTTCGTGATGATACCTACTTGTAGCAAATAAAATGCTGCCTCACTGAATTGTCATGTCGCAGGTCCTTGACATGACAACCCACCCAGTCACAAATTTACAAGGACAACGGGCTAACCCTTTGGCACGGGCCTCAGCTCATGTTTGAGGATATATAAGAAGGGAGGTTTGTCATGATATATATGTAGTGAGGTGTGCCAGGATATGCATGATTGTAGTTTTCATGGACATTTCTCAGTGTGATTTACTCAGCTGAATGCCTATTGAAAACGAAATTAGTTCTTACCGAGGAGCATATTAAAACAGTTAATTATTAATTTGTTATGATTTGTTGCATCTTGTTGTAGTATGTTTTAAATTGTTAAAGTTCGCCCTGGTTGTTTTTGTTTGGTTTTTTATTTTTTTTTATTTGGTTTTTTATTGTTTTTGTTTTTGTATTTGTTTTTTTTTATTTGTTTCATTGCGGTTTTGCATCACATTTAGCATTATTTCAGCAGTTACTTTCAGCTGCCTGACAAAACTTTAAGGTGCAGGTCCTTGACCGGACACCATCCCTGGTCACAAAACCCTTCAGACATGGGCCTCAGCTCATGTGGGATTTATGATATGAATTCAATCTTGGCATGGCCAGGAATCGAACCCACCACATTTGAAACGATCTGACATCCATGATGGGGTGGCAGTGTATTATGTCTTATACACACCGAGAACATGCTATTAATAAATTAAAACCTGTCACCCCTAAAAAAAGTTGATATTACTCTCTAGGGGTGCTATATTGCAAGTTAGACTCTTCCATATCTTCTCAGATGTCTGTCTATTTCAGTAGCAAACCTCCAGGCTTTTTCAAAAATTGAAAAAAAATATATATTGAAACAGCACATTAAAAATATCAGATCCAGTAGACATATTCTAAAACTGTTGATGTAATTAATTTGTGTTGCTAGATGATGAATATTAATTATGAATATTTGAGGGAGTCAGGCGGCACCAGTCACACGCTGTCAGGCTTCAGATCATCTCTTTGTGCCAGACCCACACACTGGCAAACCAAGCACCCAAGGGTAAGTTGTTATTTATCCTATCAGACACCTCATCCAAGGCAATGTGCAATGCAAAATATGTATTGTTCTTTTATGATTCTTAAAACTGTTAATATTATTTCTCAATAAGCAACCCAGGATTGATCATCTTTTACCATTTGAACATGAGTTATATTATTAAATATCAAAAAGCATGTCGTTAATGTAACATTAGTATTGTGAGAAGTACACATCACTGGTGAAAGGGAATCAGAAGAATTATTTTATTTTGTTCTGGTAAAGTCTATGATATATATATGTATATATATATATATATATATATATATATATATACAAACAACAGTTGTTTCAGAAGCAATGTAGATTTTTATCAGTCGCTGAGTTGTTTACAATTTTTTTTTTAACTGTAGAAAAAATAGAAATATACTTGAACAAATGTAACAGTCTTCATAATCTATGACTGCAAGTATCATACAAGAATGGAATTGACTGGATGATAACAGAAAATGTACATGGCAAAATGTGCTCCATGTGAAAAATACCTTGTCTTCTTTTCACATGGCTTTCCTGTGGCTTTCACATGGAGCACACTTTGCTGGTCCTGTGGCTTTCACATGGAGCCCACTTTGCTGTGTACCATGATGTCATTTTATGTATTTGGCATTGTTTTTAAGACTAAATCCAACTTAATCCCCTACGCCCATTCCTTACGACAGCCTTTCACCTCCAAATTCAGCTATGTTCTCTTATGGGAAAAATGTTATGCTTGATAATGCTGCCATGTGAAATGTTCACCCAGACAACTACAAAATGCTGCAGACAGCAGAGTTGTGGGGGAAATTAAAGAAAGGAGATCATATAACCCAAAAATTAATGGATTTGCACTGGTTGCTGGTTGAATCCAGAATTGATTTTAAAATAGCCTTATTGACATGGAAGGTGCAAAATGGCATTGCCCCTGACTATTTGTCTAAATTGATGATACCTAAAAATGGCGCAAAAGCTTTAAGATCTAATGACAATAATGACTGCATAATACATAGAACTAATCTGAGATCCTATGGTGATAGGGCTTTTGTGGTATATGCGCCAAAGAATTGGAATGCCCTGCCCCAGAAGTGAAAAATTGCAAAACAATTGATAGCTTCAAAACTAACTTAAAGACTAATTTATATAGGACACATTACCTGTAAAAGCGCCATGAGCAGACTTATTATGACCATTGAATAAATGTCCACATTTCATCAAATATCAAGTTTTTGGTGTGTAACCAGCATGGGAGATTAAAGATTTAATGGGGTGTCGCGGCAAAAGCGTTCACACAAGCGTTCACACAAATATGTGTTTTGATGATGGCATCAAATACGTGTTTACGTCTCTATAAACGCGATTATGTAATACAGCAAGGCACGCAACATTATAATGGGCACAGGAAAGACTTGGTGAAAATATAGAAACATTGTCAACAATTAGCAGTGATATTTAACGTGTCATTTGATTCTTCATTGTTTATCTGTACATCATTATGTCTTATGTCTACTCGCCTTACACTTGCATTTAATCATCCCAGAGATTTGTTGATTTCTATCATCAGCCATTGTTATTGTATACAGGTGGTATTCAGCTGTAAACAGAAGAATGCCGGACTGCCTGAATCATTAGAAGTCTATAAGTAAGTGTATAATAATTTCATCCAATGATCAAATTATTATTGATCCAATGAAAATTTGATCCAATGATCACTGATCCAATTCCATCAAGCCCGAAGATTAACCATTCCATAACCAGGGGGGATACCCACAGACTTGTAGACTTTAACAGACCAATCATGACAGAATGTGAGTAAATTTTAATACACACAAAATAAACATAATATTGAATGACTTTATAAAATGAAAATACGCGATAACAGATTTTTATTTTTATATAAGATGAAATATACACATTTGTCATCAAATATTGATTTAATTTCAGGAAAAGCTGGTTTGGATATGTCTACCAAGAACATTACTAGTGATTTAACAACTCTGTATGCAGAATCCAATGTTTTCGTAACAAATAATTCCAATACATCCGAGATGGTAGACCCCACAGTATTTTCCACGTCCGATGTATCTGGGACTCTGTACACAATCATCGGCGTCGTCGGCTTGATTGGGAATCTCACAGGGATTTTGATTGGTGCATGGAAACAGTGTGAAATTCCGCAGAAAGATGGTCAACAAGTGAATGTGATTGGTCTCAAAGATCTGGACAGTGAAGCCTTAAGCTTGTCTTCTCCAGTCGCTGCCCAAATATTCTGCCTCTTCTGGCAGTCGCGGGTGTTTTTGTGGGGTTTTATGATTTCATCCACATATAACTTGTTGCTGGTGACCCTGGAGAGGTATGCAAGTGTCGTGCATCCAGTGTGGCATAAAATACACTTCAGTCAGAAAAGGGTACTCGTGTCGATGCTTGGAGTGTGGCTATTTGGTATCGGGTTAGAAGGAGCAGTGAAGTTCGCCACTGCCCACATTGAAGAAGGTCAGTGTAAGGTTTACTTCACCTGGCCAAATGCGGCGGCTAAAGCTTTATTTGGAGTCTTGTGGATCATGATTAAGTTGATATTCCCAGCTTTGTTGCACATTTTCTGTTACAGTCGCATTATATATGTTCTTCATATGAAATTTCAAACCAGAAATAAATCAGCCGATGAAATGTTTTTGCGTGGAAGGCGAAACAATATCAAGATGTTGTCTATCATCGCCATTTGCTTTCTTGTGTGTTGGTCTTGGAATGAAATTGAGTTTTTTTTGTTTAATCTTGGAAAGTCCATAAACTTTAAAAGTAATGTTTATCACGTGACCGTGATGCTTGTGTACTTAAATATTTGTATAAATCCATTTGTTTATGCTTTAAAAGTCACATGACAAGAAAATTGTGAAAATGTTTATATTGTGTCATAATATATTACAATACATGGACATTGCATTTCAACATGTTTTACACATTTTTATAAATGGAGTACAGAATTATAGTGGATCAAAGTGATTTGCTGGACACGCCCCTTTTTATGTGGGTCAAATCAGGGCTGCTGAGATTTTGCCGGAAGTGACGCATGTTCGCCCTTCATGTTCAAAACAAACCACTCCAAGCCAGTGAAAGTCTTGAGGGATTGTAATTTATAAGTAATAACATGAGTGTTGATAACATCTTTGAACCACTGGGGGCCTAATTAGCACATGTGGACAGTAGGTCAGATCATATTTCACATCATAGTCACTTGGATTCTGCCTGTAGTGATGGGGAAGACAGGAATACAGCCAGCCTCCCAGTTGAGTTTGGCAAACTTACATCTGCCTCTTGAAATTATTCAGATCCCTCAAGGGACTGACTTTATCATAATGTTATGGTCAAATTCATTTCCTTGTTGAGAAAGAAATGTTGATATCTCAAAGTTTAGTATCATTTTTACAGAATTTCTATTTTTATTCAAAATTCCTTTGTCTGTTTGTATATAATATTATGATTTAGTTGGGTACCCAAATCATGTTAATATTATGATTTAGTTAGGTACCCACTGACACGCAATAACAGACATTAAAAAAATACCAAACTAAACATTTCAAATGGCCATTGAAACACAACTGCAGTGCATAAATAATATATAACCAGACCTCAAAATTTAGAAGTCAAAATAATTTCCAGCAATGAAACAGATCTAGAAATATGTGTCGAATGCTTTCAAAACATTTATTTTCAATTATGTCAAAAGAAGTTTAGCTCAACATTACTGAATATGAATAATATTCAACCAATTGATATTGTTACTGGTAATTGGTTAACAAATAAATAAATAAATTTTCAGTGTAAAAAAATATGGAAATATCAACTAAAAATAATTCATAGATATTTTAAAAGTGTCATCTCAATGTTCCATTTACAGTTTTAAAACCCTTTAACTTCATGCCATAATGTTTAGGGCTAGCTTATAAGTGTCTTGAAACTGATAAGAGTAGAGCAGGCCATATTTCAGACACTATACCCAGTTAAGTCATGTTTGTTTATTTTCTTCAATTAAAGTAGGGATTGTGGGATGGGAAGCTGATGTAAATGCAAGTCTCTAAATGCAAGCCTTAAGTTTTGCCATTAATCATATTTTCAATGGGTGTTATTTGTGTAGAAGAAAGGACATCAGCTGTTATACATGTACAGACATAGGAAGAATATGTGTGCAGGAGATGCATGCGGGGCGCAATGACGTAGGCAGCCTGCTGACCCAGTTCTAGGTCAAGGGAGTAGGTTAATTACCCTGGGGGTTCAAAGATCTTAGATTATAGCTAAACTAAACATCAGACTGCAGAAAAAATTGTCAGATGTTTCTCAGAGGTATGAAATCTAAAGATTTACCACTTAAAAAAATTCTTGTCATATGACTTTTAAAGTACAAAGAGTTCCGCTCTGCTGCTTACATTCTGAAATCTCGGTTAATGAAAGGAAATAGAATTGAAGATTGTCCCACCGCAGACAAAATTAATGCACCTACTGCAGCGCCTTTTTGAAGAAATATATTGGACAAAAATGATCTAAATGAAGAAAGGGGGAACAATATTAGATATCAAGAAGAGAAGACAAATTCTATTACAGTAGCATATTGCATAGTAATCATTGAACTACTAAGTTAAAACCTATTCCATCTGGATGTTAAATGATAATCTGTCACGAGATATCACCACCATAATGATAATCTGCCACTAGGTAGCACCACCATAATGTTAATCTGCCACTGGGTAGCACCACCATAATGTTAATCTGCCACTAGGTAGCACCACCATAATGATAATCTCCCACTGGGTAGCACCACCATAATGTTAATCTGCCACTAGGTAGCACCACCATAATGTTAATCTGCCACTGGGTAGCACCACCATAATGATGATCTGCCACTGGGTAGCACCACCATAATGTTAATCTGCCACTAGGTAGCACCACCATAATGATAATCTGCCACTGGGTAGCACCACCATAATGATAATCTGCCACTGGGTAGCACCACCATAATGATAATCTGCCACTGGGTAGCACCACCATAATGATAATCTGCCACTGGGTAGCACCACCATAATGTTAATCTGCCACTAGGTAGCACCACCATAATGATAATCTGCCACTGGGCAGCACCACCATAATGATAATCTGCCACTAGGTAGCACCACCATAATGATAATCTGCCACTAAGTAACACCACCATAATGTTAATCTGCCACTAGGTAGCACCACCATAATGATAATCTGCCACTGGGTAACACCACCATAATGTTAATCTGCCACTAGGTAGCACCACCATAATGATAATCTCCCACTGGGTAGCACCACCATAATGTTAATCTGCCACTAGGTAGCACCACCATAATGTTAATCTGCCACTGGGTAGTGCCACCATAATGATAATCTGCCACTAGGTTCCTGACAAAGTTTTGACAATTCCTGACAAAGTTTGGGAAGGAACTGTCCGGCTTGAAGAGAGTGGTCTTCTCACGGTACAAGTTCTGGGAGGCGTCAAAAGGAGAAAACACCCCTTTGGTCAGTATTTACCCACCTGAAAAAGTTGGCAAGAGCACGGGAGTTCCTTGAAGAGAAAACATGATCAGAGATGAAATAGTGCTCAAGCCAAGAGGCAAGCTCTAGAGACTGTTTCAAGACAGTGACCTGATGCTGGGTTCACAAAGGTCACACGCCAAAACAGCGTAGTTAAAGATTTCAGGTTCAGGCAAATCCAAGACACAAGCAAATCCAAGACATTTTTTAGCTGCCAAAGATGTGGCACAAACCTAGAAAATATGAATAATGACTTTATACAGAAAACAAATATAAAATCTTCATATTGGTGTAATATTTGAGCAATATGCATGTCAGAACATATATAATTGAATATGTTTTTGACAACACAGTAAATATAAAAAATACAGAAAACAAATATGAAATCTTCATATTCCGATTTTATTTGAGTTCAGACAAAAGAAATTATGACATGGATCAAATTTAAAGACTTTATCACAGACTTTAAACTTCAAGTAAGTTGATCATGAGGCCAACATTGAGCATCTATGAATGTATCTACTGCAATGCAACTGTACATCTTTATCTAAGGTGTTATAACAATTCATCAATCCTTAAGACATACCTGCAAACAATGCACATTCTTAAATACATTCCATCAGATTGGTATATTATTTATTCCAAAACAATATTCAAGATCTTCAAAATGTGGAATTGTCAATATTTGACCATATCAGTCATGATGGAAATCAACAGGTCACATGACACCTGTATGTGTATTTCTCTGTTTTCCATTGAGATCAGCCAATAATGCATGTGCTCACACACAGGCCCAATGCATGCATGTGCAAAGATCACCTCTTGATAATGGTGTCAATTCCCCTATAATAGTTCTAATAGGCTTTCTATATTCAAAAATAATGATTAAATATTGCAATCATTACTTTAATTGTCAAATAAAATCACAATTTGAATAAAGACATATGTGTAGTAATATTGCCGAGATGTGTATACCCTTTGCATCAAAATCTCTTGAGCTTCTAATACCTCATGTCCTTTACCATGGGATTACTCCATATCCCAATACGAAATCTAAAAAGCAGGATAATTTAAGAAAGCAAAAAAATTTAGATGTGGTTCTGATATCAGTTTGTACCCCGTTCCCTGGGGGTCGGACAATTTCTCTTAAGTGGGGTGGTAGAAAATATATTTTTCCTGTGCTTGGTCATTCTCAATTTTTTTACAAACCAAACCATCTCTCCAAATTTGTTTTCTCAGTCATTTGTTTTCCCTGGGTGTACACATCCAATGTTTTATGCTTAAATGTGTGTTAATGGCTGTAATATAAGATTTATTAGAAAATGATTTACAGTTAATACTACTATTTCAAGTGGTCATTTATTATAAACTATACCATATGTAGCAGCCTCAATTGACCTTATATCATGTGTTAATGACCTTGTGATTAAATGTAAATTGTCATCCAAATTAAACAACTTTTATTTTTATCAAATTGAAGGCACAAACAATGTTCACTGGTGATGGTAACAGTCAAGAAGGCATATAAATCACAAATATTTGTTCATTTAAATTTGGTGATAATGTTTTTAGAAAATGACTGAGTTTAAATTCCTTCCTCACATTAGGGTGCTGAGATAGCACAATGATCTATACGTGGTAGATACTTATCATGAATATTCATCGGTTATTCATGGGTTACAGGCCACTGTGTTCTGATTGGTCAGACATGTCAAGTGACTGTCAGTCATGTTAAGATTGATTTGCCTATACCTCAGTCACATTTGCAGTGGGCACTGACATTGACGTAAGTAACTGTCAGCTTCCAAGCATTCATGATTCTAAACTTGGTCAGTGCAAGTGTGAGAAAATGTCGAGCCTATATCTCAAACAGCTGATTAGATATAGCAAAATGTTGATGCTGTGGGTAGGTTGTACCATTTTTTATGGTTTCCATTCCCCCTCTAAATTGACTTACTTCTACAAACTTGAAACTCCATTTTTTCTTCATAAATTCTACCCTCCAAACAATTTTATTTTATATTATTTTTTTATTGTGCAGATGTTAAAGTATCAATCTTCATGGTATATACTATGAGAAAAATGATTACTTTTTATGGAGTGGCTAAAATAATATTGTTGTTTGATATTTCTCTGGAAGTTCTGATAAGTTCTAACAATGAGGTTTGATATCTTGCATTAATATTTTTTTCAAATTACATTACTTAATCAGAAATTATTTGTGAACAATTATGAATAGTTTTCAAAAATATACTTGCTTTATTGTGAAAAACATTATAACTACCCATACAAATGTTATAGACTCTGTAGTTTTTCAATCTCTTCTTTGTACAGATCAACTTCAATGGGTTGCAGCGGATTACATATTGAACTAAAACTATCCAAAATCACATCATTGGAAAACTGAAAACCTGTTCATCATGATATGATAAATTTCTTTTTTAATCTGAAAATTTCAAAATAGCTCCCTTTATTTGCGGTAACACACATTGCTTCAAAGTGAAATTATCCCATAGTTCTAAGCAATAGGTTGCCACGGCGTCATGTGCAAAATCTATGACGTCACAACTCCATTCATTATATTCCAAGATCAGAAAGTGCATTTGGAAATGTAATGTATTGATGTTTGACTAATAGTGAAATGAGAATTATTAATATTTGCCGGCAGGAATCTACCGTGGAGGTAAATATCAAGCATTTCATAAAATAGCATTGTTTTTGCCAAGCTGTGAAAGCACCGAAACCAAGACGTCCGGAAGTCGGTTATTCCATCAAAATATTTTAAGGACCAAATACGAAATGATGAGAAACTTAGTAAGTCTGCGCGTATTTGAAAGATGAGTCTGACATGCAAAATCATTAACCTTTTTATGGCTTTCATGGCTAAACCATCATAATAATGATCAATGCTTTGTGGTCATAGTGTGGTATATTTAAAAGTAACAATATAACAATTGCTCCACAGTGCACCAAACAGTACTGATTTCTTTGGAACTAAATATCTTGTACTGATTTCTTTGGAACTAAATATCTTGTACTGATTTCTTTGGAACTAAATATCTTGTATTGATTTCTTTGGAACTAAATATCTTGTGTTCTACAGCCATAGTTTGGAGTGTATCCGATTTATTCAAAATGTAATTATACTTGGTTAGTGGTATTTTGCTTTTAGTGAAGATCTCAGATTGTAAACATGTCTAAAACTTTCAAAATGAAAACATAAATATCGATTAAAATATATAGGGCCTTTTCCTTTGATAAATCCTTATAAACACATTGGAATGAGTGAGAGTATACAAAGGAACTTTAAGTTGTGAGAGTATACAAAGGAACTTTAAGTTGATTCTAGCGGTGTGGCCATTATATCAAATGTATCAATATATCATTTAGGGTGGGTTACTAGCTTTGATGATCAAGGTTTAAATGAGTTATCAAGAAGTACATTTCTCACAGTTCGTTTGCTGGTAACTTTAATTGGGTGAGATTTGTATATGTTGATATATAAATGCACACAGAACTTATGTCAGCTGGAGGACTAATATTATCGAGACCAAACTATGGCACAATGCAAAGTGATCTGATCACTTGATGTGGGTTGGGTATTGAAATGAGTTCCCAGTGCGAGCGTCTTCTGTGTCGTCACCATTGCATGCTATTCTATTTTACCTGAGATTTTGTTTGTTATGTTTAGTCCCCGGATCATTTGGCCTGCACTACCAAGGGGATGGCTGGGTTTTGGTCCTCATGGCTCCTGCTGTATTCTTGATACAGCCTGAACTAAACCAGGTCTATGTGATATTCAACGTCTCGGTGGATCTGTCGGTCCAATTCAGGTGCAGTTTGTACTTCAAACTGTGGAATGTTATCTAAAATTGTCTCTTTACAAATCTGCATTCAAACACTACTTATAAAAGATGTTTGTTGTTATCAGTGTACGAATGATGTGACATACACCGTAAATGGAGTTAAAAGTTAAAATTAAAAACATTTAGCAAATAACAAATTTTACTTCTCTACCTTTTATTCATTTAATCATATTTAATATAATTGGTGGGATTTGATGAATTCATTCCAGATGAAAAATATGAATTATATCCTCATTATCAATGTTCGAGGAATTAAGGCTATATTGTTATATGTTGATATGATGATTGTCTATACCATTAATACATCCCAATAATTAGAATCAGTCATTCCAGAAGATAAAATATGCCCTGATTCATTTCCCTAAAAACACATTCACCAGGGAGAAAGTGTCCTTTTGAAAAAGTCATGATTGTTGTTATAATTTCAAAGAAATGTTTTCTGTCTTTTTTTTCTTTTATATCTTTTTGCTTTATTTCTTATCACATCTAAATAGGTTAGAACATATTTCTCTGAACACTTCACGGAACCTTGTCCCACTTAAAACATAAATGAAGAAATTAATGGAGTGGTTAAGGCCGTGGCCGATGGCAATTGGCACAATCCACCAATAAGATAGATTTTCATTATTTAATTGGGCCCAGTATGTTACGCCTGGAATGCCAAACACAATAAATGCAATAGAAATAGATACAAGCATAACACTGGTGCTTGATATCAAAGCACCGCCACCCTGACCAGATGAGGAAGATGATTGGGTCATCATAAGGCGCCGCTCCCGAATCCTCAGAGCGAGGCACACGCTTATGGCAACACTAGTAAAGAACAGTAAGATAAATGGCAATATGGTGTAAACAAGATTATCCATCCAAGGGGCTCCTGTGTAGAAAAAGAAATTTTGATAGGTGTTTGTCGGGGGACGCCAGAAACAACTGCTTGTAACTTTCTGAAGGTAAGGGTTAAAAGGCCGGTAGCTTTGATAATACATAAGAAATGGGAGTCTGCTTATGGCATTAAGTATCACCACCAAAGCCACGTACATCTTACCACGCTTCAGAGTGCATATGATCTTAGCACGATGAGGAAACCACACGCCAATGGTTCTCTCCATCGCAATGCCTACCAATATCCAGGAGGAGCTAGAGTAAGCAACCATGTAAATAAAGGTGGAAATCCTACAGCTCCAATCGCTATTATCAAAAATCTGATATTTTAAATCAAAATCAAGAGTGTAGTACTTAATGAAATAGATCATAGTTATTTGATCTGCAATTGCGAGGCATGTGAAAAGAAAAGAACTTAGAGACCCTTTCATAGATTTATGACAGAAAGTTATAATGCAAAGTATATTACAGAATAAACCAAAAGGACATATAACCTTACATGCCATGTAATAATAGCGATACACATCTACAATATAGCCTGCACCTGATGAAGACCCGCCACCTGCGGAAGTTGTAAAATTAACATCATATTCAATAGAAGTTGATTCATCCATGTTCCAATATAATTTATTAAGTCCCTGCTGACAAATTGGGACCTGAAAGTAAAAAGTAAAAGTAATAAGATAAGTGAGGCCGGATAATATGTGTAAAGTGGGCTCTATATAAAGGTCCATCTACTTATATTAAGTCTTACCGGGTTTATATTGAGATATAGGTTGTTAAGCATTATTTACTAATTAAGATCAGTACATGAAAAAAATCTACCTACTCCATGCTGCGTTCTTTTCTTCTCGCAGTCTGTCTAAACTATACCATTTTGACCAATTTTGAACTGGCCTGGCTTTATAAATCAACAAGTGGATCTTATAAAGCAAGAATTACGACATCAAAATTTCTGTTATATTTTCACATACCTATGAGACTGCCTCCATCTATTTCGCTGTTTCCGATATTCAAAGGTACATTTCTGATTTACCTTTATCCAGCTTTTACACCACTTACGGTGTAATAGTCATATATGTAGATACAGATAATGTATGCACACATAAAATTTAGACAAACATAATACACATCTTCAAAACGTTTCACAACCAAATAATAATGATATGTTTCACATCAGTGACATGTTTTTTTGTTGGGCAACTGACCTCCACACAGCCTGATGGCCAAGCATCCGGTTCCGGAGATTGTGCGCATCATAGCGGCGTGAAAATGTTCAGCAAAGGTAATTTATGAATTGATTTGAACTTTCTCTTCTATTAAATAGAATATTTGATTTAAACAATTTATCATGTATGCAAAAAACAAAATCACATCTTGGAAATAAATCAAATATGCATCAAACATTTGTTTAAAAATAAGTTTGAATATAAAGTCAGTTAAAATGTAGCTTAAATAATGGATATTTGGTACCCTTAGAGTTCTCATACCTGAAATTAGTCCATATGGGAGCTTCAAGTTCTAAGGTTTATATTCATGAACCATTCAGGTTAGTTTATTCCAATGAATTTTCTGACTGGTTAATCTATTAATAGATTAGTGGAAAGGGCATGCTTGGGGATCCATTTTTCTTTTTTATATCTCCAATAAACTCAAAATATTTTTCAATATAAACTTTTATTAACATTTCAAATTATTAATATAAAGATGAAGTAGTCAAAATCAGCTACAGGAAAAATGGCATCACAACGTCTGTCAGAAATTCTATACAGATTGAACAAAATGACCGCATTTAGGATGCTTTAGTCTTTTGATGATCTCAGTTTATTGATAAAGTAAACGATCTTTGCACACAGATGGTAATTTAAGTACATTAAGAAATATAAATAAAAAGAATTCATAGAAATGCAAAAGGCATGATATCACCCATCTCAGCGATTAAAAGTCTTAATTGTGTTAAGCGTAACAAGACGTTGGCAACGTATAATTGTTTTGTTTTGGTTTTGTTTTTTCTTTTTTTTTATCATTTATCTGAATAAACCGCTGAAGGGTTGAAACAGTGTATAACCAAGCCCATATATCAAACACTAATCAGTATGGATGTTCTTGTCTTTATTCAATTAGACCAAGCGAGCATTTATCTTTGACCAATTAGCATCAGGTCTGTAGCATTGATTCCATCTAATGGATGGCTACAGTACATGCTGACATTGTGTGGTCAATCACTTGGGAGTGTCCATCCGGTGTCAGTGGACATTTTCGTTATGTCCAATCAGTTCATCGTGAATCGTATTAGTGAGGATTGAACCTGGTTTAGAAAAACAGAAGAGCTCCCTGTGTTGATAAAGATAAACAGATACTTTGATATATAAAATGCTTTTCGTAGAATTAGTGCTGAAAAGGTGCTGCTCTCTAAAATAACTGAATAACTTCCTTCATAAAATAAGCAAGTGATGAAGATTTTGACTATTTATGTGATTTACCGTTGAGAAAGCAAACTGTACTTTTCAACATGGCTCAGTGGGTAAAACGTTTCTTTCCCAAGACTGGTTGTTTCCCAGGTCTGGGGTTCAATTCCAGGTTGGGACGTTTTCATGTTGAGATGAAGACTTCATATAAATAATGAGTAATGACTTTAAAGTAATTACTTAAAGTAATGGATTTATACAGAACACAAAGACGAGATCTACATATTGGATGGGTGATGTGTCAGAACATATAGAATTGAATATCTTTTGCAAACGGACCCCCAAAAATGATAATGACAGAAAACAAAGATGAAATCCATATATTTGGGTTTATTTTAGCAATATGAATGTAAGAACATTCAGATTTGATTGCTTTTTGGCAAGTAGAAAATATCAAAAATATAAAACATGATAGCCTTGGGTTAATTGTAATTTTTCGTCTAATGAACAACAGCTTTGAGGTTATATAAAATTGAAAGATATTTTTTAAATCTGTTGAAGATTAATTGAAATAAAAGGCTCACCTCATATGAGTTATTGCAACATGAATTCAATTTTGACAATTAAAACTTTAAGTCAGTTGGCCATGAGGCCAACCCTGAGCGTACATACATAATTACGGCAGTCGTTATCGGAGCCAGAATGGACTAAAACCTTTGATGTCATTCTATCCAGATATATTGTAAAAAGCATTGGAAGAGCCCAACTCGCCATGTATCACCCTGTGAACAATACTTGTTCCTAGTGTCAATTCTGAAAAAATATGTCAAGAAAGCATAAAGTAAGTTTTATAGTTTTCTAAAAATGTTTTGCTATCTAAGCATTGTATGGGTCATATCCTTTAATTTTAGGATATACCTGACTATTTAATCTATATTGAAACAGATTAACAGAAATGTGGTCCAAGAGTTTTTTTTCATGCCCTTAGTTTATGAATAGTAATAGGCACATGGCTGAGATCAAAACTTTTCTTATCATTTGGTTTGCAGACAGCTCATGGGAGTAAGACTCCACATCAGTAGAAATGACAGACACAGGTATATAACGTTTTTACTGTGTGGGACACATCCACAAATGATACATGACTGAATGTTGGCCTCTGTAGGCTATTTTTATCAAATATTGCCGGTGACCTTGAAGTGACCTTTGAAAATAAAACTCCTATTTCCGTGGATTTTACAATAACTTTCAATATTCAATTATCTGCATCTTTCAAAAACGAGCTCATAGAGTCTTTATTCATCAAACTCCGTTCAGAATAAACAGTATTAGAGCAATTTTTAATTTTGGACCAATCTGCAAAGGAAATTAGAGGAAATATTGATATGCTAAGCTATTTTGAAATAATATCTATAATAACAACTTATTGTTGGTTAAATTATGAAAGTACATGTTTTACCACATAGTAAAAAACTTTAATGCTGAAAATAAAATGTAAATAAAGTCTGTCAATTTCGAGATTTATCAATAAGCTAAATTTGGTTAGAAATAGCTTAAATATGATAAGTGTAGAAAAGATAAAAATTGACAGACTTTAAATTGATCCAATGCAATCTTTTAAAGTTTCATATATATAAAATATAAGTGTATTTTCAGAAAATAACCCCCAATAAGCTGCTCTAATCAAAATAGTACACACCAATATGATATTAAACTACCAAAGCATGTGAAAATGTGCTAAATTTGCAATAGAAAAAACATCAGGTGAAAAGAAACATATTAAATGTAGAGACAAACGGATTAACTCATTTCTATCTGCAAATTTTCATATATATTTTTTTTTCTTCAATAAGAGGAAGGTGCTAAAATTATTTCTTGAATATGTATATAAATTGGAGAATGTGTTCTATTTTTGGCACCATTTATTCTGGGTGAAAGTGACACCATGTACCAACTGCAATAGTTTTGTACTATCCATTTCATGTTCAATGTCTCCCATTTCTAGTGATGCCTGATTGGATCCAGTGTGTCAGCCCGGGTTATGCTGCTGCTCTACGATCTGGTCTGAAAAGCCATGACGAATTCGGTGGGACAAAATGGAGGAATTCTGAGAAACTCATGAATATAAATATATATGTTTACTGACAAAAAAGTTAATACTTTAAATGGAGCCTCAGACTATCATATTAGTCTCTGCCACCAAAGACATACTCTTCTTAGCAGACCCAGGGTTTATACCGCACTCGCCATGCAGAGTACCAAAAATAAAAAGGTATGCACAGGTGCGCTCTGGTGCAAGTCATTACTATTCATAGAAATCTGGCTGAGAACTGAGTGGTGAAGAATAAATGACTATTTAAATAGATTCTGCTATGTTCTGGGACCAGTAATGATTGGTTATGTATGGGTCAGACACCTGATCAGAAGTTATTAACTCATGTCAGTCATGATATGACACATCTATAAGTTTACTCGGCAAGACCAATTGGCATCCCACCGAGAGTGCAAGATTGCACTAAGGGCTGCAGCTGGTACACACCAGCTGCTTTTCACCAACCATTATACTTTGGGAAGAGAGTTTCTGAAGGATGCCGAGCTACCTGTTTCCATATTGAATGTAGTTAAATGAGGGGGAAGGTTATTCCAGTCAGTCACTGTCCTTGGAAAATAGCTGTATTGAAAAGGATCACAGCTTGTCGCCATTTCGATATGGCGATTTCAATGTTTTTTCCTTGTAGGAGCTGATTTCATTTTGACATGATCTGGAAGTTTCAAAGCTATTTCACCATTTACAGCCTTGTACAATGAAACCAGTCTCTGGGTCCTTCTTCTCCCTGCTAGTGAATCCCATTTTACGTCTTTCAGGATTTTTGTTACAGTGCCTGTTTCTTTCTTCCAGTTGCCAGCCACAAATCTAGCAGCTCGTCTTTGAACTGATTCTATGTGGTCTATATCTTTCTTGAGGTAAGAGTCCCACACACTTGATGCATATTCTAAGTGGGGGCGCACATTTGCGCCGATTTCAGTAAAGATGCCCAACTGATGGTTTTAATTGTACAACTGGCCGGCAAGCTTAAGCCAGGATGCCAAGATGGCACTGGGAGTCCATCTTTTTCATGTGTCAGGCCATCGTCAGATAATCCTTAAGTCTCCCTACCATATCTTACAGACATCTGTTTCATAGACCAGACTATGTATAATAGTGTGACCACAGCTGCAGCATATCTCAGATTATTGTTTTACCTTTAACTATTCTGTCCCACATTATGTGGTAGATGTTACATGATTCTCCACAATAAATTAAGGAAAATCACATGCAACTATAAGGAAAACGTGTGATACCAATTGTGAATACAGATTATCTTATTTTTTTAATATATATCTGCCCAGGATGTACATAATATTTTTAAATTGCATAAATATTTTTAAATGATCTAAATATACAACATTGCCTTTTTTTCTGAACAATATAATGCAATCTACATTATTTCATTTTATGTAGTCTTACTCAAGATCTGCCTTGATAACTGATACATGGGTAGACACCTTACATAATTAATGTGAGAATGGGAACACATCATATGTCATCAGCAATACCAAGTGCTATAAATAAGGATGTGTGCTTTAATGCAAGCACTTCACACGACAAATATGATTGCCTTGGGTTTGCTCATCCTCGCTATTGGTAAGTGTAATCTGAAATGCAATAATGTTATATTCATATTGAGTTTATATTTACAATATTTGGTATTTCTATATATCTGGTAGTAGATATTATTCTATTATTTCATTTTTGTAGGTGCCTCTGCCCAGGACTGGGATAGTGGTAAGTAACATATTTGTACCTTAGCACAAGGAAGTTTTTGTTTATCTTCGACTGAATGTTTTATCGGATAAAACCAAATTTCCAATTTAGGGGCGATCCATTTGATTTTTGTGGGGTGGGGTGGGACAGCAGTACTGGATGAATAAATTTTTTTTCTTTGGTAGGGTGGATGAATAATTTTTTTTTCTGGTGTGGGGTGGGTGAATAATTTTTTTTTCTGGTGTGGGGTGGGTGAATAAATTTTTTTTCTTGTTGCTTCCCCAGACTCTGATCCTTCATTTCAAGCAATCCATATAGAAGATAGAAAAACTGGAAGGAGGTGGATGAATAAATTTTTTTTCTTTGGTAGGGTGGATGAATATTTTTTTTTTCTTTGGTAGGGTGAATGAATAAATTTTTTTTCTGGGATGGGGTGGGTGAATAAATTTTTTTTCCAAAATCTCCCACCCCACCCCACAAAAATCAAATGGATCGCCCCTTACATACATATTGGCATATAGACCACATTTATCAATTTAGAATATAAAGGACACTTACATGTAGAACATAAACAGGAAATAGGTAATTAACAAGAAAATATTACAATGTAAATTTGTTACTTGTCAAACATCGTAAGTTATAATTGCAAATCATACACATTTAACATCTAAAAGTGTAAGACAATAATCTGTTGCTATATGATAAATGTCTTATCCTGTACATATTAGGTTCCTGTGGGCCACTCCGAGCTGGTTTGGACAAGATTGTAGGTGGACAGGAGAGTGCTCCTCATCAGTTCCCATGGCAGGTAAGCATAACAACTGACATTCATCAAATATAGGGATAAATGTTACCCAACAAAACACAGGTAGTTGACTCTCATGAAGCAGAGTTGACCTGTTAATTATTACATCTATTCAAACACTGTAAGGAAGACAATACATTTTATCTTTAAACTACGGAAGTCTGCATTTCAATATTTAAAGTGTCCTGTCCGGTATGGCATAAATATAATAACATCTTGCAGGGCATGCTGAGTGGGCAAATTCCCTCAATTATCTTTATTGTGTGTACTGATAGGTGTCGCTGCAAACCTCATTTGGTTTTCATTTCTGTGGAGGAAGCGTGATTTCCAGCACCAGAGTGATCACTGCTGCTCATTGCAGCTTTGGAGGGTAGGTTTATATTTTAATATTGGGATATGTCACATCTGATGATAAGTATGAGCACTTAGAAGTGAGAGCCATTTCAAGAAGATATTCCAGGTGATATATCCTATGAAATGTTTGTTTACTGTCGATGAAGATTATCAGGCATAGAGACACTGATCTGTGACAGGTCCCCATAAGGAATAAAAATTAGATGGTTTATTCTTAATCTATGACCTCTCCATCCCTAATCTATGCCCTACGCATCCCTAATCTATGACCTCTCCATCCCTAACCTATGCCCTACTCATCCCTAATCTCCTTCCTCCCTATCCTGTCATCTCCAACCTAATCTATGACCTCTCCATCCCTAATCTATGCCCTACGCATTCCTAATCTATGACCTCTCCATCCCTAATCTATACCTTCTTGATCTTTAATCTATGGCCTCTCCATCCCTAATCTATGACCTCTCCAAACCTAATCTTTACCCTATCCATCCCTAATCTATGACCTCTCCATCCCTAATCTATACCTTCTTGATCCTTAATCTATGACCTCTCCATCCCTAATCTATGACCTCTCCATCTCCGATCTATGCACTACTCATCCCTGATCTATAACCTCTTCATCCCTAATTTATGCCCCACTCATCCCTAATCTGTCCTCTCCATCCCTATTATCTCTCCTCTCCATTCCTATTCTCTGTCTGCTCCATCCCTTATCTATGCCTTACTCACTGACCTCTCCATCCCCGATCTATACACTACTCACCCCTAATCTATGACCTCTCCATCCCCAATCTATGCCCTACTCATCCCTAATCTGTCCTCTCCAACCCTAATCTCATTCTTCTCCAACCCTAATCTCGTTCCTCTCTAACCCTAATCGCTGTCCTCTCCATCCCCAACCTGTGACCTTATCCCCAATATACAACTCATGTCAGATATGTAGCCTTATTCTATGACCTCTCCACTAACTTGTGTCATGTCCCAAATGTGGAAAATTGAATGTGTTAAATGTAATTACATTAAATACTTTTGTATTTTCCTGCTAGTCAGTGTCAGACATTAAGTGCTTTGTATACTCCTCCTTGTTGTGATGTGGTGGTCAGTGTAAGATATTAAGCTGTGATGTGGTGGTCAGTGTAAGATATTAAGTACTTTTTTTGTTCTCCTCCTAGCTGTGATGTGGTGGTCAGTGTAAGATATCAAGTACTTTTTTTATTCTCCTCCTAGCTGTGATGTGGTGGTCAGTGTAAGATATCAAGTACTTTTTTTATTCTCCTCCTAGCTGTGATGTGGTGGTCAGTGTAAGATATTAAGTACTTTTTTATTCTCCTCCTAGCTGTGATGTGGTGGTCAGTGTAAGATATCAAGTACTTTTTTTATTCTCCTCCTAGCTGTGATGTGGTGGTCAGTGTAAGATATTAAGTACTTTTTTAATCTCCTCCTAGCCGTGATGTGGTGGTCGCAGGTGACCATAACATCTTCCAGTCTGAGGGTACTGAGCAGGAGTCACAGGGCCGCTTTGTAGCTCATCCCCAGTACAACCCTTTCACATTTGACTATGATGCCGCCTACATTGACCTTGACGATGCCTTCACCATGACTGATGAGGTGGCACCCGTATGCAGACCCTCAAGTGTGTTCCATGAAAGTGGTAACTCCATCGTCAGTGGATGGGGAACTCTCAGATCTGGTAAGCTGATATCAAGCTGTCTTCTTATTTGTCTTTACCAACCATCAAATGTTCAAAAGGAAACAATAAAGGGGACCCTTATGGGGAGTTTTTCTCACATTACATGAACAGCTGGCAAATCATCTTGTTTTCATCACCTATTACTTATAGATGTTCTACTTTGTCACCATTAGTACTTAAATAATCAAACCTTTGTAAAAATTATTGAATTTTCATATCGAAAATTCAAGATATGAATGTCATCGAATTCAAGATATGTATGTCATCCATGTCATGCATTTTTGACATCACTACCCCAATGATGAGTTGAAAAATAATGAATTAATAAATATGACCACTAGGTGGCTCTTCCCCTGAAAATTCAAGATATGAATGTCATCGAATTCAAGATATGTATGTCATCCATGTCATGCATTTTTGACATCACTACCCCAATGATGAGTTGAAAAATAATGAATTAATAAATATGACCACTAGGTGGCTCTTCCCCTGATGTGCTTCACTACGTGGATGTCCCCCTGGTGTCCAATGCTGACTGCATCACTGACTACGGCAACCGCATCACAGACAGGATGGTGTGTGCTGGAATACGTGGAGTTGGTGGAGTTGATGCCTGCCAGGTATATACTAATAATACTCCTGTCTTGCAATACTTTATTGATATTTTTCTGAACATAAGGTATTGTTTTTCCCACATTTTTTCAAAATGTCCAAATTGTCCCTAAACAAAACCTGAGAGCAATAATAAATTATATTGCTCTCAGACAAAACCCTGTCCAATGTACTCATAAACCCTTAACAAAAGAAAAACAAAAATTGTAAATATGAATATATCATAGTCATATAATAATGATTTTCAAAATTATTTCAACAATGAAATCATTAACGTACGTGTATATAAATATTTGAAAATACATGTATTCTTTGACAACCATTGGTAGATTTTCATAATTGAATTTAGTGTCAAAATTAGACTGCCATATACAGAGTATGGCACAGTATGACAATTGTTTACACTAAAAGGGTTTGTATATTACCTCACAGTATAGTAAATATATCAACACATATAAAGAAATATAAGATGTTATGCTCCTCTCTATTTGCAAATGTTCCATGTATATACAAAGCATAGTACAACAAGAGCAAAGCATTATACTGTATATTTTAGGGTGATTCTGGAGGTCCTCTGGTGCAGTTGGAAGGTGGACGCTATGCTCTGGTGGGAATCGTTTCCTGGGGTATTGGCTGTGGCCGCCCAGATTACCCTGGTGTATATGCCAGGACCAATGGTGTCGGTGATTTCTTTGATTAGATACTTGCAATATTGTTATAATAAACAAATTGTTAATAAAATGTGAGAGCTATATGTCAATAAAGGTTTATTTATGTTTTATATTAGTGGCAATGTTGTGCAGAATAAACATGCCCCACAGCCCCATATATACCTCATATTAAGTAACATACTCTTCATATTTCACATATGCTAAATTAAAATGAATACCAAACTATTTGCCTCACAATGTAAGACTAAAGGGGTGCTACAACCAAGGTGCAACTATTAGGACTTTTATATAACTATCATAAACACACTAGAATCAATTTGTGATACCAGATTACTATGGGCAAGATGACTATGTTTGGTCTCCTTTGATCACCAAGTCAGGAAACTTTTTGTTGTTTTTGAAGCCGTCATACCCTTTTAACAGTTGGGATTTCCCAGTGTTTGATATTTTTCCAGATATCTAAGTTATTTGTAAAACTTAACAAATGCCCAACATAACTGATGAATTAGCATCATAGCTAAACCACCTGCATATAGAAAAATACCAGGAATCAATAAATGGTATTATCAATATTTACAATGTACTCCTACATCTATCTTGTTCATTTTAAAGAATAAATCATCAAAAACTAATCTAAAGTTGGGGAAATGGATCTTCATGTCCTACATTATAGGTCTTACACCATGATCTATTTGCACATAATGAAGTTAATGGGGTAGAATATATACACTATATGCTTTCATATAAGTTTCCCTTTAATCTTATGGATCTCTTTAATCTTATGGATCTCAATTAGAAATACCAATCAACTCTCTAAAAACAAGTCTGCAGATGCAACACAGCAAAGTAATTTGTTATTTCTATTTATTCAGCAGAGTGCAGTGCCCTCTGATGGCCACTTTCTGAGGAAATAAACCAAGGGGCACTGTATGTTGACAATTCATGATGTTGTAAGATATCTTGAATTTAATGTGCACAAGTAAAGTCCTTGCTTCAAATTAAATGTACTCGGAGATTTTTTAAATGTTCCTTTTTACTTAAAAGATTATAGCTGGTTTATTATTCTTCCTTAAAGGACGGCATGAACTTTTTTATCCTGATCTCTTGAAGTGCTTGGTATAATTACAGGTATCCCAAGGTTAGGACTAAGATTACCATGTACATGTACAGCCAGTGGGCTTGTTGCATTCGGCGCGTAATGCGCGTTGTGTCAGTTAGAGAAATGTCTGACACCTCGTATCTTTGGAGGGCTTTTGAGGTCAAAAAGTTTGAATAGGAATGTTTGCATGTACATACGACATAACATCAAACTTGGATTTAAATCTTAAAACCCAACCATTTAAAAGTTTTAAAAATGACACTTCACTGAATTTGGCGGGAATCAGCTTTGGTATATTGGCATGTCCAGAAATGGATATTGAAGGGGGTGCTCAATTTACAAATTTCACAATTTATATCATTTGGCATTTCTTCTTCTTATAGGACTTTGTATGATATTTGTGAACACGAATATGCCAAAAAAATAATAAATACTTGTACAGAAAAGAGACTGTAGTGTACCCCATTTTAACAAATGTAAAACCCTGGACCTGCCACTGATGCCTTTCACACACTGTCCTTGTGTGACGTCACATGGATACAAGTCACTCTGTGTTGAACGCGCCATTTATCAAACGCGCAACGTGCCGAATGCAAAAAGCCCAGCCAGTGTGTATCTGTCCATTATATAGTATCATGAGGTATCTTCCATAATTTGCAGTCTCTCATAAATATATTTTATATTTACATACATGTGTATTTAAATAAATGGATATATACGAGCTAACATTGTCGGTGGTGTCATGAGTGTTCGGCTTCTTTCTTCACTATGAATCCTTGCCTGGCCGGCACCCCCACTGCCAATGCTTTCCTCCAATCTCCACTCTCACTGTACAATAATAAAATCTCAAACACTGAAATAAGAAGAGCACAAACAAAATTATCATCAATTGCTCTTTCTTTACTTGGTCATGAAAAGTTTCAAACAGGCATATCCTATATTAGAAATTAATTAGAATTAAAGATCATAGCACATGACACTGTTACCCATTCAGAAAACAGGACACATGTGAAATATACATGATTCAGAATGTGACATGTGTCAATCATAGCCAATTTCAAAGACACCATCCAATCAGAGAAAAAAATAGGAATGAAATTTGCAACATCTGACACCTGTCACCATGATCGATTTCACTGTTACCCAATCAGAGAAAAGGACACAAGTCAAATATACATAATTCAGAATGTGACATGTGTCAATCATGGCCAATGTGTCAGTTTCTCCTATAGTTATGCAGATCCGGATACAATACCTTGATTGACTGTGAGTTCCTTTCTGTACGTGCCTTGTGGCGCCCTCTCCATGTATGTGTCAATAGGAAGCTGAGCCGTCTGGAAATTTGCCTTTGAAGCTCGATTACATGTCACACCCTGTTATCAGTATAAACAATAAAATATGTAATAAAATATCCAAAAAAATTTAAACCTTATATTTTCAACCAGAGATGCAAAGAAAAATATTAACAAAGTGCTGAGTTTTAAAGAATATTGAAGACTACCTTTCTCACATGTTCATCAATGAGCCCTCCAATGACATAAACTTTATTCTCTTCTAAAGATTGGAGGATATTTGGCGAATCAGGAGAGAGGCACACAATATCTGCAGGACTAAACAATTCAGAGTGAGATCGTTCCTCCATGTCCACCTGCACAATATAATGTCAGTAATTGCTAGTAGAAATAGTGAAAAGTGAACTAAAAGGTATAAATAGGTTTTGGGAAAACAATTCATGATATTCATTATAAAATTTTCAAAAAGACCAGTATTTATAATTCATCTATACCCACAAGGTAATTTTCAAAGCCTGCATTTTTTCTGACACACTCTTGGTAGAGAAATCCAGACTTGTTGAGCCCTGAGAAAAAAACATGAAATGGATGTTCTGCTTGTCGATTGCATCCGTAGACTCGACCCAATTGCTGCGCCATCTTGCTGCATTCCTGAATAAAACAGGACAAAGGGAAATTTGGATATACAATGACAATATTTTCAAGTAACATGTACATGTACACTCGGACAACAGGGCCACAAAATACAGCAATCTGAATACATTGAGGTATCTCAGAGACATTTAACACAGAGATTGGAAACAAGCTGAAGGTATGCATTATCGCTCAGGCAAACCGATCTCGTGGTGGTGCCACCATCACCACAGTAAATACTACAGTTAACCCTATAACACGGACCTAGATCCGGATTCACGGACTCATGGACTTGTATAAATATGTCTTTTTTGCAAGAAACTATAATGAGAACTGCTTACTTTTCACATATTTACGTTAACCATACATCAATGACATTAGGAGAATTTGTGTGATAAATGCAAAAGCATATATCGCTGATCCGCAACAGTTGCATGTCTGAGTTGGATGGTGCACCGTGCTGACACCTACATGTAGTGGCAGACCTGCTATTTCCAATCTCTGTTTAAATATCTCTGGGCATCTTTTCTCAATCATGAATTTTACAAATATTTCAATTCCTCAGTTCATACTGACAAATTTATCTCATGATTGATACATCTCTCACAAAGTCAAACATTATCCCCCTGCTAAACTTTCTAACATTCATTTTATTTCAGATTTGTGAGATTCTGATATAATTGCATTCAGGATTCTGATACAATTGCATTCTAACTCTTATAAAAAATGACTTACTTCCTGAGGAGGCCACCATGAGGCACATCCTGTAATGACCAATGATTATTACCTGATTTGAGTTTATGATTCATTACCTTCTTTGAGTTTATGATTCATCACCTTATTTGAGTTTATGATTCATTACTTTATTTGAGTAAATGAGTCATTACCTTATTTGAGTTTATGATTCTTTACCTTATTTGAGTTTATGATTCATTACTTTATTTGAGTTTATAATTCATTACTTTATTTCAGTTAATGATTCATTACTTTATTTGAGTTTATAATTCATTACTTTATTTGAGTTTATGATTCATTACTTTATTTGAGTTTATGATTCATTACCTTAATTTGAGTTTATGATTCATTACCTTATTTGAGTTTATAATTATTACCTTATTTGAGTTTATAATTATTACCTTATTTGAGTTTATAATTCATTACCTTATGTGAGTTTATGATTCATTACTTTATTTGAGTTAATGAGTCATTACCTTATTTGAGTTTATGATTCATTACTTTATTTGAGTTCATGATTCATTACTTTATTTGAGTTTATAATTCATTACTTTATTTGAGTTTATGATTCATTACTTTATTTGAGTTTATGATTCATTACCTTAATTTGAGTTTATGATTCATTACCTTATTTGAGTTTATAATTATTACCTTATTTGAGTTTATAATTCATTACCTTATTTGAGTTTATGATTCATTACCTTATTTGAGTTTATAATTATTACCTTATTTGAGTTTATAATTCATTACCTTATTTGAGTTTATGATTCATTACTTTATTTGAGTTTATGATTCATTACTTTATTTGAGTTTATGATTCATTATTTTATTTCAGTTTATGATTCATTACCTTATTTGAGTTTATGATTCATTACTTTATTTGAGTTTATGATTCATTACTTTATTTGAGTTTATGATACATTACTTTATTTGAGTTTATGATTCATTACCTTATTTGAGTTTATGATTATTACCTTATTTGAGTTTATAATTCATTACCTTATTTGAGTTTATGATTCATTACTTTATTTGAGTTTATGATTCATTATTTTATTTGAGTTTATGATTCATTACTTTATTTGAGTTTATGATTCATTACCTTATTTGAGTTTATAATTATTACCTTATTTGAGTTTATAATTCATTACCTTATTTGAGTTTATGATTCATTACCTTATTTGAGTTTATGATTCATTACTTTATTTGAGTTTATAATTCATCACCTTATTTGAGTTTATGATTCATTACCTTAATTTGCGAGTATGATTCATTGACTTTATTTGAGTTTATGATTATTACTTTATTTGAGTTTAAGATTTATTACTTTATTTGAGTTTATGATTCATTACTTTATTTGAGTTTATGATTCATTACTTTATTTGAGTTTATGATTATTACCTTATTTGAGTTTATGATTCATTTACCTTAATTTGCGAGTATGATTCATTGACTTTATTTGAGTATGATTCACTGACCTTCTTTGAGTCTATAATTCATTAACCTTATTTGATATATGATTCCTTACCTTCTTTGACATGAGAGCTTCGACACTGAGGTCGATGCAGACTCGCAGTCCTGACTGAAGGCTCTCTGTCAATCTCCTCCTAATGTTCTCAGCTTTCAGCCTCTTGGACACATAGTTCTCTGCTGTTGAAACATTCCCACTAGCTTCTCCTACTTCACCTGCTGATTGTAAAAATACATGTAGATGATCCACACTGTGAGGGAAATCATTTTGAAAAAAAGAAATATTCAAAATATTTTTCAAGGCATCTTTTAAGTGACAGCATTATGCAAAAATTGTAAATGTTGAGCATTCCTGATAGGTATCAAGAGGCAAGTGTAGACATTCTAGAAAAACTAATTATTTCATTAAAAAAAAACCATTGCTTTTTTTAATGTTTTGAACATTTCCTGGAAATTCCTGCAAGTTGCTTCATATACATGTATAATCATTTAAAGCATTAGTCCAACTTTCAAGCTCAAGAACCGTCAGTGAGGTAAACATAATTGACCGGATTAGGCTGACTCCATCACCCTCATATTGCTTTATTCAAGCCTGAAATATGGTGCAAGAGGTTTCATGCCCTTAGTTTATATGAGGTAATACTATACTTAGACATGGCTTAGATTCTTATCATTTGGTGTGCAGACGCTCGTGCTCAGTACACACCTGCTGACAGAGAGCATCCATTGCTTTACATTTTGCCAGAATCTGAGGCAGTCTATTGTTTTCAGCACATTGATCACCATAAATATGTGTCATGTTACAGTGAGAAGCTGTGCCCCGGGAAGGAGAACAGTCTCTCTTGTCAGGGAGTAGATCATGTGACCTTGTGCAAAACAGATAGCTCACATTCCAAAACTGCTTTTTTTGTTTCACATGGTGATTTGGCTTGTTTGACCTTGAGGCTTGACGGGTCCCCTTTGTGCAAACTTACAAAGGCATCACATGGCAGTTTTACGATAACTTATTGTGGGTTTGTCCATGTAATGATCGTGACACAGACGAGACTCATAGAGAACCAGGTCTCACAGATTTTATTCTCCTAACCAAACTGAGCTGCATCTGGACATAATACAAATGAATATTGATGCCCTTTGTTGCAATATGGATGCCCTATGTTGCAATATTGGTGCCCTTTGTTATAATATTGATGCCCTCTGTTGTAATATTGATGCCCTTTGTTGCAAATATGGATGCCATTTGTTGCAATATGGATGCCCTTTGTTGTAATATTTGTTGCAATATTGATGCCACATTTTTATCATTTTTACACAATTTGCAGGAATTTAATTTTACATATACTTACATGCCATTTTCTCCTTATGTTGTCGCTCTTTTCGCTCATCTTTTGTTTTCTTTCTGCGTAATTTCTGGCCCTCAATTTTCTTCTGTCTCATTAATCTTTTCTTTTCACTTCTCTATAAAAGTTATTTCAATAATATTTTAACTGTTCTTGACATTTGAAAAAAAATAGACAAAAGAAGACCTTTATGTTCTTGGAATTTAGTCTGTATAAAATTATTTTTATATACCTACCCCTTAAGTCATTTCAACATGAGAGCCTAATTCACAATATTTCTCATTTATATAAATAGTGCTATTCGCATACTCACTGGCCTTCTTTTCTCCTTATGAGATGTAGCGGTACTTTCTGGTTCATTGTCCGAACTGCCATCTCCCTTCTCAGCTGAATGCTTTGCCCTGCAACATTTTATAGTGTCCCCAAAAAATCATTTATTGATAAAATCAGCAAAATGTTGTTCAAAAGTTTAAATATACTGCAGTACAAAATGAAAATAGGTACTCCCTAATTGAGAAAAGATATTTTCCAATTAGGTGACTCAAGGGATGAATGTTTCATGACCTTGACACTTGGTGATGGCCAAGCTCTGCCAAAGGTCCTACCCAAACCATCTACTGACAGGCAAGCATCACCTTAACCTCGTGATTAATGACCTTCTCCCACCCCAACACGCTGACAAATGTCCTCCAAAAGACCCGCAGTTTCAAGTTTCCTCTTGGTCATTTTTGATTAATGGCAGCCGGGACGAGCAGCGCTGGGGCCGTTAGACCTGCCATTATGAGACCGGTTACAAGGAGAGGTGTGAAGATTATATTTATGACACCTCACCTCCCCAATAAAGTCCACAATGGCGGCAGATCATTGTGTGCAAACTGCAATAATCTCCACTTATTACAGCGCGTCAGTGTAATCTCAAGATGAACCCCTCCATTGCCTGGAACATCACTTCAGATTGGAAAAAATAAATATGCCGCACATTGTCAGCTACTACAACAACCATGACATTATTGGAAATGATTCCTACAACAACATTGCTTCTATGAGTACATTTTATGTGGTCAAGTCAAGCTTAATTATCACTCTTTTTAGTCTTAATATTGAAGTAAAATAGATATATAAATGACATTTGATTGCTGATCATCATATTTTTAAAAGCCCAGAAACCCTTAAACATTTACTGCACAAGATCTTTGGTGTCCTGGTGACAATATGTACCAAATAGTAATTACATACTTATTTGTTTCAGTATATGACATATATATTGAAAAAGCAAAGCACAAATATTTATTGTGGTAGAGTGCTCACATAATTGTTGAGGGTGGGGAGGGATAGAGTTGGGGGTGAAGGGACAGAGTTGGGGGTGGGGATAGAGTTGGGGGAGGGGAGATAGAGTTGGGGACGGGGGTGTAACAGTTGTGCTGAGTATTGCTTTTAGTTCATCAACAATTAATTTTAAGTGTCACTTTGTTTTCTGTTCTGGCCTATTGCAGCCTGAATATGTGCTTACAATGTGGTGGTTCACAATCAAATATACCTACACTAATTTTCTTCTTGGTCTTGCATGGCATATCCATATTGGCAGCATATAATTCTCTGCATCACACTCTTGGCTATTCTGATTGGCTGATAAGTTGCTTGAGATAGATTCCACTTCCTTTTCTTCAAGGTGAAACTCCGACATCTCATCACACAAAGTCCGGCTGTTCTCCTCACAATGTCTGACATTTTCCATTCTTTCTGGTCCACATTTATCCATTTCTATACCATGATCCATAGATGATGGAATCCCTGTATCTGTGTCAAGTTTGCCCTCGCTTTTAGTCGCTGATGTTTCCTGATGTTTACCACCACCAGATGGCAGCATATTATCAGTGGGTGATTCAGAAATAATGTCCCCAGCCAAGTTTTTAAGCTGAGAGCTGAGCTCTTCAGAGATGACAATAAGCTCCTCCATTGTCTTGGCTTGGCCCAACGCACTCTGCAAGTCTTCAAACTCTGGTAGACTGAAATTATATAAAAGCAACTTGAATTTTGTCAGGATAAATGGCTACTGACTATAATAATTGAATATGTCACATATTAAACTCACAATATACCTAATTAGTTATGTGTTTAGAATATGTACATTAAACAATATGTGTTTATTTTGAAGCAGTAAAAAAACAGTTTATATGCTATGTGTGACATTTTTTTCCATTAAAATATATACCTAACTTTGAAGGTGAAACACTGGGGTAAGGAAAAGCCATTGGGGGGATTGAAGAGTTGAATAGGGGAAGAGAATCAAGTACATCCACATGTATTGTGTCATCAGGAAAATCAATTAGCTTTAACATTAAAAATATGATGGCTGCAAGTTTGTCGAATATTGCATGAAGATTTCAATATGGCCTAACATGTAATGGATGTTCACTATCTTGCATATATACTGCTCTAAACATACACACAATATAAAAATCCAAAAATTGCATAATGTAATATCTATTTTTAAGAACTATGTTTTTATTATTTTTTTCCAATTCAAAATTGGACACAAGTGAATTGTGCCATGTGCCAGTTATTGCTGTTCATTCCAAAAAGGCAACATCCGTCTGAAACCTGTCACCATGATGATCAATTCCACTCTGTCAACCAATCAGAGAACAGAATATAAATGAAATATACATGATTTGAATCTTGACATGTGCCAATCAAAGTTGATTTCCAAAGGCAGCATCCAATCAATAAACAGGATTAGAATTAAAGATCTTAGCACATGACACCTGTTATCATGATCAATTCCACTGTTACCCAATCAGAAATCAGGACACAAGTGAAATATACATGATTCAGAATGTGACATGTGTCAATCATAGCCAATTTCATAAGACACCATCCAATCAGAGAAAAGAATAGAAATGAAATTTGCAACATCTGACACCTGTCACCATGATCAATTTCACTGTTACCCAATCAGAAAACAGGACACAAGTGAAATATCCATGATTCAGAATGTGACATGTGTCAATCATAGCCAATTTCAAAAGACACCATCCAATCAGAGAAAAGAATAGAAATGAAATTTGCAACATCTGACACCTGTCACCATGATCAATTTCACTGTTACCCAATCAGAAAACAGGACACAAGTGAAATATACATGATTCAGAATGTGACATGTGTCAATCATAGCCAATTTCATAAGACACCATCCAATCAGAGAAAAGAATAGAAATGAAATTTGCAACATCTGACACCTGTCACCATGATCAATTTCACTGTTACCCAATCAGAAAACAGGACACAAGTGAAATATCCATGATTCAGAATGTGACATGTGTCAATCATAGCCAATTTCAAAAGACACCATCCAATCAGAGAAAAGAATAGAAATGAAATTTGCAACATCTGACACCTGTCACCATGATCAATTTCACTGTTACCCAATCAGAAAACAGGACACAAGTGAAATATCCATGATTCAGAATGTGACATGTGTCAATCATAGCCAATTTCAAAAGACACCATCCAATCAGGGAAAAGAATAGAAATGAAATTTGCAACATCTGACACCTGTCACCATGATCAATTTCACTGTTACCAATCAGAGAAAAGGACACAAGTGTAATATCCATGATTCAGAATGTAACATGTGTCAATCACAGCCAATTTCAAAAGACACCATCCAATCAGAGAAAAAAATAGGAATGAAATTTGCAACCAATAAGAAAGCAGGGCACATACATGATTCAAATGACAACTCCACATGATTATAATATTATAAATATGTCAATCATAGCTATTTTTTTAACTTGACATCATTCATATATATATATATATATATATATATATATATATATATATATATATATATATATATATATATATGTGGTCCTCTAAGATTCTTGTTCATATTCACCCTTCTCAATGATCAAAACTTTGCCAAGCTCTTCAGTCAAGGAGGTGACAAACACTGATCTGGTAAATCTTAGTACAAGTGACAATGGTATGCAGGTGGCAGCTCGTTGCAGGTGTGACCTTTCTGGAGGTGTGAATGACCAGAAAATCACATGCTTTGATAAATGACAACTGTTAGAATCCTCAAACACACTCTGCATTTTATATGTACACATACTAAAATGTTGACTGCAATCTTCTCCCTGTCTGATAGTGGACAGGGGTGGCTACAAAACTGCCTTATGGACCAAAATCAAATTGACAATGATTACATTGTCTTTTTAAATGGACTCAAATGAACTCTGGAAATCTAGCAGATTCTCTCATATATAAATTTTGTAAAACAACAAACATCTACTTGGAACATTCAGTAGAATAAGTAACACTGTTAAGAATTATTATATTCCCTGCAAATGTCCTGTGAACAATTACCCAATATAAGCCTCGAATAAAAGCCTATTATATTTTCCCAAGCCATCTCCATGGCCCCTTTCAAACCCTGATCCAACTTGAAACTTTTGCCAAAGATCTCCTTCATGCCATTCTCTGGCAAATCACAACCCGTTTACAAAAAAATGCAAAAACCTTTACACAGATCACCCATGTTGAAAATTTGGGAAGAAATAGTACCATACCAAAGATAATTAATACATGTATAATTTGGACCTGTGGAGATCCTACCACCTGAATCAACTCATCAGATCTGTTACCCTGGATACTGCACTCACATGTTTTTGCCTTACAGATATCTTCCCCCATCTGAATCTTTGTGACCCCCTCTTTAATTTTCACCTTTTCTGAAACAATTTTACAAGAAGTCTTACCAGTGGGCAAATATTCTGAAGAGATGGGTTCTGATGTGGCCATGTTGTATGGGGTAGAGGGTACATAGTTGTAGAAGCTGAGATGCTATCTCCCACACAGGCAGCTTCTGCCCTGAGAACAACGCTGGGTTCTGTAGTATGGCCTCTGCAAATACAAACAAATGCAACCATCAATACCATTGTTACCAATCACACCCTTCAAAATCTCTATTTGTTTGTCCATTTCATAGTGTAATCCAATTACAGTGATAACTATTAAATCACAATAAAAGGAAAACAATCTGAGCCTAATGGAAAATAGATAACATGAAAATACAACATCTTCCCTACTAATTGCTAAGAACTCTGACCCGTAGTTTCAGAGAAGATCAAATTCACAGACAGAATGACAGAAAATCTCTTCCCCATCACTGCAGAAGCTATGCTATGCATAGCTAAAAGAGGACATATAAATATTCAGTTGCCTCTATTACTGTCATTGTATTTGTTTCTGAATATGAATTGAAATCTACTTCATCCTTGAATAACATAGCATGCTCTAAGGGCAACTTCAAACCCAATTTCTTCAGTCAAAGAGTGCTGGTTCAACATTCAATTGTCTGTCATTTTATTATAAAAGACCAGCGAGAGACAACAATTCTACCTTGAATATCAACATTATTTGTCTGATTTCAGGCCATAATAAAGAGTGGTCACTCAGCAAGAACACTGATAAAGATTTTATTTGATAATCTCGTTTGATCTCACTTCTCGACAAAGAGGGATAAAACAATGGCTGTGCCAATCATAACAAGCCTTTAGAGTGGACAAAACATGGAGAAACGACTATCAGATCTGTGTAAAATAACAAGGCTTGATTTATACAAAGCCGCATTATCTCAAGTGTTCAAAGGAGTGAAAAGAACAGCGTAACAGGATTATGATGAGTTTGTCTTTTTGTTGTCCGTGTTGTGGCTGTTTGATTGTTTTGTTTGATGAATGACATTGAAAACACCATTTCGCACAGGGGATTGTGTTTTTGTATTGAAGCATGTCAAAGGGCTTCGATCCTGCTGACATTTCATCAGTTGAATCTTTTCACCGGGGGTCACTCCCCCGCTTGACCTGTCCTCTCATTTCACTACATAATGCATGCATAATTATCTCCACCATATAACCCAACATTTGTGGTCAAACTCAAATTCAAATTTTCAGAAAATTTCTTTAAAAAAAAAGGAACAAAGAAAAAAAAAAGAATAACATGCAATCTCTTAGCCCAAATTTATCAGCTCCTGCTTAACCGAATCTAGAATTCTTTTTACTTTCATTTCTACAATTGAATCAGTTTGCAGCGACAGTTTGACAATGCAGTGAGAGGGTTAATATCCAAGATGGCTACGGACACAGCTGAGTGGGTGAGTCAGTGGAGGTGTGAGACACCGAGCAGACTGAAGCTCTTTCCTATCTTCTCATCTGCCTCATCAATGCTTCATACATTTCCACAGCTAGCCACCTATAGACTTCACGGATTATTACCTGGATGGTGTTCCATACATCTCTGCAAGATCAAAGGTAGGCAATTTTTACTATTGGGTTATATTCAGCATTTTTAAATCTCTTTTAAAACTTTTATTGGAAGTGCTGTTAAAAAATCAGTTGAAGATTAAATTCAAGGCCCTCTGGTGTTAAAAAATGGCATGTTCCATGTGGGTGTATAAGTGCAAGTTCCCTGGCGTGTCTTCTACAGTTTCATCTTGTTTCATGGCTTTTTCAATATGTTAAAGTTCACAATGTAATGTTGAGGTATGGCTTGAACATGTTAAAGTTAACAATGTAATGTTGAGGTATGGCTTGAACATGTTAACATTCACAATGTAATGTCGAGGTATGGCTTGAAAATGTTAAATTTCACAATGTAATGTCGAGGTATGGCTTGAAAATGTTAAAGTTCACAATGTAATGTTGAGGTATGACTTGAAAATGTTAAAGTTCACAATGTAATGTTGAGGTATGGCTTGAACATGTTAAAGTTCACAATGTAATGTTGAGGTATGGCTTGAAAATGTTAAAGTTCACAATGTAATGTTGAGGTATGGCTTGCCAAGTAGGTACAAACTGACACACGTTGACGCACGTGACACACTCTCACTTCATACGGTGCCTCACATCATATCACCAAAGCAATGAATAAAATAGTCATGGTACTTTATAAGTGCTCATAAATAAGGAATCTTTTGGATAATAAAAATGTATGCATAATTTTCCACCTTCCAATTCCATTCTGGAAAAAAAAACATCAAATATTAATTGAAAAAGAAATTATTACATAAAATTTGGTAAATATATTTAGTGCATAAAATAACAGAAGTACCAGGACAACAATAAAAATGATGTGTAAATCAATAAATATTCTAACAAATCTGTTTTGGACATGATAGAAAGCTATCACCAATATAAACCATCCAAAAATGTATTTTTAAAAAATGTACAGGTTCTGAACTTAATACTTCTTGATTTCCAACCGAAAAAAAAGGTGGATTTATGTAGCAGAATGTCAAGGTGTGGCTTTGTGTGAAATTATGTCGTTGCTCGGGTGCATTTTTTACAGCGGCACAAAACCCGGGCAAGTGTGGCCACGTGGGCCGTCCATGCCTGATTAAGATCTGGTGGGACAATTTCCTTGATGTCACGAGTCGACCAGACAAAGGAAAACCACACCATGAATTGTGGGAAATTTATGTTAATGAGGCCTCACAAACAACCCGGGAAACAGTCAATGGCAAATCATCGAAAGGCTTAAAAACATTTGCTCTGTTATAAAAAAATATATATATTGGACACGTACCTGAATAAGATTATAGAAGGTTATTTCTATCCCAGGTTTTGAACATATGTATCAGGGTGTCTACTTGGCCGTTCACTTACAGCTCTCACATTCTATCTTATTAATCGAGACAAAATCACTTGTGATTAAATTACTATTCAAAGAAAAAGGTCGTCACTTACAGCTAGGCGAAATGAGCATTGTGTGTAACTGCTGGGTGATTTCAATGACAAAATAAAGAGTGCTTGTCACTGTTTGGAATTGTAAATATGGGTCATTAATCACTTAGTGTTACAGATGAGGAAACAGAACTCACGCTGTTGCTGTGAATGGAGTGTCACAGGAATACGTATCCCTCATATGAAGAATACTCATCTCCTTATCTAATGTGAGTAATACAGATGTCTAATTAAACATGATGCTGGTCCTCGTATGTCTGCAGCTTTCTGTTACAGAGACATAGTACCAGTAGTAGGTCAGGACCAGTACTAAACCGTGACAGAATCCAGTATTTTTGGATATTTTGAAATAACCCAACTCTACTTTCTACTGCTATGGTGTTTTCAATGATCTAGCAATGCTGTTGATTAGACCTTAAAAGATGAAATAATCTTAATCAACATTAGACCTGAGTCTACTATTTGATATGTGGGACCAGGGCATACGAAAGTAGTGCTTGATAATTTCCTACTCCCCCTTATTATACATGATAATAACGAGATGCAGACCACATTAGACATAAAATGAATAGTGATATTTAATAGCACAATAATGGCTTGTTTTGTCAAAGTTATTAGAAAAATAATGAGAATAATTGAAGGGACTATATATTGATCTTTGCTATCAGGGGCTCATTTCTATATTGCCATGTTCTGTTCTTTGTTTTCGAGGTAGGTGGCGCTTTAACAGATCCTAGCAAAAAATTTCAATGGTCAACCTAACTTCATACTCTGCTTTTAGAAAGATAAATATTTTTGCCATCTTATAAGTATTTTTCAAAATACCCTAGGTCGATACGAATATTTTCTATGAATTTTTGAAGGTGAGGCATTTACTATGGTTTTCAATGGGACATTGTAATAGTGGTCCGAGGCCTTAGACATTTTTACTTTTGCTTTGACCATGTGGCCATTCATTATTTTAATAAAGAAAAATCTGATAATAATGCATAACACTATGGCTACCAAAATGAAAGAACACTACTGCCATTCTCTCTGCACTAGGTCATGTATTGACCTCAACTTTTCAATGTCAAGGTTAAGGAAGGTCAAAGGTCTTTGTAATAATTTTACTGTTCAAAGCATGGCTGGGCTGATGTTATGCATTGAATCATTTTTATTAGCTGTATTTTGTGAACAGGAAACTAATTCCAGTTTAATAACGTGAGAAGGGTGATGAGACGAAAACTAAAATAAATCACTCTGAGTGATTGAAGAATCCAGTTTGATTTGGGAAAAAAGGTTCGTAAGCATTAACTAAATTGCATAGGTTTTAATATGGAAGCAGGTTTTACATTAAGCACTGGTGTACGTGCTGATCTAATCTCATTTCTATTTAATGGGATGAAAAATAAACAGCAGTTTATTTGGCAAAGATTTTGAACATGGGACATAACCTTATGCTGTGGACGTCATGTGGGGGTGTCAAAATCATCTCTAGCTTCGCAAATCAACTTTGATTTTGATGGATCAGGCGATACAGACTTGGCTCCAAATATCTGCCAGTCTGGGCTGAAGGATGATTGGATGGCGGGGAGACACCTCTATCACTGAAATATACGCACTACCTTCCAATGCTTTAAAACCTTTGCTTAATACAATGTCTCCAATGTCTCCAATGTCTCCAACAATGACAAAATGATGTGCAACTTTCTAATTGTTCTTTTTTGTCATAAAACAGAATTGATTTGATCATCATTCATGAAACTGAATGATTTCACTTGTGTATGTTTCATGGGGTATGTTTCATGGGGTATTTCCCTCGGGTACAGATGGCTTTTATGTGCAGAGGCATTTAGCACTACAGAATTGGAGATCAGTGTATTAAAGGAGACCGTAGTAAACCTGTTTGTCTGCAGACTGGCCGTGATGAGGTCGTAATGCGATGCTAGCAACAAACAAGGTACCCACAATGCAACCATCTCTCAGCATCCTCAACTAATTTGAGTGGTCAAGATGTGCACCAACAATGCTGAGAGGAAAAATAAGATAAGGTAAGATAAGATAAGGTCAGATAAAATAAGTTGGAATAAGATAAGGTCAGATAAGATAAGCTGGAATAAGATAAGGTCAGATAAGATAAGTTGGAATAAGATAAGGTCAGATAAGATAAGCTGGAATAAGATAAGGTCAGATAATATAAGCTGGAATAAGATGAGGTCAGATAAGATAAGCTGGAATAAGATAAGGTCAGATAAGATAAGTTGGAATAAGATAAGGTCAGATAAGATAAGCTGGAATAAGATAAGGTCAGATAAGATAAGTTGGAATAAGATAAGGTCAGATAAGATAAGTTGGAATAAGGTCAGATAAGATAAGCTGGAATAAGATAAGGTCAGATAAGATAAGCTGGAATAAGATAAGACAAGATAAGTCCCTATATATGAATATTGCTAATGGTGGTTTGTAATCAATAGTGCTAATATGCGGAGTGCCCCTGAGGTACTGGAACATGATATAGAGGTACTTGATGGTGCTACTGAGGTACTTGATAGTTCTACTGAGGTACTTGATGGTGCTGCTGAGGTACTTGATGGTTCTACTGAGGTACTTGATGGTGCTACTGAGGTACTTGATGGTGCTTCTGAGGAACTTGATGGTTCTACTGAGGTACTTGATGGTGCTACTGAGGTATTTGATGGTTCTACTGAGGTACTTGATGGTGCTACTGAGGTACTTGATGGTGCTACTGAGGTACTTGAACATGATACAGAGGTACTTGACAGTGCTACTGAGGTATTAGAACATGATATAGAGGTACTTGATGGTGCAACTGAGGTACTTGATGGTGCTACTGAGGTATTTGAACATGATATAGAGGTACTTGATGGTGCAACTGAGGTACTTGATGGTGCTACTGAGGTACTTGAACATGATACTGAGGTACTTGATGGTGCTACTGAGGTATTTGAACATGATATAGAGGTACTTGATGGTGCTACTGAGGTACTTGAACATGATACAGAGGTACTTGACAGTGCTACTGAGGTACTTGACATGATATATAGGTACTTGATGGTGCAACTGAGGTACTTGATGGTGCTACTGAGGTATTTGAACATGATATAGAGGTACTTGACGTGCTTCTGAGGTACTTTAACATGATACAGAGGTACTTGATGGTGCTACTGAGGTACTTGAACATGATATTGAGGAACTTGATGGTGCTTACTTGGGTACTTGCATATGGTACTGAGGTATTTGACAGTGCTTCTGAGGTACTTGAACATGATATTGAGGTACTTGATGATGCTTCTGGGGTACCCAATGGTGCTTACTGGGGTACTTGCATATGGTACTGAGGTACTTGACAATGCTTCTGAGATACTCGAGTATGATTTGAGGTGTCAGTACTTGTGTGATATTTTCATGTAGTTGTGTGATATTTTCATGTAGTTATGTGATATTTTCATGTAGTTATGTGATATGGCTGAGATTTTGAAGTGTTCAAACTATTGAATCACTTTACCATTGAAGTTCCTTTTTGTCGTGTATGATTGTGGTGCCTGTTCTGCTATTTGCCCTCTATTGAGGTATCTTCATGTCTGATGCCTGTGTATTTGAGCTACCTTCTCTTGAGGTATCTACATGTCTGATGCCTGTGTATTTGAGATATCTTCTTGAGGTATCTGCACATCTGATGCCTGTGTATTTGAGCTACCTTCTCTTGAGGTATCTACATGTCTGATGCCTGTGTATTTGAGATATCTTCTTGAGGTATCTGCATATCTGATGCCTGTGTATTTGAGCTAGCCTTTATAGAGGTATGTACCAATGCCTGTGTCTATTAAATATTAATCATTACCAGGCACACAAGTGAACATTTTTCATGACCATTATCATACATTATGTAATTTTTAATGATATAGTTATGAAGTCACTTCCAGATGAGGTCTTGTTTATGCAAAACATAATCATCCATAATGCATCAACTCAGGTCATTCACATCAAATCATATCATTCTGTACCAGGTGTCTTAAAAGAATCATTTAATTAAATTTTGTTATTCATGACCAGAAAACAATGCTTTCTCAGATGCTTTTGAAATTAAAATTCATATTCAATCTGTATGTCTGATGCCTGTGTATTTGAGCATTTTAGTTTTTAAGTCATTCAAATGGCAATCCTGACTTGTTTTAATTGATATATAGTGATCTGGGACCCATGGTTCCCTTGACGACCATGACTTCTCCATATCTGTGTCAACATGTCTGCCTCCTCCTAGCCTTTCCTAACCCTCATCAAAAACAACATTTTTGGACAAACTTTTCCAAAGGACACTATTATTCTGCACATTAGGAAGGTGTCACACTGATCATCCTTCCATATAAATTGCTTTCTGTACCAAGATATCGTTTGGCTGGATTCTGTACGACCAGGTTCAATTTATTTGCTGTTCTCATCCAATGGATGTCTTATCTGAACCTTTCCAATGAAATAGTTTATTTTTGCCTCTGCGCCAGAAGTGACATATTCCAGATAAGGCGTGACATGCTCATCTCTTTCCAGGATTTGCCAATTTCAAAACACAACTGATTTGCATATGGATGTTTTTGGTGAGTGATATAAGGGGAGACAGGACATCTTCATGGATGTCTGTCTGGGGAGGCGGTTGACACAGACAATTCTCAACATTTGCATCATCACCAGGGCACACCATCTACACCAATGCCCCCTGGGGTTGAAAAATGTCAACTGTTGTTTTCATCAGCTCTGATCATACGAAACAGATGATGGTATTGATCTTGTTCACACTTCTATTGTGAGGACAGAAAATGAACAACTTTAAACAAGTTGAACTGCACATCAAAAATATTACTTCTATCTTCATACATTGGCAAGAAAACCTCTCAACACACATTTGAAGGAGGACCATTTAAAAGAAGGAATATACTTTCTCCAAAAAGTCATTAACCATTGTCAAAAATACAATGAATTTTGTGTCATAATATGTTTTTGTCATAATATGTTTTTGGATTTGATATACATTTTCCAAATAAGTAGTCTATTCAGAAATATTCAGAAAACAGGTCAAGCTTTAATGCACATTACTTTGAAGGGCAGTCTATGTTCTCGATGGCTTTTATAAATACAAGACAAGGTGGCATCTCATTAAATCGGTGAGATAAGCCTGGCAGCTTAACTCCCTGGGTTTAATGGACCCAGTCAGACTTCACTGCAGCAACTCTCGTGGGATCTGTCACCAAGCCCCAGTGGTGCCCCCCCTAGGATTGACACTGCATCCTGATGACAAGCATTCTGATTGGTTGCTTGCATGTACAGCATGCTGGGATACCAGGAAGCAATGCATGATGGGATTACAATTATGACTTCCAGTTTTGACATTTTGTTCCAGATTACATCTGCAACTGCTGCGGGCTATGTACACAATTTATAACCATTGGCAACAAATAAGGTCATAAAAACATTATGAAGGATAACATCTCCCAATACACTTTTTTCCATTTAGTCCATGAGAACAAATGAACACATCATTCCATTACTTTTCCAAATGAAGGGTACTCTTCACCATAACCAAGAAATTGTTAGAAAAAAATCTTTACAAATTCAGTGAGTATGTTTGATTTAAAATGGCTATGGGTAGTTTATTTCAGCCAAGATATTCGCTGGAACTGGTGGATGATGATATCTGTACTTGATGCTACTCACGCGATGATCTCCAGGTCATTAATACTCTACTTGTACCTCCTTTATACATACCCAGCGGATGTGTGGCCATATTATAATCAAATGAACACATCCTCTGATGATGGATCACATGACCCAACTGAGCATTTGGTGACCTTCAGGTGACCTTGAGCTCTTCACTGTTTAATCTTTGACTTGGCTTCCCCCACCCAGACAAATAGAATGATGTTTGAATATATCTTGAATTATTGAATCTCAAAAAAAAGGTATACATATATATCATCAACAAATAACAAGTATGAGAAACAAGAGCCTTGGCAGAAAGTATGCTTTTTCTCAGTGCTTCAGGAGGTTTTGATGATCCTAACTGCTATGCATTATTTTGCCAACAATATGTATACAAAGACCCTTTATATGATCCAGAATTTATCACCAGGGAAATATAAACTCATAAACTGGAAACAATATAAAGTAAAAGTAAACATGATATATACAGCAGATTTGTGTCTGTATAAGATCTCTAATACATATCTAAGTAATGATTCATGAATAATTTGGTCTGCCCATCAACCATACCCGTCAACCACAGGAAATGGCGATCTGCCTGTTTTTCAAGTTCTGTTGCATTTTTGGCAAGTAATTCTGCTCTTCACAGCCATAATTTGCCGCCATATATTATGAGATCTATCTATATTTCACCCAGTGACACTTCCATGTGTCCTCCTGGCCTGCCACTAACCAACAATGCCCTCGTGGTTTCTCAACGATCCCCCAGGTGGCACTGTACTTCCCAGGTGGCGTTAATCTCCCCGCAAGGTCAAGGACCACCATCATTTTCAATCAGTCAGTGGCAGAGGGGACAGTTAACACCCGATCCCTCCGAGACAAAATGTCAATTTGATCCAGACTAGAGACGACTATTTGTCCGATCTGTAGGACAAAGCGATGATGTTTTCACCCGACTGATGTGTTTGACTATTACAATGTGGTTTTCTATTGAATGTCTCTCAAATGTACAAGCTTCCTGCTTCTCTTTGTTCTAACTCATGGCTCACATTTCAAATGCATATTTATTTCTTTTGACTCAGGTTTATTTCAACTCTGTGGGGTCATCAGCTTTTCAACATTTAAAATCTTGACAACTAACTCTGATTTTTGCTCATTGGTGCAAAAATGTTTTCTAAAGTGTCATCACGTCACCTGATCAACTCATAAATCCTTCAAATTTAAAATTTACATGATTTACGTCAAGTCAGAAACTGTGTGTCATGTTCACCAGACCTGTCAAAATCTCAATACACATCCCATGATGCATTGCTCCATCATTGACATCTACTTGACATTCACAAAAGAGCACATTTTAATGACAAAATTAACACATTAAAATCTTAAAACCTCTTTTAAATATTGACATGACTGCTAGTTCATTGTTCTCTAATTAATCTTTTATGTTTCATTCTACGTTTAATTAAACATTTTAATGCCATATTTTACCATAAAGAATGAAGAAAATGTCATTTGCAAATTAAAAAATCCTTTGTCAATATTAACGAAGAATAACTAGTGTTGTTAAAAAAAATGTCATGCCTAAATATTTAGTCCATGACAGACAGACAAGTAATCTGGAATTTGTTTTATTAAATGCAAGATGTTTCTCTCTGTAGGAGAGGAGAGTGTAATAATAACCTAAACTCTGCAGGTTAAAACCAAAAATGATAAAACCACCTATCCTCCATTACAGACCTCTCTTATATCATTCCTTGTCATCATTGGTGAAAAAGTGCTTCAAGATTGGATGCAAGTCATGATTATTCATCAAATTTAGGCTGTGGACTATGAGGTGAAAAATAGATAAATATTCAAACAGATTGCGTTTTTCTACTGACACCTGTAATGAGAAGCCTGGTCACAGTTTATGAACTGATGTTGGTCAATTCTGATTGGATGATATTTGTATTCATGACCAGTATTCATGACCAAATTTTGAATCAAATATAGGGCAGTGTCAGCAGAGGTGGGGAGTAAATAGCACTGGAATATCTACTCCAGAAAACAGAGGTAGTCATTTCCTGTATAACTGAAATGTACAACCTTTAATTCTGAAATGTACAACCCTAAATTCTGAAATGAACAACCCTTAATTCTGGACTGTACAACCCTAAATTTTGAAATGTACAACCCTTAATTCTGAACTGCACAACCCTAAATTCTGTAATGTACAACCCCAACTTATTCTGTCATGTACAACCCTAAATTATCTGATTTACGACCCTCAATTCTAATTCTTTTTAACATTCCAAAGTTAAATCCCAAAAGTTCAATATGTTAAACCAAAAAGCTTTGTCACTCTCTGAATACATTCTTGTCACACTTCCAATTTTCCGTGTGAGTTGTTTTTATTTCTCACCTTTTATAACATGAGGACAAACAAGACAGCTTTTGAATGCTATCGAGCATGCCCACACTGACACAGAGTCAGTCTAGTCCCCTCGCGATCACATGGTCACTACAGCCTCTCTATGGCTGCAGCGGAGTGTGGCGACAGTCGCCCGCACCACGACGACCATAAATTACGTTATTAGTTAGCTGGCAACAGGGAACAGTTACTCCGAGGGCGTAATGGACATTATGGGACCCCCTCCCAGTCACTAGCAGAATGCAACAACATGCCCAGACCTCGTACTAAGGGGGGACACTCTCTCTACCCAACATATTGTCAAATCCTCCCTCAAATCTCATCAAACTGTCCACTTTCATGTATTTAAAGAATTATACCTTGTTTATTTTTTTGTTCCCAAAGAATATTAAAACATTATGGTCTCTGAGTATTCTGATATAATGTATCTTGTCAAAAAACGTGTTATTTCTCATATATCATTGTAAAATTAGTGCAAAATATAGCAAAAACTCCACGTAGAATGGTATTACAGCCAACTATAGGCTTTATATTTGTTTTGAGTGACCTCTTCAAGATTTTTTAATCAATCTAGAAGATTAACCATTCATTTCCTTGATTGTCTGTGGACACGAAGTCTTCCTAGAGCAGGGGTCAGTAAAATCCCCCTGACCACTGACCATATGGCTGAAGGATTGACCATGAGATGACCACAGCAAATTGCAAAATATGCAAACACCTGCCCTCGATTTCTTGCTCCTTTTTATGATTAAAAACAGAGCTATTTGGTGGGGATTCTCTCTCGGGCAGATGAATAGCATTAAATCGTGTCAGTCAACCGTGAAACTGGAACGGTGGCCAACTGGACATAATTGCTGCCCTCAATGAAACGAGCTTCCAGAGGCAATCAAACAACTTCTTCAGAATTCGCACTCCGCTTTTATCTTTAATCAAATAGATATTTTAAATTGTTTTAACACTTTGGGGGTGGGTTTCATATCTTAGTGAAGTGGCATTTATTTATGACCCCTTCTCGACTCTCCGACCTCTGGGCATTAACTACAGCAATTAGCCATCGTATGATCTCACACAAGTCATCAAGGAGTATATAATGTCCAGTCCCCATAAAAATACTTGTCATACCTTATACAGTCCTTTTTCTAGTACATTATCTAGTACCCTATTTAGCACCTTATTTAAAGTACCTATTTCAGTACCTATTCAGTACCTTATTTCAAATTTACTAAAGTTAATTAACAGGCAAGTATGGTGTTTCATCACACCCAATAACTTAGACCTATCAGCTAAATTAGCTCACATTATTTTATATATAGCCCATGTGCGTGTATAAACTTGGTTTAAACTGGTTTCACGGTGAGTAACCGGAATATGGTCAATGACTTTGGCCTAGGCTCGACACAGTGAAATGCGAGGCATCCCACGACAAACGGATATATGTTCTAACAAGAGCAGCAATTATATTCATTTCGTGATTAACGCCTTGTAGTGGAGGATAAGACGAAGCCTGATGCATCTCCAATTCATATTCAAGCTGATGACTGGGTGAAACATGTGCCCTCTAGGTGTGGGATTCAAGATCGCCTGCAGACAAAAGCATATTCACCCCTGTCACTCGTATGCGGCACTGATTCCATTAAGTGAAGCCATGCATGCTTAAACATGTATTGTGTCTCTGCTGACCACCAACTGACCACAGCTCTCAACACATGTGTATAAACCTAGGTGCCCTCTACACTTGTGCGTAGACCTCAGCACCCTCTACACTTGTATATAGGCCTCAGCACCCTCTACACCTGTATATAAACCTCAGCACCCTCTACACTTGTATATAGACCTCAGCACCCTCTACACTTGTATATAGACCTCAGCACCCTCGAGACTTGTATGTAGACCTCAGCACCTTCCACACCTGTATATAGACCTCAGCACCCTCCACACCTGTAAATAGACCTCAGCACGCTCCACACCTGTAAATAGACCTCAGCACCCTCCACACTTATATAGACCTCAGCATCCTACACACCTGTATGTAGACCTCAGCACCCGCTACACTTATATATAGACCTCTGCACCCTCTACACTTGTATATAGACCTCAGCACCCTAAACACTTGTATATAGACCTCAGCACCCTCCACACCTGTATATAGACCTCAGCACCCTCCACACTTATATATAGACCTCAGCATCCTACACACCTGTATGTAGACCTCAGCACCCTCTATACTTGTATATAGACCTCTGCACCCTCTACACTTGTATATAGACCTCAGCACCCTAAACACTTGTATATAGACCTCAGCACCCTCCACACCTGTATATAGACCTCAGCACCCTCCACACCTGTATGTAGACCTCAGCACCCTCTACATTTATATATAGACCTCTGCACCCTCTACACTTGTATATAGACCTCAGCACCCTCCACACTTGTATATAGACCTCAGCACCCTAAACACTTGTATGTAGACCTCAGCACCCTCTACACTTGTATGTAAACCTCAGCACCCTCTTCATTTTTATGTAGACCTCAGCACCCTCAACACTTGTTAATCTCGTTACAAAGTATCAGAATACAAATACAATCTTATCTATCGTAAAACTATGTAAATTTCCATTTTATTTAATAAAATCTTCATCTAAAGTAAATTAAATTCCCGATTTAAAAAAAATCATGTCAATACCTGCTGCTGGGATATACATGTAAGATTTCAAATTAATCTCAAACTTGAATATTTCATTCTGTTAACACTTTCACTCAGTTAACATTTGATAGACGTTTTGATTAATTTTATAAAGGATTTTTCAATAATAATTCTATCTTTTTTGTTATCTATGACAGCCCATTTACCACTCTGACAAGTTCCATCCATTATGATATCTTTGCCAGAGTTTAAAGACAATAGCAGATTTTGTGACACGTTTACCTGAGGGATTCTGGGAAGGCAGTGGCCATCTTGGTTCCATTTGGTTTTCCGCAAACTAATCCCTGATCCGTGACATTTAATCCCATTTTGCGATTCTCAAATGAGATAAAATTTTGCAATCCATGGCTGGCAGTTCTAGACAACCCACAATTATTATAAAGAGGTTCTCTGTTTCCTTTTTGTGAATTCTGAAACAGACATTGCCCTAGGGGTAATTAGCGGGATGTTAACGAACTTTACTAATGAGTCACTCAGATCAAGTGCGGCACGGTGATAAGAGCCCCGCAATGTGCATCACTGACCACATTTTGAACTGAAAACGTCTTTGACATTTCGACAGCCGCATTTCAAAGAACAGGTCTCTATCGTGAATTAATGTCAATTGCCCTTGTTAAAAGGGCAAAGGTTTAAGTGAAGATCCATGCTGAGATTTCTGGGCCCTTCTGTTTGCTCATATGGCTGCAGATAAAGACACGACTCACACTTGCTGATGACGGCGACCAGTCACAGAGCATTGTCTCCACCTGGTCCCACATCATCATCCTCTCATCAGTGGGATTATCAGGATCGTGGATTATCTGGGATTTAAAGCTTTGGATTATATGTCAATGCCTTGCATACAGAGTCCTATGTGCATCATCAGGAACAAATATATGATTGTGATAGGTAAGATTTTCTTTGTATTTCTATCCACTCAAATTAATATATCACTTAATAATTCTAAACAGGTAAAATTAAATAGAAGCAACTGTGTAAAGCAAGCCAAGTGCACTCTAAATGCACTAAACTTAGTTTTAATAGAGCAATACATCAACAAATAATCAGAAAAGCACTCCTTAAAAGAAAATGTCTGAATAGACATGTCTGAAGAGCCATTATTATGTTCTCTGTTGTATTAAATGGCCCCCACTTAACTTTTCTTCCAATTGTCTTTGGATGACTGTCACATCTATAGCACATAAATAGGAATCTTTCTCTGTGTGCACGAGGACAAAGCCGAGACAGGGATGCCGAAAATTCACAAATGTTAATGAACGAAACGCAACCAGTGATTAGTAATGGGATCGGCTTTCTTTCTAATAACGGGTCATCTAAGCAAAGTGTCTATTGTCTGGCACCAGCCTGTTGTCCATGATTTAGCATTTATTGTAGCACTTGGACGTGGAGCCCACTTAGACGTTACGTTCCCCTTTTTGTGCTGTTTGCACCACAATTAGCCGAGCCCTGGGTTGACATGGATCAGCCTGACCAAGTTTTTGCTCTCGTCTCATCTTGTGTCACTTTGAAGGCCTGTGGACGAAGCACAGATCTTTGCCAATTTGTCGATTAAGTACTTAAATCAAACAATTGTGACAGAAATTGCACAGCATGGCCCAAACAAATTAAGCTAATGATTGGCGTGAGTCAAGTTTGCGAGCAGCTACTGCTTTGTCAGCAACACAGCCTGAAAACTCACAACAAAGTTTCAAGAAATAGACATCTTTTCTCCACAAAAGGTTTCAGGAATATCAAATTGCTGTTTTAGAGATGCATCTCTATTTTGATTTAATCTAGTTTTTCATTATACTTCCGTGAAAAAGTCCATATCTGCTGTTCTGTTATGTAAAGCCTTTGCAAATTTCCGATATAAAGCATATCAATTTGATATGGATAAATGCTTAGGAGTGAATAAGAACCGTTTTCATTGTCTGTGACTGTCATATCTAAGCCAATCAAATAACTAAGACAATTCCAAACTTTTTAATTCAATGAAATCTGACTTAATTCCAGAATTTAGAAATGAATTAAGCTTAAATTGAGGTATGATTTGTGTCTATACAGACAATAATTGGTAGATGAAGGGAGAGAGGCAGCTAAGATATGACACCTCAGTGTCACTGTGAGATGGCCAACATCTGTGTCACTGGCTTCCCATTGGTGGCTGCCTCAAAATCAACATCAGGAGACTGAGTTCTGATTGGCCAAGACCTGAGCGTCAGTGACAGGAAACTGAGATTGAATTCGTTGACACCTCAGTGGTAGTAATGCCCTCCAGAGCAGGACTTCTCTATCATATCAGTCCCTGCCACCAAAGGTATAAAGGTGTGTGCAAAATCGACCACAAGTCATCAGTACTCATAAAAATTTGGCTAAATGAAATAGATTCTGTTTTGTTCTGACAGCTGTACTGATTGGTCAGTTTATGTGTCAGACACCTGATTACAATTTATAACCTGATGTTGGTCATTTCAGATTTGTTGTTATTTTTATAAGCAAGGCAAGTATATATAACTTGGGGAATTCCAAATTTAGAATGGTATTAAATATAGGGCAATGACTGCAGAGGTAGTTTGTTTGGGGTTTGACATCACTTTCAACATTATTTCAGTCATTTCGTGATGAGACCTACTTGTAGCAGATATAGTGCTGCCTCACTGAATTGTCATGTCGCAGGTCCTTTACATGACAACCCACCCGGTCACAGATTTACAAGGACAATGGGTTAACTGCAGAGGTAGTAATTAAATACTACTTAAAACTACTATGTAATGCTGAGTATGGTAGTAAGGAAAAAACAAGATCTGATTGGTTGACATCTCAGTTTCAGTGAGCAAAAAACTGAGATTGGTTTGGTTGACACCTTACTTTTATTTCAAGGAAACTAAGATTGACTACTAACATTCAGATGTTGCTGTCAGAAAACAGATCTGACTGGTTAACACTTAGGTGTCATTGTCAGGAGACAGATCTGATTGGTTAAAACTCAGGTGTCACTGTCAGGAGACAGATCTGACAGACAGATCAAGAATTGACTTGATCTGATTGGTTTACAATCAGGTGTCGCTGTTTGGAAAGAGATCTGATTGGTAAACATTCAGGTGTCAGGAGACATATCTGATTGGTTAACAATCAGGTGTCACTGTCAGGAGACAGATCTGATTTATTTACACTCCAGTGTCACTGTCAGATAAATGAGATCTGACTGGTTTACACTTCAGTGTCACTGTCAGATGAATGAGATCTGATTGGTTTACACTCCAGTGTCACTGTCAGATGAATGAGATCTGACTGGTTTACACTCCAGTGTCACTGTTAGATAAATGAGATCTGATTTATTTACACTTCAGTGTCACTGTCAGATGAATGAGATCTGATTGGTTTACACTCCAGTGTCACTGTCAGATAAATGAGATCTGACTGGTTTACACTCCAGTGTCACAGTCAGATGAATGAGATCTGGTTGGTTTACACTCCATTGTCACTATAATATGAATTAGGTCTGCAAACTTGGAGAGAAAATGAAAATCACACATTAAAGTTTTCTCCCACCACCCTTCACCGGCCCAAAACATAACTTGAATATGAATATGTGATGCCATTGTGCCTGTTTTCTAACCAGTTGAGATACGTAAGTCAAATTGATGTGAAAAATGTAGCAAAAATGATTACACATTCAAGCAATGCCTCAAGGAGGTTGCAAAGAAGTTTCTGTACCATTTGAGATGTGAGTGATCTGCTTTATTCTAGCTGTCTGCAAACAATACAGCAACTGACACCTCTTTCACCACTGGTGATGAATTCACACACAGAAATAAAAGGGGAAATCTACCGTATTTACTCGTGTATAAGTCGACTCGTGTATAAGTCGACCCCCCAAAATTGAGGTTATTTTTCTTGAAAAAAACCAATTTCCGAATATAAGTCGAGTTGGTTTTTCTTGAGATATCGGCTCTGCTACCATTCAAGCTTCAGCTGAAACTTGGCGGTCATTTTAAAAGTGAAACTTAAATATGCTTACGATATAAGATCTTAGCAGTCTTATACACGAGTAAATACGGTAAAATGTAAATACGATGTTCGTATTTTCGAAATAACGGATATCAGACGTAGCGGGTCGATTTTAATTGCGTTTTAAATGATAAATAAAGGTATTTACCCAATATTATTTCGAAACACTTTGTTTTGACTTTGTTCTCACTGATTCCAATTATCAAGGACGTCACGTACATCGTGTTACGTTTTCGATGTGCGGAACACGGTAAATTTGATGTGCGGCAACACGAAGAGAAGCCAGGGATCCATCGTTGCGCAATATATTAAATTTTTCAATGCGAGTTGATACACTCCATTTGTTTTCGCGTCAAAAATAAGAGCTTGTCCCCGTCACTCCCGCTTTTTAAAATGACGACCTCGTATTGCGTAATTCATTTAAATGGATGAATGGTTTTGTTCTGTTCTTGACCTGCAAGGCATATTTTGTGTTAATGTTAATTTATCATTTAAAACGCAATTAAAATCGATCCAAGTGTGGAAGCATTTCTGTCAACAAGGGAAGACACGACTCAACGCAACACGTGGTCGCAATTTTGAAAGGCGGAAGTGACGGGAAGAGGCTCTTGTTTTTAGCGCGAAAACGATTGTTAATATATTGCGCAATAATGGATGGTTTTGTTCTGTTCTCGATCTGCAAAACGTAATTTGTGATAATATTATGTATATACCTTTATTTATCATTTAAAACGCAATTAAAATCGATCCACGTGTGAAAGCATTTCTGTCAACAGGGAAGACACGACTCAAAGCAGTGGAAACAAAGACGAAATGCAAAACTGTGAACGCTGATAATTGGAATCAGTGAGAACAAAGTCAAAACAAAGCATTTCGAAATAATATGTTTTAAATGATATATAAAGGTATTTACCCAATATACCTTTATATATCATTTAAGACGCAATTAAAATCGATCCACGTGTGAAGCATTTCTGTCAATTTCTCAGGATCGCCATTTTGAAAGGTAGGAGAGGCTCTTGTTTTTGGCGCGAAAAAGATTGTTATCTGGTATTGAAATATTAATATATTGCGCAATGATGGATGGTTTTGTTCTGTTCTTGACCTGCAAAGCGTATTTTGTGTTTATATTGTGTATATGCTTTTATTTATCATATCAAACGCAATTCTCCTGCAAATCTGCAAAGTCAATGATCACATGACTTGTGAGTCACGTGGCCAATCGATCCGCTACGTCACGGACATCGTATTTACGTTTTACTTTTACTTCTATGTCTATTAAAATTATTATTTAAATATATCGCACAATTCAATTCTGCCTTTGATGTCACAAATTGTTCGAGAACAGAACAAAACCATCAATCCATTTAAAACGCAATTAAAATCGATCCACGTGTGAAAGCATCTCTTTCCAAGCGGGAAGACACGACTCAAAGCAGTGGAAACAAAGACGTATTGCAAAACTGTGAACGCTGATAATTGGAATCAGTGAGAACAAAGTCAAAACAAAGCGTTTCGAATAATAGACCAGTAATATTGGGTAAATACCTTTCTTTATCATTTAAAACGCAATTAAAATCAATCTGTTGCGACTGATATTCGTTATTTCGAAAATATGAAGATCGTATTTACGTTTTACCGTAATTACTCGAGTATAAGACTGTTAAACCGACCCGCTATGTCCGATATTCGTTATTTCGAAAATAAGAATGTTCGTAATGAAAACTCATAGTGTCGTAATTTTTTGGCGTAAATCCTCGTCCACAGGTTGCTCTCGTGTATAAGTCGACCCCCTAAACATTAACTAAGAGTTTTTGGAAAAAAACCTCGACTTATACTCGAGTAAATACGGTAACCCTTGTGCCATCCATGCTTGTCCTGTGGTGTGGGGAATGATATAGGTGATGGAGCTAGAGACCGGGATGATTTGTAACTTGTGTCTACGCGGGGTTTCGTAACACAAATGTTCCAATGATGACTGATCAGCTCCAATCAACCTTTTTATGCTGAGATCGGAGTTTCTATGAGCGAGTTCAACTCATGTGTTTAAGCTGTGACATTGTAGTCGCTCATGCGTGATGGCTGTGGGTGATCGGGCACGTGGCAGACCGGGATGTGGTTCATAACGCACCCGAGTATGACATGAGATGAGCTGTGGAAAGTGCCATCACTGAGGTAAATGACTGACACAAAAACAGCAAATGACAATATCAACACAAGTTCTGACTTTATTTCATAATTGTATTTTTTCAAATCTCAATTACAGTTGAATATTGTTATTAAATCGTTGACAATTGTTATTTAGGGTCACCATTGATAATGAGGTAAAAGTGATCAACATGTTGTCAGCTTTTTTTTATTCACAAAGTATTAAAGTTCGAGTCACATGACCTTAAAATGTAGGCCAACATCACTGACTAATGTATCATTTTGAGACATTAATAAGATTTATCTTTGGTATAAGCTTGATAATGCTATTTCTATTTTTTACCTTTTGTCCACTTTTGGTATATAAAAGATTTTCGCAAGAGATTGAGTCACATGACCTTAAACTTTTGGTCAAAGTCAATGTAAAGTACATCTCAACCAAGACTCTAATAACTGGATCAATGGTAATTGTATCTAAAATTGGTGTCAACTCATGGCATTCACAATGTTTTCAGAGAAAATGCCATACAACCATGAAATGAAGGTCAAGTGAATTATTTCAATATTTTCATATAATGCATCCATAATTTATTTCAAGTTAATATTATTGGTCCTCAAGTTATCATGCTTACAAAAAGGGACAGATGCCCTAGACACCCAGGCGACACATGTTATGACAATACCCATTTGGCAAATATTGCTGAGGGTTAAAAACTGTCTGTTATGCAAAGACTTTCATGATTTGTTCTTGCAAATTAACATTTATCCTTCAAACAATTATATTCAATCATAGCATCAATTTTAATTATGAAATATGCTCTTGTTATAATTATATCATTCATTGATAAATGAATGAATCCCTAGTTTTATGAAGGACAAATGTCGTCTAACTGACAGCCATTTTTTGTGTTATGAAAAACACCTCATATTTATGGGAAATTAAGCTGAGTTAAGTCAGGCAGAAAATCTTGTGTCAAGCTGAAAATGAAGACATTATGAGTACAGATTGACTCTAATTCTGAGATAATTTCTCATTAAGGGAAATGGTGCCTTCACAGTTATCTTCAGGGTAGGAGTGTCCCAAAGCCATTGCTAAATATTTCCTGATCAGGCCTGAAGCCATCCCACAATACCAGCAAACTTTTGGCTTTCTTGTACCTATCCCACAACGCCATCAATCCTGTACATATCCCACAATGCCATCAATCCTGCATCTATCCCACAATGCCATCAATCCTGTACATATCCCACAATGCCATCAATCCTGCATCTATCCCACAATGCCATCAATCCTGTACCTGTCCCACAATGCCATAAATCCTGTACATATCCCACAATCCCATCAATCCTGTATCTATCCCACAATGCCATCAATCCTGTACATATCCCACAATGCCATCAATCCTGCATCTATCCCACAATGCCATCAATCCTGTACCTATCCCACAATGCCATCAATCTTGTACCTATCCCACAATGCCATCAATCCTGTACATATCCCACAATGCCATCAATCCTGCATCTATCCCACAATGCCATCAATCCTGTACCTATCCCACAATGCCATCAATCCTGTACCTATCCCACAATGCCATCAACCCTGTACCTATCCCACAATGCCATCAACCCTGTACCTATCCCACAATGCCATCAATCCTGTACCTATCCCACAATGCCATCAATCCTGTATCTACCCTATGATGCCATCAATACTGTATCTACCCTACAATGACATCAATCCTATATCTACCCAACAATGCCATCAATCCTCTAGTTAACATGTTTGTAGCAACATGTATCTGCTAAAAATGGTCGAATGGAAATATTGCTATGCCACCAAGGCTTTATGTTACATCAAATATATGAACAATTATTTTTTTCTTTGGGTTTATTGATGACACTTTATCCTTAATTTATCCTTAAATACACTTTCTAAAAAGCGTTTTCAAAATTATACATTTGGCTTTCAGCTATTCAAATATTCAAAAGCATGTTTTGTTTCACTGGAGCAAAACATCTCTATGATTCCTGATGATATAAAACAATGAATTTTTTTCCTCTTTTTTTGACATCATCGGATTGTGGCACCATCAGTGCGAGATATTATGTAGTTTTGGCCCATCATTTATGCCAGTTATTTCTTGAAACATCGGCTAATGTGGCAATAAAGAAGACGAATAATAGAGAGAATGTCACAGAGCGTGCGCCCACCAAAAGCTACAAACACATGAAATATTTGCCTCTGAGAATGATGGTGTGTTTTCCACCAGGTGGCGCTTCACTGATTGGTGGACAGGGTGGCAGCTCAGCTAATGGTGCTTGTTCTCGATTCTCTCCAGATGAACCGCTGCCTTTCTGGACCTATCTCTGGATGTTAGCATCAACACCATCCACAGTCTGGACAGTGATCAACAACCCTCAAAACATTTTTTCTGAAGGTGAGATTGATTATTCACATTCAATTATTTTGAAATTAGGGGATTGATTTAGCAATATATGTCAAGTTGGTGTTCTTAGAGGTGAGGGATTCTAGCCAGCAATACAATAGAATAAGGAATGAATTAGGAATTACATGTTGCCCTCCCCAGTACCCACCTTAATGCATCTGCCTTAATCAATGTTGGTGATAAGTTATACTATAACACAGCTAGTCAAACTTCAGTCAACTGTCTACACAAACCAATAATTTTTTGATCAGTCTAGCTGTATGGCGAATAAAAACATAAGTAGGTGCATGAAAAACACTTTCTTTTCAAAATTCTTATTTCATATCAGTCTTCTTTAATAACTTATTGCTCTTTTTGCCATGAGGCAAATGTTCCTGATTTAAGCAACCTGATATTGTTATGATCAGCAATAATAAATGACAGAACATAACTTTATCCTAACATTACCAGTTGATATAATTGTGATCTTCATATCCTCCTGAGAATCCTGTCTGTCTACAGGACATGCCCATCGATTTATCTGCTGTTATCAGTTGGGGCCAAACATCTATTTGGTCACGCATGAATGTGCCCAAATAAGGTCACGCATGGCTATTGCTTGACATCATCTGGTCACTATGCGTGACCTCATTTGGTCATGTTAATGCATGACCAAATTGATGTTTACCTCCAACTGATTCTGTAAAGCTGTACATCGCAGTACATTTTACATTTATGTCAATTATGACAAAACAATTTTAACCCTCAGGGAGAAGCTGGGGTATTGTAATTGACATATTGATCTGTATGTCCTTTCTCTGCACATTCATAAAATGCCATTGTGTAATGGCTGTAACATTGTGACTATTATTGATGAAAATAAAGTCCAGATTTATAACTCACAATCCTCTGCCTTTCTTACAAGATGTTGAGTTCCCATATCACTCTTTTAATTTCCTATTGGAGTATGAGGAACATTGTTAAAATGTAAATTTGTTGTCTTTTCTGTTATAATTGAACTACTTAACGTTTTCTTTACTACTATAAAGTCATGCTATACTGCTTATAGGGCTGACGAAGAAAAAAACATACAGCCTTATAGCCACTCAACAAGAAAATTAGAAATAAAAACTGCAACGTTTTAAGTGCAGGAATCGGGAGGTTATAGCAGAGACAATGTTGTCTGTGGCGACCTTCAGAGATGAGAATGGCTTGACACAGAGCATGAAGAAGTATATCCGCAGAGAAGTGGGGAGATATAGAGAGGGGATTTACTGCGTGTCACCAGTGCTAAAACATGTCAGACCCGCGAGTGTAGGAAGAGGTGATATCGGCCGCCGTGAGACAGCTCCGTTATACTCAGAATAAATGGCAGGATAAGGGAAGATGCACCACTGCTGACACAAAACACAGATAATCGGGAAAAGAGGATTAGTGAGGCAAAGATGGCGGCAGATTTAGGGAGCCAATATAGTGGAGAAATATGCTCCATGCTTGTCCCGAAATAATGTTGTGGCACACATCAAATATACCTGAGGCTGATCCAGAAACTATACTTGGGTAGAGAACCACATCAAACATATCTAAAGAGACACGGGTAATACGTTGATCAGCTTTTCCAGAAACTTGGGTGACATGTCAATCAGTTATACCTAAAGCATTTCCAGAAATTAGACTTGGGTAGAGCACAACATCAAACATATCTAAAGCTATTCCAGAAACAAAACTAGGGCAATATGTTGATCAATTATACCTAAAGCTATTCCAGAAATTATACTTGGGTGACAGGTCAATCAGTTACACCTATAGCTTTTCCAGAAATTATACTTGGGTAGAGCACCACATTAAACATATCTAAAAGTATTCCAGAAACTATCTGGGGTGACAACTATTTTTCTGTGCAATGTCAGGTATATTACAAGCCAAGAAAGTTGGGTAATTTATATGAGATAAAAAATACAAGAAGTATGTCCAGAAAATATGCTAAAGCTCTACATTAGACCACTTGGACAACTGCTCCATGTAAGCCAGAAAACAAAAATAGATTGAACTTTATAGATAAAACTGACCTTGATATTGCTCTTCGGGACAAAATGACCTTGACATTGTTTACTGATAAATAAATATCATCTCACAAAAAAACAAATGATCCTGACATTACGCTCCCTAAAAAAATAAATGACCTTGATTTTTCTCTCTAAAATGAATTAATGATCATGACACTCAGCCCCCAAGACACGCTTAATGGAGAAGCAGCGAGGATTTAACGCACCTTGCGGGGAAGTGGTGATGTATGGTAGGATAAGAGGGATAGCAGAGAAGCTAGAAGATAGACTACAAGAATTAAACACAGAGATATATGAGTGTTATACCAGCTTACTCGTCCCCAAGGGCCTACCTGCCTAGCCAAGTCACCTCATAGAGCTGCCACGCTCACCAATACAATTAAAACAAACAAATTAATTACACTTCCCACTGCATACACACATTCTGGTTGCTGTTAATATTGCTGTTTTTGTTGGTATTGTTGTTGATACTGCTGTCGTTGTGACACACAAGGATATGGTCAGGACAAAAGACGCAGGAAGATCCTGAGTAGAATTGGTCATATACTGGGAAGGCTTGCGTTCATAATGCATCCACTGTAGGATTCTGATACTTCCTTTGAGAACATCAGTTTTTCAATGCGAACAGAGAAATGTCTGATTTCCTGGTGAGATATCTGGAGTATGGAAAAAAATAGTGATTATGGGAGGAATTCCAGTGTTTATCTACAAAAAGGGGAAGATAAACTGGGGCTTACAGAAGTATATCCAATATCTGGATTGAATTGTTACTAAAATAGAGAGCACAAGATAGCCCAAGATATGAAGCCAAAAGGCTTTAATATACAGGCATTTAACCTCTTCACCCTTTCTCCACAATAAAACTCATCTAACCTCCTTGTATTGGCGGGATTAGCAGACGTCATGGACAGGACCTGATACATAAGTATGATGGAATAGAGATAATCCTGTTAGAAGCAATATGTATAATGGAGGGGCCGGGGTGGACGTGCCGGAGGTCGGCCGCATACGACACCTCGGACAGGCACTGTGTGAAACACTGGCGCGAGTTCCATGACTCTGTAATACACCGGGTGTCCAGCTTGGCAACAACTCCTCTGTGACAGGAATACTCAAGGCAATGCTGTCACAATAACTCCCAACCCATTTACCCGTCCTGAATGTGAAGTAGGTCTATCAGATGTTCAGCATATCTCTGATTACAAACATAGGCCAATAGCCTTAGAGCTGTCCTCACCATTGCATTTCTGTAATGTTTTTGAAAATGTCCTGGGACATGCCTGTAAAATGTTTGAAAAATGATCATTTTAAAGTATTTGACCAGCTTACAGGTTCAAACCTGTGAATTAATGTGGTAAAAAATGTACCTAATATTGGCACTGACTCCATCAACCCCACATTGTTTATTTCAAAAGTCTTCAGCTGAGGCTGTTTTCAGACTTGTAGAATGAGGTACTGAATGCTCCAGGTATATGCATGTGTGAATGATTCACTAACTCTTGCCAATACCACATCTTACCTGTGAATATGAAAGAAATCTACTTATTAGTTTCAGAAGAGAATAATGATGATTATATATTTGTGAAGTTGATCAGAAAGTTCCTCATATTTTTTTATTTGTTTCTTGAAGCCAATATGGTAGCAACTCAGTCACCTTCACATTCCTTTTTTGTCCTAAAGTTTCCAACTGAGGTTATTATTAGATTACAAGAATGAGGCACTGGGTGTTCCAGGCATCTGATATTATCAATGCCCAGGTATTGTATAACTGACAATTTGGTGACAGCTATTTAATTTTTTCAAAATCATTTAACAAAATGGAAAAAATCTGAGCCTCTTGGAAAATAGATTCAATTTGTACCCTTAAAATATGCTGAGAACTCCACCAAGTAGTAGTATTTTGTGTTGCGTTGATTGCGTTGATTTTATAAATCATATATCATGTCAAAACTTGTATGTTTTACCAATTTTAGGCACAGAATGACCTAAACTGTTGATGTACCTTTAAACCACTATTCTTTCATTCATTTATTCCACCAAATAGTTAAGAACTCCACCTATTAGTTTCAAAGGAGAAGATGAAATTTAACGGACAGATATAATGACAAAAAATAGCTATGTTGACATAAGCAGCAGAGCTAGAGAGGAGAAAGCCTTTGATGTATATTTACCACTCATTGCCCTCACTGAGTATCACTCCTCTCTACCTACACTGGGGGTACAGAGTAATGCTTTAAAGCATGTCATCATTTATCTTTAGTTTTGGGTTTTGTTTGTGTTTTTTTAGCGTGGAGGGGGATGTTTTATAATGAAACTATATATAGCCAATGAAATGTCTGGCACTGAAATGATGTCATATTCAACTGTGGCAATTGTTGGAGTCAACGAAATTATTTATTATTTTGCTGTCCCTATCATGGAAGTTTGTAAATTGAAATACAAAGAAATCTAATGGACATAGCAGGTTGTTCAATCCATATCACAAATCATGTGATTGTTGCCAAACATAAAAAAACTCAAATAATTTTTTCTATATCAATGTAATCTGGATTCACTCTGATGCATTATGGGAACTCTCAGAGTTCAAAATTAAACATTCAACATAAATGAACTTGCATTAAATGCCTTTAGCCCCCAAAATATAGAGAGATTAAGATATTTTTGGGGGAAATCTTTAAACTTTTACTCTTATTGAAATGCATTGCATTGAAAGGTTCCATGTTTAGAAGGGAAAGGGGATGATGATTGTGAGTGTAAAAAGATGGATTAGGTTAGGAAGGGGGAGATGGCTTGGGGATAATGGGCTGATCAAGGCAATGTGGTCCGGGATGGGAAACGGGGGCACCAGGGAAGAAAGGATCAAAGCCATCACCGGATCATGGAGATTCCAGACTGTGGCTTTGAGAGATCACAGGTCACAATCAAGGTCAAACATTCATGAACACAAAAGGGCGTTACTGGAGCATGGATTAAAGAGAACAGAGGTCATAATCAAGGTCAAACATTCATGACATCCAAAGGAATTTCCTGAAATGTCAGCATTTTATGAACAAGGGAAAATGACTTTGGAACATAGCGAGTAAAACTTTCAGCAGAGATAGCGCAATTGAAAAGTTATTCTTTACGTTATTATGTTTGACCTTGAGTGTAATCAAACAAGGGCAAGTATGCATATGAGTTCATCAGTGGCCTTGTTTGATTTGTTTGTATTAACATCCTATGTAATTATTTCCTATATCAAGTCAGATAAATGCCACTGGGACATAAAGCCCTACTCTCTTCAAAGAGTGACTGGGAAACTTTCTTTGGCATCATCATCTCAGTGCGATTACACAAAACATTATCTTTGATATTCAGTTTAATATTTAGTTATTTGTCAATCGCATGGCTAAAAGAATAGTAATCTATACTATAAAAGTATAGTCTTCTATACCATAAAAATAGTCTTCAAAACAGATTCTAATAGACCACAGTATCAAATCATCAATATAAGGTCACTTAAAGGTATTAAGCATTAAACCTGCAAATTTGTATATTAAGAGCATATCTGCATATGAACATCATGACATATTGAATTTTAACAATAAGTAATAAGATGAGTTGCAATAAGAGATAGATGTTGCACTCCTGACAGAGATCTGTCTCAGCCATCAGCTGCATGTGACGGGTGAACACAGGTAGCATGAACTTTTATTACCTCAGATGAGGCTCAAAGTGGGGTAGCACTGTTTGACGTTATTCTGGCACTATTCAAAGGGCAATAACTTTCATGACGTCATAAGCATATTTCCATGCCCTAATGATGTCATTTTACCTTCCAGTACCTCAATGATAACACTCCACATAAAATGACACCAAGAAAGAAGTGTACTTTCATAAGGGGGCTAAATAATGTTCTTTCAAAGAGATTTAACAGACATTCATGGGTACGCATCAATCAAAAAAATTAATGGACATGAAAGACAAATATATCAATTACATATAAGTTCATTTTAAACATTTTTTGGCAAAATTGGTGCTTAATTCCTTTAAACCTTGATTAGCAATTAAACCTCAACAGCATATTTTACATTACATTTTCTAACTTGCATAAAATATGAAATGCGTGATGAAGAACAACTGATAATCAGAACTTTTGTATAATTATGTTTAACATGGTTAAAAACATTTAATTCAAGTGACACTTCCAGGCATTGATAGAAACATTTTGGTCTTGTGTGACAAGAAGAGTATTAAAAGAACAAAAAGACATGTTTACACCAGGTGGCGCTGAAGGTCACTTGTACTTAACATTAAGCAGGGAGCAGATGCCAACAAATTAGCAGATGACTGCTGGTGGGAATTTCTGGGGGGAATCGTTTCGCTTCAGGATCAACAATTTAATTAGTTAACAGGAGAAATGGAGAGACAACGGGGAAGGCAGGAGACAGAAATGACCTGACTCTAGTCTCAACAGACAACACAGTGTTATTCCATACCAGGGCGTAGATTCAGGCAGCAATATATACATATATCATTTAATTTATCTCATGAAGTATCAATGATATTTTGTGAACTGAACCAAAATATAATTTAGGAGGCAACATGACAATATAATGTTAAATCCTTATTGTAGGTTTTTAATTTTTTTTTTAATTCATTCAAGGTTCAAAATATTTTCCAAGATTTCCTTTGTATTTATTTTTATATTTATATAATTCTACTGTTGTCAATTAAATATACTTTTAGTTCCACTATAGGTCATTGAGGCTGACACTATATCATTCTGGTATCTATAATATTCCTACAATTCTATTCTATATGGCCCATATAATATTCTAAAACTCCAATTAAGGTCCCTCAATATCCTTGCAATCTCATTCATTACTGCTACAAAATCATGAACCTCCATCACATAGAATGACAATTTGCTGCGAGCCTTCCTTATTTTGCTGAGTATTTTTTTCTCTTAAACCAAATATGTAAAGTGGACATATATTCAGGAGGCTGGTCGTAAAGCTGCCACGATGGCTATCAGGTTATACCAACACAAACACAGCCAGATAGTTGATAGAGCCCTGCCAATACTAAATCTGACATAAATTTGGAACAGATTAATCAGAAAGGTTTAAAAACAGACCAAATATTGGAGCGAATGTCACTCAGATCCATCAGTGGCTTCCTGCCGTAATCTGTGATGTCACATATATTCTGAGTTACCATGGCAATAGCTAGTCACCGAGGGTTTTATGACCTGGTTATTCGGGTGCGACTTGACGATGGTCGTTTCCTCTCGTTTTCACCATCAGTCGTAAAATACATCAAGCTACAATGTACGTCGCCAGAATCCATTCGACTAGTTTGCTCCTGTAGATTCCAGACCACCACCATAAATAAGGAAAAGAGATGGGGGTTGAAACAGAAACAACGGATTGGTCGGTCGTAATAAATGTATCAAATAAAACCCAGACTGTGGATCAAAATCAGAGCTTTGAAGGGGCCTCAAGGGAACCTGCTGTCAACAGGAAATCAAACTTGGCAAAAAAATAAACATAACAAGTCAGGAAATGTGACAACATTCAGAATCAATCAAAGGTGAAGGGGTTTGAGAGTATGTGCATTGATCTCTGATTGGTCGGTGTGATTAGCCTCAAACCTCTCCTCATAGAAAAACTGGCCCGGCTAAGCAGGTCAATACAGACCTTTTGAAAATGTAATTTGCAGTACTAGAGAACTTGACACCAGCAAACAGAGGTAAAAACTGACCACTGATGGGCCAGCGAGGCCACAATTAGGTTTAGCTGGCAAATCTTCCAGTTTACAAGAGCGTTATCAGTGGTGGGGAGGTGAGCAGGCATTTAGCCCCTACTCGATCTCCCAGGGCCGTACAGTGATATTGCTAGATTTAGGCATGGGGTGGTACAATAACACATCTTGTCCTACCAGTATTGCCCGGACCCACGCCACTGGGAGGCTGCAAAAGCCGAATCCGCAAGCAGGAAATGGTGAAAAAATTAGGGTGGCCAAAAATCAATGGCCGGCAGTTCCTGTGTGACATTATTATGGATGAGAGGATTGGCTGGCATGGGTGCAAACGAGCCGAGACTCAATGAAAACATGTGCTCAAATGAAAGATGAATGCTACAACTGTACGAGGAATCATGACAAGGGCACCGGGATCACACAACAAGATGGCAAAAATGTCAAAAATACATCCGACCCCGGTGAAAGGCCATGCCCTGACGGCCAACAGAGTCGTAATAGTGAGTATTCACTGCAACCTGTATTGAGTAGACAATTGAGTGGCTGGGGATCGATACTCGCGGAAGTCTTTGGCTACTATGGGGAGTCTCAGGATAAAGCCCTATAATGTGTAAACAGTGTATCGTCAACTCCCCCCAGATTAATGTCCCAGTCCTCTACACTCACCGGCCTTGGATCAACATTCTTGGCTTTATGACACCAGGGGGCACTGATATTGTACTCCATGATGAAGTATTTGCTTCCAATACCATCTACTTTTGTAGCTTTAATCTTATATATAATTTGATATTGACTGAAGTACTTTCTTAAACCCCTTATTTCTATTCTAACTTATCAAAACTAAATTTCAATATCAATTTGAAACTTTTCATCTTAGTAAATATTTCATCTTAGTAAATACTACTCATTGTGTATTTGTTTGTTTGTTTGTTTGGGGTTTTACATCACTTTCAACATTATTTCAGCCATTTCGTGATGAGACCTACTTGTAGCAGATATAGTGCTGCCTCACTGAATTGTCATGTCGCAGGTCCTTGACATGACAACCCACCCGGTCACAGATTTACAAGGACAACGAGTTAACCCTTTAGGCATGGGCCTCAGCTCATATGGGAAATCGTATCATGAGTTCAATCCCGGCACGGCCGGGGTTCGAACCCACGACCTTTAGATCACCACAGAGGAACTGGTGCTAATAAGCTGGCGCTCTAACCAACTGCGCCACGGCCCGTGGCCTCTCATTGTGTATTGAATTATCATTTCAATATAAAGACTTTAATTTCTTTAAATGTTTTCGTGTCAATTAACTTTTGAATAACCCCAAACCAATGACAACACAATTACAAATTGATAAATTTATGTTAGTAAAATTCTATACACAGAATGAAGAACTGGATATTCTTATAAAATAACCCATGGTTCTCTCTTTTTTTCAGAGTTCAAACCCTAGAAAACTATCTATCACGTCTTGTAATGTATATGAAATATTTTAATATAAGTGATATTTGGACTGTCATGTTTTGGTTTCCCAGGCAAAGTCTGGCGATGCCTGATGGAGAAATATGTGTCATTTGATGTTCCATATTAACACATCCTGTCTTCTTTCCTCATTCTCTGACCACAAAATATTCATAGCTGACCACACATAATGGAAACTTATGACTTTTGACCAGATCTCATACAGTTGACGGTTGGGATTCTCATAAAAAAAGCAAATTGAATCAAAGATATCCCAATAGGGGGCAGCACATTGATGTCCCACACAGACCTGGCCTGTCACAGGGGACGACATCTTCAATGACAGCCAGTGACCAGTCAAACACGTGCCATTTGAGCTGTCAAACTGTAACAATGGGCACAGAGGGAGAAAAGAGACTGGGCACCAGTCCGGGATGAAAGGTGACCAGTAGATAGAGGGGGGCAACTGTATAATCCGAATTCCAGCGTTGCTAGGAAATGCCAGAACAGCATTGAAATGAGGGGAAAAGCAATCACTTGCTGTTGCTGTATAGAGAGTGGCAATTTTTTTGTTCCTATTGTATGCACACTCCATTTTATATCTGTTTAATACATGTAGGGCTTCCATATTCAAATCATGGCCATCAATTCCCTTAGTTTGATGATATATTTTACTAAAAAATTCAAGCCAAATTTTCTTCTTTTTTTAAAACGTTTTTGCTTTAATCAAAAGAACAACAAAATGTTCGATTCTGTCCTTTATTTTCCATGAGGTAATGTTTACATAACTTTACACAAAAATAAATTAGCTTCTGACATCCTGGTCCACAAAGTTATTTAAAATTTGTCACTATGGACGGCAAATGCCCTGCCAAGCCAGGCACTCCTTACACCATGCCTTGTGATCAGCATCATTTGGCCGTAATCTTTGTCTCACCCCTATTTAATGTTATTTCTTTTGTCTTGTACACAAGTTGTACCACTCCCGAACATTCCCAATCACTGTTTGGGTCATTAATCCATGTGAGACAGGTGGGGGCTCAAATATTATAAACTACAGGGGAGAAAAAATGTGTCGTCATATGAAAAATCCACCTTATAATGAATTAATCCAAAACAAACAAAATGACAATTTTTTTACACACAGTGAAATCAGATGTTCACTAGCAGAGGTAGATATAACTCTACCTGCCAACACAGATAATTTGTTTGTAACGATAAGTATGACATTTTGGAGTCGACCTATTTTTCATGTGTGGTGCATAAGAGAATATTGGAAGAGACATGCTCGTCAAGTTAATAATAAGTTACTAATTAGCCACTAATGGGTGTCAGTTTCGTCATGATGAGCAAAGTTAACAGTGAAATGTAACCTGTCCCAGACTACTAAATGTTGGTTGCTGACAATTAACAAACTTGATCAGCACATCATACGAATCATATGAATTTATCTACTATTGATTCAATCCAGCAATTTTAACCAAGCAAATTAAAAACCATCCATATCTTGTTGACAAGTGGGCGTGGGTATCACACAGAGTTATATGTGGGTTTGAGTCTGGTCTATGAACCATGATATCATGTGGTTGTCACCTTTTTCATAATAATATTTCATTTTAATACTTCTCTTTCAGCCTTTATGAAGCTTTTTTTAAGTAATTAAATGCATGGAAACACAATCTAACAGAATCATTTCAAAATATTTGAAATCTAACCCTTTTTTCTGTTCTATATTAATTTTTGTATTAAAGGTTAATAAATCTCAACATAATCCCTTTTCATAAGAATTTAAGCATTTCTAAATACACAAATTGACAATTATTTAGAAACATATTCAATTAAATCCTGAGCATTTTTCTGGAATTTTCAATATGTAAGCTAAGAACTTTTCCTCAAGTAACTTTAAACAACAATTTGAAAGACAATGCAGTTTACTTACGATATGATGAAAACACAATGAAGAGCTTGTGTAGAGGGAAATGAAGTGAATAATTTGCTGGACTATTATAGGGTGAGGTGGAAGTATAGCGATGGTAGGCAGGTGTTTACAGTGCAATGTATCGCGGGGCTATTCATCATCATTTATGGCTGCCTAATCCAGTGGATGCATGTCTGCGGCATATTACGCACGATTTCACTGTTACTTTACGATACAACTTCGATACAAAAACAAGCAGGTATCAAGACCAGGAACAAAAACTGTGAAATAACAGGTGTCAATCATGCAGATGCCTCAAAATCTGGTCTGCGATTCCTGTAGTTAATATTCAAATGAAGGAAGTGATGGTGTGAATACCAGAAACCATGTCAAGGTGTGGCAAACTTGTCAGTCTCGACTTAAAACGTAATGTGAAATAAACAATCTGCAGCCGGATGAGTATTTCCCAATCAAACCTTGGTGTCCTCGTAAAATGCAGACCAAGGATTTATTGAAAAGGCATGTATGGTAGTTTTATGTGCAGTCTGTGAATAAACAGGGCTGCCGTGGCATAGACCATTCAGGAAGCAGGTATATATTGTTAACAATATTTCACTTCATGGCACAGCGCAAACTGTTCCATTAGAGGCTGAACGACTACCCCACACAATGAAGTAGTACCCAATATCCTTCACAAAATCTACTCCCTGCTATGCAGATTCTATCAAATTCAACCCATGGGGATACTAGTCAGATAATATTTACATACATACATATATATATATATTCATTTTTGTTTGTTTTTGTACCTGTCAGCACAGCAATTATTATGGCAAGGTCATAGTGAATATAAAGTTGACGGCTTTACCTGCTGACATCACAGCGTCTACTCCTGTGTATTGCAAGCACTGGTGTACATCTTTAAGATTCAGTATGTTCCCATTGGCGATCACTGGTATGGTGACATTTTCCCTGCAAAATACATGCTTTGTTAAAAAAAAGAAGTATAACTTGAAATTATTCAAAGAAACATCAACGGTCAAGATAATTCTAATAAATGAAGAGCTATATGTAAAATTTGGTAAAAATGAGTCAGAGGTGACCTTTCATGACCTTGCCACAACTTCATCAATGCATATAGGTCAAGGTCATAACAGTTCAGCAGCAAACAGTCCTGCAGGAACTGTTTTACATCATTGTGATTGGCTCCCCCATGACCAATCATTCATTCACAAGTCATTTAGCCCCACTGGGGCCCTGTCCAGGAGTAATCAATCCCCCATTTGTTTCTTGTTGGGTGTTGATATCTGATTATCAGTTGTTGCCTCCGCAACAAATGAGGCAGGTGATTTGGGTTGCCATGTGCCCTTCATCATACATCATAGCGCCTCTATTATCGCCCATCAACTCCCTACCCACATCTTCACCATACTTCATCATCAAAAACCTAACCGAAAAGGCACAAGAAAAATGATTGATGATGCATTTATGACGAGGATAAGTAACTTTATTTATTGACATGAGCTGAGTTCTCGTTACGTGAACAGGAGGAGGGAAAATGCTCACAACGACTTCTATGTCTCATGGTATACAGACTAGGCAAGTTTCCCTTTTAATGAAATTGTCTGCGGATCGGACCGAAAAATACATTTGGGCAAGATGGATGGGGTTACGGAGGCTGGGTGATTAGATTACAAGGAAGGGAAAGGAAACCCTCTAGACCTGTGACATATGGCTAAACCCATCTACTGCAAATTTAACTGTCGAATAGAAACGATGAGGGTTGGCTATAATATAATTCCCTATCACATCTAATGAGCTTGTTATTTAAGACAAAGTGGAAAGTGCCCTTTCTTTACATACAAGGGAAGTTAAGATGCTCGTGGATATTGTGGAACTTGTTGTGAAACTTACTTGATGAGTTTGAGAAGATCCCAGTTGGCTAACCCAGTGGCGTGGCCCTTCTGCTCTCGAGTTCTCCCATGCACTGTAATAAACTGCAATTACAAAAAAAGTTGATATTGTCTGGGGTTTTAAATCACTTTCAATATTACTTCAGTCATTTCATGATGAGACTTGCTTGTAGCAGATATAGAGCTGCCTGAGCTGTCAATATCGCAGGTCCTTGACATGACAACCCACCCGGTCACAGATTTACAAGGACAATGGATTAACCCTTCCGGCACAGGCCTCAATTCGAATGAGAATTTGTCAGATGAATGGACGGGAATCAAACCAACAACCTATGAATGATCACAGAGGAATTGGCACCACCAAGTTGTGCTCTAACCCACTGCTCAAAGGCCTCTGGCCCAACAAAACAGATTAGATTAAAGTCTACAATATTTCTTTCAGATTCTTACAAAATAGACATTATCACCTTATCTCATAAGCAAAACATATGCATTCTTTGTAGCATCTATATTAACTTATATCATGGTGCATTCCTATGAAACATTGCACACCCATTTTGAACAACATCAATCTTATTTTCAACCCACCCACTTTACACAAGGAGATGCCCTTTTCCATAGAAAACCTGTATAATGCAAAATGTCAGTGCATTACTAGTCAGAGAGAAGCAAGAATTGCGGCAAAGTCTGCGAGCTTGATGACGACTTGTCCCAGCCAATCAGAATCAGATTTGTGTGAAGATGCAGACTTTGCTACGATCGTGTCCTGTATCAGCGCGACCTGGTGTAGAATACCAAACAGGTCTGCTCACGCGCTTTTATACAGCTCATCAACCTGTCTTTTGTTGCCTAAATCTAATAAGCGGCTTTCCTACATGTTGCTCGCATGTTTTGCCTTGCTTTCTAAATACCTCGCCTGACAGTCTTGATTACTCGCACACTTTCACAACATGATGCAGATTGGTCAAGAAAAAATGTAATTGTACCAACAAGAATGGTTCGATAAGTTTAACGAGAAGAAATTGTCGACATGCCATATACTTGAGCAATATAACCTGCTTCTTCTCTGGTGGAACGACTTCATTATAGATAATATGTCCGATATATTGAGAGAAAAGTAAATGGGTTTCATCAGAAACTGCCTTAATATGAGGCAGTTAGTTCCAGATATGACAGCGACAAGAATCATTACTCTGCCGAAAATGTCTCAGCTCTGTAAATCACAACACAGATATCATAAAGGCATCGGTCTGTGCACCATTCATGATAGAATCAAAACTCCTTCTACGGCAAGTCTCAGAATACTGATTTGTGGAAATCACAAGACTGGAATACAAAAGGTGGCTAAATAACTTGGCCCCAGCATGAAAAGTAGTTAAGGGGCGCATTGCAGATGGTGGGAGCCAGGCCGATGAGACATTTTTGTCTGACCATGATATAAGGATCACTGCTCTTTCCACCATCTTTGCATCTGCCAGAGGCAATCAAATGAATGCCATTTATAATACACACATGTCAGCATATTTGTGAAGCTCAGATTGGAGTGCTTGATAGCATTTTATGATAAACGACCTTCATTTTTTTTCCACAGACAAAAAAACTGCCTGAATTTTGTGCTCCCAATCATAGCCTTGATAACATGGACGACATTAACCATGAGGTCTGCGTGAGGCACGCACAACATGCAAGCCCTGCAAACATGTGGATACCTTGGTTTTATTTCTACTGAATTGTCACCATGTAAAAAATGAAGGTGATATCCTTCTAAATTACAAGAACATATTATTCGCACAAATAGTATGAGACAATGAAGCACCCAATCACAAGTTGTGACACCATTTTCTGCGGATCGGCGTCAAAGATGTCCCATATAAATTATTCAACGGGCAATTTGTGCAAATGTAGGTTTTATCTAATGACGGATTGGAAGCGGGTGAATCAAAATGGGACAAAAACATTAATCTATTTCTGGGAACATAACATGGCCTAAACTGCAACTATATGCAAAAACTCTGATGAAAACTATTCAAAGAGATCCAAATGAGAGAGCGGAAATTATTACCAATATTGTATAGCAGTGTGGTCACACATCTAATATAACGTGAAAACTCTGCCTCAGCACAAAGCCGATTCAATTGTGACTTCTGCTTTGAAGAGTTATTCAATATCGCACAAATGCCACGGCTCCAAAGAAAACATTTCTCTCAAAAACCATCAGAAGAAATCAAACAAGACGGCAGACATTGTAGGTTATCCTTTTGGGAAAAATTGGGGATCAGACTATTGGAATGTCGGCAAATGTTTGCATCTGCTGCAAAGGCAAGAAGCGTGACTCATATGCACGTGTCCTGCTCCATGATGAACCAGCCAACCACGCTCTAACATGCTTCAGACAATTGTAGACAATGCTTAGCGATGTCAAGTCAATGATCGCACAATGTAGCCAACAGTTGAGAGTTATTGTAGTCAAAACTACAGACAATCAATGAATATGGTGTGATGATGGACATCATTAGTGTACATCAGATATAGTTTTTAATAAATTAAATAGAATATCATGTGACGATGGACATGGTGAGCATAGATCAGAATTAGGTGATACAGGATTTACACTATCGCATGGACAGACAGATGGAGGAAAAGATGCAAAAGTAATGAAAAGTATGGCTGAAGGGTAAAATTTTGTTGCCGTAATTTAAGCAATTCAAATTAATATAATTCGTAATGACATAATCAAAAATCTAAAAAACAATATGATGAAAAGAAGGCCTGGATTGATTGTGACATTTCAGAGTCATGCATCACTTTTCAGACATAAATTTGTCCACATTTCACAATAATTGAGTTAAATGACACTTTTTTTGTGGCAAGACCTTTTGAATCGTGGTGTAAGTGGGTTTGGTTGTGAGAGAAGACACTTTAGTGGTGAGCTAGCTGGGTGAGTGGGAGACACGCGAGCATCTAGCACTGGGGTAATCTGGCCACTTTCTACACAAGTCTGCCCTGGACAATACCCTCCATTACAGGGGATTGTGGCGCCATCTCTATTCCCACAATGGCAAGGCATGGCCAGGCCCAATGCTCCATTTACAAGCCCTTATGTGCCCGGCAACAAGCGTGTGAGAATCTGCATCACAACACCGGCACGTCATGCTGACATCAGACTGAATAACAGGGGAGGGGGGGTCCCACTGAACCATCACAACACAGGCACATCATGCTGACATCAGACTGAATAACAGGGGAGGGGGGTCCCACTGAACCATCACAACACCAGCACATCATGCTGACATTAGACTGAATAACAGGGGAGGGGGGTCCCACTGAACCATCACAACACCGGCACATCATGCGGACATCAGACTGAATAACAGGGGAGGGGGGTCCCACTGAACCATCACAACACTGGCACATCATGCTGACATTAGACTGAATAACAGGGGAAGGGAGTCCCACTGAACCATCACAACACCGGCACATCATGCTGACATCAGACTGAATAACAGGGAAGGGGGTCCTACTGAACCATGTCAGGCTGGGGAGGTCCCACTGAACCATCACAACACCGGCACATCATGCTGACATCAGAACAGCATGATAACAGGGGAGGGGGGGGGGGGGGGGTCCCACTGAACCATGTCAGGCTGGGGGGGTCCTACTAAAACCATGTCAGGCTGGGGGGGAGGGGGGGTTCCCACTAAAACCATGTAAGACTAGGAGGGGTCCCAACTTGGTTAGACTTAAGGTCAAACTGCATGTTAGGCTGGGGGAGGGGGTCCCACTTTTGTTGTACAAAGGGGTCCACTTGACACTGTCAGACTGGGGGTGGAGGTCCTAAAATTGGTAATACATATTCATGCCATTCATCATGGATTATTACGAATTCCTTGTTCTCAGTGGAGGCCCATGAATCAGTGATAAGGTTGGTGCAGGATAAAAAGACATGGAGTGTATTTTGGGAAAATTAGGCCAGTCTTTGAGCTTTTACATTTTTCTGGTGAATATTTGCAAATAGAGTTTGTAAACTGCCAATATTTACAAAACCTCCACACCCCTGAACTAGTGGCAACTCTGCCAACTAAGCAGGCAGTGAACTTGTGGGCCACGCCAGGATGCTGGTCTGGTGTCATTTCCTTGACGACACAGCCATTGTCACCCTGCACTCAATAGCCAATAGAATTGTGCTTCTCCGGTTTATCGCCTAAGCCCAGGCGGGACCAGATCGCGACTTGGTGCCATTCTACAATTACAATACACCACTGACCTCGTGTTGGGGACCCACTGGTCTGGTTTACCATGTTGATAACATCCCACAATTCCCTGTTATTCTCACTTCCTCTTGTCAGTGATCATGTGACACCTGTGCTTGTCCCAGTGCCCCCTTGTGGTGGCAATGCATTGTGGGACAGCAACGATCACATTCTGCACGTTACAGTCACTTTGAACAGACATGTCTACCTCCATTCATTCAGGCACTAGGGATCAGGGATTTTTTTTCGTTAGAAGGGATCAACAACTGAGATACTATCAAGGAAATTGGAAGTATGATGCTTCACACTTGTGTGACAATCAGCTGAGCTTGATCCAGACATAGCTTTATGTGTATATTCCATAAAAATCTCTCAACATCAATACTTCATAATGATATCAGTATTGCCCCGGTATTGTCACTTTTCTGAATATGTGTACAAAAATGTTCATTATGAATTATACAATAAATCAACAAATCTTAATTTGACCAGACTTGAACACAAATAAGACATTATTTGTTTAATGTTGTTCACACATTATGCATGTGTAATTTATAAACATGGCAAATGTCTATAATATTATGAAATTGTCAATTACAATGATTTTCAAGTGTATCCAGTTTTGCTTGGAATGCTTTATTCTATTAGTTCTGCAGTCATTTTCATAGCATGTCTTTTAAGATTTGAAATTGAACATTCCAAACAAATTAATTTCACTATGAATTTATGTAATACTGAAATGCCCCATTTAGCTTAATACCTAGTAATTAGCATCACATGAGTGAAATGAACATGTTGCTTACTGTATTTCACTCAGCAAAATGAACGAGACAGAGCATTTTTTATGTCATTCTGAGGCAAGCTTAATCCTGTATATCTAATTAGGATTCTGTGTTTACCTAATGTGTGCTCCTCTCAAGATATTTGTAGGCTAATATTACGAATGAAGAACCCCAAAAACCATGTTTATGGAATGGCGTTGTTTGCATCGTGGGAAGACGTTGCTGTTGCATTGTGGTAGCCACAGTTTTAACATCTTAATTAGAATGTTCATAGACTGCTGATTGGGGAGCTAATATATTGAGATTACAAAGCAATCTAGTAAAGTTATTGGAGTCTCATTATGGACCGGAAGCTTTGCCATTTGTAAACATTGGAGACATAATTTCATTGCCAATATTTGTGTGCTATTAGATCCCGAGCTGGGATACAATGTGACCATCAAATTGAGGACCACTTGAAAATAAAAGGGAAGCTTCACATGTTTCATAGCATTGAAAGCTACTTATATTCTTATAAAATATTATAACTCCCGGATAAATAAAGAATATATTACATATGGTGAGCAATACATGGTCGAGACGAGGCATTAATCTTGGTGACATATACATCCTGGTTACTGAGCACTGATCCTCATTAGTGTCAAAAATGCTGAGTCATCATGCAGGATGGCAGCCATACTGGTTCCTGTTTGACAGCACTTCCTGTTTCCATGTCTCAGTAGATTAGAAATAGCCAAGACGATATGTCTTGTATTTTCATATCACTGGAAGCAGAGACGTTATGATCATTACGCAAGCCTAGGCACAGCAAAATACAGTGCAAAGATATCTTCTGTGCCACTGAACTTTTCATCAAGTGATATTTTGTTCTTGAAGTGAACCATAAAATTGTGCAAGCGTTTGATGTGTACGATATGAAACAAGGGAATTGGCAAGGAGAGGAAGGAAATTGGGACAAGGCCTGGCAAGCTGACGGATCACAAACAACAATAGCAAGAAGAAATGCTCTGTGATCCCTGATGTCTGATTGGTGTACCGGACATTATAGATGGCAGCACGCTCTCTTGCCTCTTTGACCTCCATCATGACCCACCCAAGCATCTGACCCATCTTCCCCGTCTCAGCTAATCAATAATAAACTGATTACAAAATCAACAACAAGGGACCAGTCTCTGGATCTCACATCAACAAAGGTCTTTAACAACACTAAATATCTTAAGAATAATTATCTGTGTGAGACATATAGTTCTCATATGTATCATCCCAGGACTTTATATATGTGAGTGAGCTGGGCTTGAATCTGGCCGCACTAATATGACACTACACCTGCCTGTTGAGTTGCCATTGATTCCACACCACAAGACAATCTGCCCGGTCTACTCTGGCTTAACCCGGATTTGCTTTCTCTATTGCCTCAGTGGCCATCTCAGCCAAAACCCAGACTTGTTGTCCATTGATGAAGGACCTAAGGGGCCTAGGTTGCGACCCCAGCCCTCTGTTGGCTGCCTCGCCAATACTGTCGTTGACATGCATGATTGATTTGCAAGCTTCTGAACGCAAGAAAATAGCAAGTAATTTGACTTTCTATCCTGTGGCTGTACCTCCTTGTCTGCAATTGTCCACCCAAAAAACACCAGAAATAACTCATCTTCATCTCCGCTGAAATGTGGCTCTCTCCTGGGCAATTTTGGCAAAATTAGTCTGACACTGACACGGATGTCTGTTCATTCCTGCTCAATTGTTTGTCTCCCTGACATCATTCCTACCTCACAATTATCTTCCCTGACATCATACCTACCTCACTCCCATCTTCCCTGACATCATACCTACCTCACTCCCATCTTCCCTGACATCATTCCTACCTCACACTCATCTTCCCTGACATCATACCTACCTCACTCCCATCTTCCCTGACATCATTCCTACCTCACTCCCATCTTCCCTGACATCATTCCTACCTCACTCCCATCTTCCCTGACATCATTCCTACCTCACTCCCATCTTCCCTGACATCATTCCTACCTCACCCCCATCTTCCCTGACATCATTCCTACTTCACACTTATCTTCCCTGACATCATTCCTACCTCACACTCATCTTCCCTGACAACATTCCTACCTCACACTCATCTTCCCTGACATCATTCCTACCTCACACTCATCTTCCCTGACATCATTCCTACCTCACCCTCGTCTTCCCTTCACCCTCCACTCTACATCACCCCCACCTGATACCCCCAGCCCTTCAGATCACCCTCCACTCTACATCAACCCCCTCCCGATATCCCCAGCCCTTTAGTTCACCCTCCACTCTAGATCACATCCCCCCCCCCCGATATCCCCAGCTCTTTAGATCACCCTCCATTCTACATCATCCCCACCTGATACCCCCAGCCCTTCAGATCACCCTCCACTCTACATCAACACCACATGATACCTCCAGCCCTTCAGATCACCCTCCACTCTACATCACCCCAACCTGATACCCCCAGCCCTTCAGATCACCCTCCACTCTACATCAACACCACATGATACCCCCAGACCTTTAGATCACCCTCCACTCTACATCACCCCCACCTGATACCCCCAGCACTTCAGATCACCTTCCACTCTACATCAACACCACCTGATAACCCCAGCCCCTTAGATCACCCATCATCCATACCTTCAACTCCTTTAAACAATATCTGAATCACTTTGCCCGTATAATCCCCTTTTCCGTCCCCCTTTGGGTCCTCCCTGTCCCCCTTTGGGTCCCGCCTGTTCCCCTGTATCACCGCCACCCTGCTCCTCAGCCCTCTCTCCTCCGCACACTCCAGAATACCTCTGACTGCATCATTCATCAGGCAAACTTAGCATCGCTTCCACTGCATTAAGGGTGCAGACAGAGCAGGAATCATCTCTGACAGCTCCTTTACCCCCAAGACCGACAACCCCCTTATGCTCACAAGACAAAGCGGCCCATTTTTCACACCCTACCACCATTTCTAACAGGTCATCCATCTTAGAGATCAGCCACTTTTTTTTCATCGATCAACACCAGAGGCTGACAGTGGCAGGAGATGTATGGAGCCACAGTGGGCAGGAGCTGATGGCTAGTTTATAGCAAACACAGTCCTTCATCCCCCTGATGCACACTTCAAGGGCACAAACACAGATGTCGCCTAAATGATAAATGGTCTCCACAGTCTCGGGGTTAAACACTGCATAGAGGCAAAACACAAGTTGCCTTTACATCTATCACAGCCCAGTAAAAGCAACATGTGTAAGGCTATATATGTACATCACCCACTGATTTTCACACCAAACAAAGTAAAAAATCTGGCTTTTCCATGCATAAGCTTTGATAGTTTTCATCCCTATTATCATAAGATTTTGGCTCAGGAGGGATATATATTTTTGTCTGTAACATATATTTGTACATTGTAAATAATTACACTATTTCTGAAACAGACGGGATGTTGAGATGGATGTTGTACGGCATACTGAATGTTAACAAAATCTTTGGCTGAGTTACTGAATGCCAAAATATGCGGACATTAGGTGCAGACAGAAAGCTGGTCGTTTCACTATCTGAGGTGGAGCAGCCTGTTGCAGACATGGGACATAGCGCAATACCTTGGGGGGAGCATTTTCTGACTGACTGTGTGTGTCCCAATGATACGCTGCACCCTGAAAGCAAGTGCACAATTAATGTGAGTGTGATGTCCCTAGGCATATGCTTAGGTCGTCGGCCATGTTTGTTATGTAGTGACTGCGTTTATTCAGCATGTTCAGGCCATTCACAGATACAGAAGGAATTTCCGGGATGTATAGCCATACTGTCTGACACACAAGCAATCCCCATAAATAGGTGTCTGACCTGCAAATTTATGTCCTGCCCCAAATCACCACCAGGAGGCCCTCAACACAGTTTTGATGGCAGTGCAGCAGTCAATGTGTCTCTTTCATCTCATTGGTCAATATAGCTCATGACCCCACCTGTTGTGAAGGTTTTCATTAGTAACAGTTTATTTGTCACATAAAGCCATCTTTCATTTATCCATTCATATTTATTGTGACTGAAACACAATTTAAACCTTTTTTTCTTTTTAACCTATTTAGAACTTTCCAGAGTTGTATGATATGTAACAAAAAGTTTGATAAATGACCATAAGTAATTATTTCAAATGTTTTAAATAAAAACATGAATGGGAAATTAAAAATCAGGATGTTGTGATTGAAAAGAAACTATATCACTCGTTGTTGTGTTGTAGAAGGACTAAGATTCCCAGCCATACTAATCTATCTAAGACTCTCAGCAGCTCAAAGAAAGGCCAATGACAAGACTTCCATTTTAGTAGGTCACACATGGCTTTGCCCCCAAGGTCATCCAAGAGACAAGGATTTTCTGAAAGACAAAGCTCCATACACTAGAGCATTATGCCTCCCCATCTAATCAAGACATTTTTAAACCAGGTACACTCCCACCATTCCAAGCAAGGACAGCCTTGCCAAGTGCATGATCAAAGACAATAATTTTGACCAATCGGGCAAAGGCTAATTTGCTAAATGCAGAACTGCTTAGGCTAGACCAATAGAAACTGACCTTATTGATATCAAGGTAATGAGTATAACATCCAGGGGCATCTGTCTCCACAGAAAGCTGACCTCAGGCACTAAGCAGCATTTCAATCTGCACATGTAGAAAATGCCAGTGACAGCAGTGTATTTTGCTAACTCTCTCAGGATTCCTAAACAGGTCATCATTTTAATAGGTGTTTGCACTGAAGCCATAATGAAACTGTCATGGGGGACACTATCCGAGCCCATGGCGTGACACCATTGACATTTTGAGGCTGTAGCATGAAATTTGTACTCTGTACTATTTGTTTTGTGCTGACATTGCATAAAATAGTGCTGCATTTCCTGAACGTCACCATTATAAACTACAGTAAATAAAATAGCTTCTGTCAATAGACAATATGGCAAGTTCATAATGATGCAAGCAGAACAACAAAATGACACATACTTCTGAAAACTACATGCCTTAAAGAAAAACGTTCAATGAATTATTTATGATGCCTTTAAAACCTGTTCATTTTCACTTGTTACACATTTTTCTCAATTTTAAATTTATACTGAGCTGAATTGAAGATAGCTATTTGGATGACACAAATTTTGTTCTCAGACATCCACATATTCCACATCTGAAATTCAATATGGCACATCCAAGAATCCTATATAGGGATCAGAAAGGAATATATGGGATCAGAAAAGAATATATGGGATCACAAAAGAATATGTGGGGGGATCAGAAAAGAATATATGGGAGTAGAAAAGAATATGTGGGGGGATCAGAAAGGAATATATGGGATCAGAAAAGAATATATGGGAGTAGATAAGAATATGTGGGGGGATCAGAAAAGAATTTATGGGGGCATCAGGAAAGAATTTGTGGGGGGATCAGAAAAGAATATATGGGATCAGAAAGGAATATATGGGGGGATCAGAAAAGAATTTGTGGGGGGATCAGAAAAGGAATATATGTGATCAGAAAAGAATATGTGGGATCAGAAAGGAATATATGTGATCAGAAAAGAATATGTGGGATCAGAAAGGAATATATGGGGGGATCAGAAAAGAATTTGTGGGGGTATCAGAAAAGAATATATGTGATCAGAAAAGAATGTGGTACCAGAAAAGAATATGTGGGGGATCAGAAAATATGTGGGGTATCAGAAAAGAATATATGGGATCAGAAAAGAATATATGGGATCAGAAATATATTAAAGAAAATCAAACTAAACAGTTCTAGTTTGCTAGCTGATGGGTAATTCAAGGCAAACAATTCCAGGAGGTTTGGGTAACTCATATAGTTCCGCATTTAAAGACACACAATCCAGGAAGACAAATTAACAAGATGCATTCAGACAGATTTCTTTCACAACAAAAATAACTTTACACCTTGATATATCATATTTCATACTATTCTACTATAGTTTACAAAAATAAATATGATGTATAATGACTAATGGATGTCAGGTGTGGAACTTCTATACACATAAATATGTTCTTTTTTCATGTGCATGAAAACATGTTCATTGATGAAATATGTCAAAACATCAAAGGTTCTGCATAATACATGTGACAGAGTGATATATTCAATTGAGAAATAATTTATCAAGATATTTGTAACTTTGACTTAGTTGCTGTCTGTTTTATATGTAATTCAACTGGAAATAGAAAGTAAATAAAAGATCCCTACTAAAAATTCTAAAAAAAATTGTCTGCAATTAAAAAACAGCATCAGCAGAGGGCCAGAAGAATTGAAATCATTATATGATATATGATAATGTGAAATAATATTACATTGCTGGAATTTCACGGGGTTGAAAATAACTGAACACATTTGAATAGAGACAAGAGATAATAATAAATTATGCATCTCTGTGTTTAAGCATAGCATTTTGTCTACATACCTTAGCCCCAGCTTGCTGCATCATCTGGGCATAGGCGAGGGTCCTCTGAGTGTCTGGGAGTATACGGAGCTTGCAGGAGATGGGGACCTGCACTCTCTCTGTAGCTGTCCTTAACATACTCTGTATCAGGTCCCAGTCATCCTGCAGAAAACTCCCATAGTGCCCTGCAAACATACAGCATTAAAGAAAATTATAAAAACACAGGCATGAATGTCTTTTGTTACATCTGATAAAAAAAGGAAAATAATGCATTTTAAATGGGGATCACCACAAAACACACTCTAATGTTGAAAGGTCACTCTTGTAATATGCAATGCTGGTTCCCAGTTATCAGAGTAGCTCATTGGCCAAAACACAAACTGGTCCCTTGTTATACAAGTGGCTTACTGGCAATGGTAGATACTGGTACCTAGTTATACTTGTAGATTATTGCAAATATCAGACACTAGGTCCCTGTGATACATGGAGCTCATAGGTCATATTAGGCAGTAGTTTCTAATGACACATGAAGCTTATTGGTCATATGAGACACTGGTTTCTTATGAGACATGTAGCTTATTGGTGATATAATTTATACCAGTATTTTACTTTGGACAATCAGACACTGGTTTCTAGTGATATAAGTAGCTCAAAGGTCATATAAGGCACTGGTTTCCAGCTGTATAAGATCTTCATTTTCCATATCAGACACTATTCCTTATTATATGAGTATTTTAATGACAATGTCAGACACTGGTTCCTATTCCTAGTTTTTCTAGTAATTCATTGTCCATATCTGAACAATGGTTCCTAGTTAGCAGAGAAGTTCACATGTGATAATTGTCTTTCAATATCTGAGAAGTTCCCTAGCCACTTTTAAGGCATATGATATGATTTTTTTCATATCAGGTCTAGATCTTTCATGTGTGCCTATCGTAATACCATGTTGCTCAAGATTGCCAGCAGCTTCAAGCTGCTCATGAGGACGCAAGACTCAATCAATCTGTAACCATGAAATATGTCCCCCATGAAACTTATGCTCAAATCTCTGAGGGGACATTCAACATCTGCACGCTGTCACCCATTTGGGCTCTAAATGAAGACACTAAAGGGCGTCATATAATCCCTGAAAAATGTCCACCAGGCGGCGCTCCTCGCATACTGATGAGAAGATATCTGGAGGTTTGGCCAGTTGCACATTTTTCTTGTTTGGTTAGCCCGTGCCGAGACTAATTTGCAGGGATCTATGCCTCAGTTATGGCCAATTCACGCGGGAGCTTGGTGCAGATCATTATTTATTTGCAGATGTCAGTTTTTGTCATAATCCGCCACATGCTTAATGCAGGGAGAGACCCATAGCCTTACATGTAGTAATGATGACAACGCGGGCATGTCACTGTGCGCCCGCCACGGATTATAACATATGGACTCGGTGCCGGTACCACCGCATCATTCATCGTTATGTCCCCTCATGACAATGTCACAAATACACTACTTTAAACAAGTATCCGGTACCTCATATACGCCGGTGTCACAACTCACCGAGACATTTTTGTCTATATATTTAGAGCAGACATTTATTTCACAGATGTTTGCAGAAACATATTCCTTCTCATCATCGTATCAGTTCTCTGTCTCATTAATCATTATCAGAGACAAAGATACTCAACAAATACCAACTACGACCCATGAATTATAGTCTCTCCACAGAGAACATTACAACTGCAAACAATTGTTGATTTCAAAATTTATTAATGGTATCAATTAAATAACAGTTGATTTTCCTTTTACCTCTCTGCAAGCAATTTGAAATATGCATTGTGCAGTTTTAGCTGATGACACGGTTAATATGAGTTTAATGAAGGCGTGTTATGAATGGATAATACCAACAGCCATAATGAGCAAAATCCACCTCTCGTAGAAAAAGGATAAAAAATGGCTGCATATAGAAGCATGAAATTGAAATAATTTGCGTAACTTAATCAGAAAGGAAATTACCAGGTGCATACTTTGCTATCACGTTTCTTGGGTGGGTTGCTCGTTTCATTCTAGAAACTGTCTCTACCAATCTGTTATGTAAATCAGAAGCAATGTACAAGATGGAAATGTTACACTCTGCCTAGTTTTACATTCTATCCTCGCTTTTTGTTTTTGCAAATTACATTTGCCTTTTGAAAGGTAAATCAGTTTTTATATCGGGACAGTAAAGGTATCTGTTGTTATTGTGGTTAGTGGATTTTATCAGGATCCTCATCGTTATTATCTCAGGATTCTGCCTGTGATTCCTTCCACTCATTTATAGCTACGCAACATCAAATGTGCCGCAATCTTCACAATAGCTTCCTTTAATGTTTTTAGTCTGAATTTAATTTAATTTCAACTGACAATTGAAGAGATCAGTGATGAAGAAAAAGTTGTGCATGGGCTCTGACAATAGTCAATCAGGGTTCTAATTGAATATAATTGACCAAAATTTACCAAAATTATGACAGCCATTTGATTGAGTATCACTGAGGGAAATAAAACTGCTGATCTATTGTGTGTCACCATAGCTACCAGTCTTCATGGTAAATAAGACACGTGGTCTAGGTCTTATTTGGGGAAATAAGATACCTGACTGACTATGTGGTATGTTAAATAAGACAGTCAACTAAAAGGATGTTTCTGTGGGAAATAAGAGAGCTGATAAACAGGATGTTTCTGTGGGAAATGAGAGAGCTGATAAACAGGATGTTTCTGTGGGAAATAAGAGAGCTGATAAACAGGATGTTTCTGTGGGAAATAAGAGAGCTGATAAACAGGATGTTTCTGGGGGAAATAAGATAGTTGATTAACAAGATGTTTCTGTGAGAAAAACAGAGAATTGATTAACAGGATATTTCTGGGGAAATAAGACAGCTGATTAACAAGATGTTTCTGGGTAAATAAGACAGCTGATTAACAAGATGTTTCTGTGAGAAAAAGAGAGCTGATTAACAGGATATTTCTATGAGGAATAAGACAGCTGATATACTGGGTGTCACTGTGGAAAGCAAGACAGCAGATGAACATGATCTTTCTGTGGGAAATAAGACAGCTGATGAACATGATCTTTCTGTGGGAAATAAGACAGCTGATGAACATGATCTTTCTGTGGGAAATAAGACAGCAGATGAACATGATCTTTCTGTGGGAAAAAAAGACAGCAGATGAGCATGATCTTTCTGTGGGAAATAAGACAGCAGATGAACATGATCTTTCTGTGGGAAATAAGACAGCAGATGAGCATGATCTTTCGGTGGGAAATAAGACAGCTGATGAACATGTTTCTGTGGAAAAATAAGACAGCTGATAAACTGGGTGTCATTACAGAGGTGTGATATACTGGGTGTAACAGAAAATGAGACAGCTTATGACCTGGCTTTCAACTCAAAAATAGTAATAAGCTGATTCTCCTTTGGAAGATGAGACATATCTGTGTTGCTGTGATGTCACATTAAAAATTAGATATCTGTTGCTGGATATCACAAAGATGGGAAGCTCAGAAACAGACAATTAAATCTTGATTTGATGTCAACTATCATGAAGTATTTTTCAGAAAAGTTTATAACATTTCCAAATATAAAAGTCTGGTCAAAAAGTTTAATAGGATGAAAAAATGAATATGTAAAAAGGTCAATATGTATATCATGCAAAAAAGTCAATATGAATATCATGCAGAAAGGTTAATATGAATATCACGCAAAAAGGAAAAGTAAATATTTAGGGTCTACCTCTTTTTGCAATGACCTGTGGACAGCCCAGATTGAGATCTACTCCGTCACAGTAGGGCGCCACCAGTTCTGCAGCACGGGCAAAGGTCTCAGCATCATTAGCACAAAACTGAAATCAAAACAGTGAAAAAACAAAATAAGAGCAAGCAACTTATTTAGCCAATGAACGCACTAAAGGGAATTATATGAATAGGAACTGTATAATTATTTTACATGAAAACAATTTCCTAAAATATTTCTTTTGTTCATTGATACCAACAGAGAAACTATTCTATACTTGATATGCTTGAGTGTCGGAATAAAATTACACTGTAAATGATGGTAAACATATCTCTAAAACAATAAGCACTTGTAATCATCAGGCAATGCTCAGCTAGACCATATGCCTGCACCCTAAATGAGGAACTCACACTATTACAAATATGAATGACAATTTAATGTGAAAGTCTACACTGCCTGCGATCAAACATCCATCACCACGCAGCCTATAGAGAGATTATGTTTACCTTCTACATGTACTGCCATACCAGGAAGAGGCTTTTAGCCATTTAACCTATAATTGATCTGTTGATATAAGCATCCCTCATGCATATCCTACACAAAGGATCATAAAATGCAATTATAACAGCATTTATATCACCTTATACCTTTATTGTATTTGAAACTAGTGTAGAAATATATTTTTTAAAATGTGTAAGACATCCCATTAAATATATTGTAATAGATCGTGTTGTCTGTGACAATCATATATTTGTGCGAATCTAGCTCTATGTTTTATATATGACTGTTTTGCATGTTGTGGTAACTCTCGATCCCCAGGAGGTAGAAATATATCATGTTATGAAGGTTGCCATGATGGTTGGTGTCTCAGCAATGACTTCCCCTGTGAATTTGTCGCAGAAACCAGAATCTCACCAGGTCAAAATGACAGCACAACAGGCGGAACCCTCTGATAATGTTTCAACCATGCCACAAGCTTTCGGTCCAAGACACTGCCGATAACAACCGGAGCAGTCGGAGTGGAGACAGCATTGTTCTGTTAGACTAGGATTGAACTTGTTCCAAATGAAAGATATCACCCACAGGGAAAGATATTGTAGGTCACATTTTCATTTTATTCACTTCAAACATTTTTTGGAACAAGCAATCAAAAGGAATATGCCAACAGCCTTCCCGGTTGTACAGACAAAAGATAGATTGTAACTTGTCTATTTATATAAAAGCTGAGCAAATTTACCTCTGGAAGTTATTGTGGTTCTCTTAATAAGCTAAATGGTGCGACAGCTGACTTAATATTCTCAGCCTGATGATCCTGCATGTCCTAGGGGGCCTGAAATACCATAGTTTAATATTATGTTATCCAAGTGGTACACACATAAATATGCTGCTCGTCCCCCATAACCACATGATGAACAATAATTTGGCACAAAACCTTCCTGAAACTTCATTTTTTAGTCTCCAGATAGAAGACATGAAGACATCACCTTTCATCTCCTGCGCAAAATTAAAATACAATATTTGTCCAATTTATATCAGACACAGGAATCCCGAGATGTCCATAAAAAGTGGATCGGGTTGTGGTAGCAGGAAAGCACACAAATAATTGCCTACTCCAGGCTGGTATCTAACCTTCAGGGAGCAGTCATTTTAGCCAAATACAAGAGCAGTGAAAGGGGAGGGATTATTTAGTTTCCAGACAGGTCGAGTTTGCCTTTAATGTATTCAATAAAGAGTGAGGATAAGGTTCTTATTTCATTTGATTATAAATTAACGTTAAGATTCCTCTGACAATCATAAAAATGATTGGAAAAGGGATTGAAATATGATGTTATATTATGATTTACATCAAATTATTAGTTGAGTATGAAAGTATTGAAATGATACATTGAGAAGACTCTTTGCTAATGTTGTAACTTGGTTTAAGTTACAAAAAAATGTGACAAAACACCACCAAGTGGGTCTTTTATCATGCAACAGCTTACAATGATTAAATTGGGCCACACTATGATTATGCATGATTAGATTAATGTTTGTCTCCAACAGTTCAACAAGTACAGATGTATTGAAATAAATTCACTGAATGTTTTTCTTTGCATTTACCTTTCTCATCTGTTTAACAAGATACTGGGATAATTGTTGGAATTCTTTGACTGGGCACCATTCCTAATTCTCAATGTATGGAGAAGATCCGTGTGGGATGATACCAGTCAATGATAGGGATCAGATTAGATTGTCCTCCTGGGACAGAAATGCTGATATAGGCTTGAGAACGTCCCCAGGAACAGCAGGTAAAAAATCACTATGCAGAGAAAGCTTACCCCAGACAGAGAGATAGGAATCTTAAAGAACATATGGCAAAGCCAGACAGATATATTGTTTATTAGTCTGCATGCTACATGTAGTTTTGTTGTAAATGCCAAACTTTAATGAGTGATACGAAATACAAGAGATGGTACTACTTACCTTAAACTTGAGTATGTTAATAACATTAAAATTAACTGAACTTCCATGTGGATTCCAGTGATTGTTTTACAGAAGGTGATTTTTGTTGTTGTATTTTTTTCATCCACTTTGCAATAGAATACTCCCTAATACTCCAAATTAGGTAGTTATTTAATATAAGATAAGGAACAACTAAAGAATATACTTTTGGACTGTGTGTCCTATGCCTGATTCATTCTGACCATACAATGGCATTTTATAGTTAGCCCTATATTACCAAATTTAATCTAAGTTTTATCATGGTAAAACAACAAAGGACATGCAAAAGATTTACGTGTCGTAATAGAGAAAGTTATAGATAGGAGACTTTACAAACAAATGCAGAGTTTGCATGTTGATGATCGGCAACTTAGAGACAGATTTGCATTGAATGTCTTCCTTAGCACGTTTCTTCCCTTCCTTGATTGTATGTAGTCACAGAACACTCTGACATCACAGCATATGTCAAACCACACGCTTCCAGACAAACCAAATGCTTCATTGATTTCAAGCATTCCGTTTCCTGTTCATTCTAGGTTAACATCATGAATATTCTCTATGTCTCTGATTACAACCTGGTTTATATTGTATCTGCTTGAAATGTATTGACAAATCTGCTCCCAGAATGTATTTTAAAGTGATCATCTTATTTATGGTGTTTGTGGTGAATTTCACACTTCAGCGCCTCCAACAAGGGAGATTTCACACCCCACCTTGCTTGCAGGGCATACAAGGGACAGGCAAGGTCAAGCTTCTATCATGCTGCATTGGGTCTGTCAGCCAATCCTGTAACTGACTGATGTTGACTGCAACATGGCTGACCAATCCCCAGGCCATGTGCTCTCAAGTGCGAGCCTGCAATATGGCCACTGGCCCCCTGTTATTTCATTTCCCTGTACATTCAAGCAGAAAAATGGCTGCCTTGTTCCAGCTCAGCATGAAACAATGTGTGACAAAGGTGGCCACTATTTTGTAGGATAATTGAGTTGCTAGTTGGTGAACGTAGCCATGAAAAGATGGACTCTTTTTGCAACATCCACCACGTAATCAGGTGTGAAATTGGCATGGTCTGTGTCATGTTTGTGATGTTACTAAACATCATGTCCCCATCAATTGATGTAAGAGATAAAAATGGAAAATGCGTTCTCAATGTGCATGACTAGTTTCATCTGCCTCTGACGACCTGAAACACGAGAGAATATTTCTGCTTGACTCTTCCTTCAAGCAAAAGTTTCATTTTAGTTATTTGTTGATATAATTCTGCAGATCATTTCACATCAGAAAAAGATTAAAGAGTTTCACTTTTCAAGCTCAAATGAATGAAATTGCCGAGTTTGATTATTTCATTTTGCACTGTAATTGATTAACAATATAGAAATAAAGCCAAAAACATCTTTTTAGTTTCAAGAGTGATTTGCTTTTAACAACATTCAGTCTCACAGTTGTATATAATAATAAAAAATCAATCTATATTATGTCTTTATAATAGCATTACCTTTCTATGTAAACCTTTTAATCTAATATCTCCTAAAATTCTTATATATCTTTTCCTTTTATGAGGCCCCACAGAGGTAGTCAAGGAATACCAAGAGAGTGGGCAAATATGATCAAATGGCATAATTGAAAATTAGTTATATCAATAGCAATAAGTGCTTTTTGTTTGTTTGTTTGAAGAGTTTCGAGATATCAGTGTACATATTGATCATCTAGAATCTTCAAGCTTATTTATCAAGATGTCTGACTGACCTCTCAATGTCTGCCTGACCTTTCAATGTCTGCCTGACCTCTCAATGTCTGGCTGACATCTTAATGTCTGCCTGACCTCTCAATGTGTCCCTGACCTCTCAATGTGTGCCTGTCATCTCAATGTCTGCCTGACCTTTCAATGTCTGCCTGACCTCTCAATATCTGCCTGACCTCTCAAAGTCTGGCTGACATCTTAATGTCTGCCTGACCTCTCAATGTCTGCCTGACCTCTCAATGCAAAACAACTGACCCAAGAATTATAGTCATAGACATCAATTAACATACCGGTAACCTATTTCTCCCCAAAATAAAAGATAAAACTTTTGCATAAGAGTTGATCTAGTTCATCTATCTCAAATAAGGACATTCTACCTGAGAAAACTGGAAAGGTGCTATTTCGATAAAACTGTTTGTGTTTCTAAATGTCAAGAGTAAACAGAGTCCACAAAAGCTAATTAGTCTGAATATTGCTATTACATTCTGTAATAAGAAAATGGAGCAAATGTGCTTATGTGACCAAGATAACATTTAATGATACAAAACTAAAACAATTCCTTTGCACAACAAATTATATCAAAATTCTGATCATGTTTTGGCCATTTTGACTTCTTACGATGAAAGTAAAATAAAGCTCCTTTTTGAAAAGACAAATCTCATGAAATGTACAAATCAGTTCCACAACTGCAACAATATTTCTGTCAAATCTGAAAGTCTTGTGTAATTCTTTGATGTTATTGCCACGGGAATATGAAGTATTTGATCAGGCTTACCACAATTCTCACTGGAATATGGACTGATCCCTTACATTTCAATTTTACGCTTCAATGGACTGTCAGGCATCACTGTTATTGTGTGTTTTATTGAACACTGTTTCGGTGCTTTTGTATACAGTGACGATAACTGACATGAGATTTGGTCCGTGGAAGTGAGCGAGTATTCTCAGCAACTGAGAACGCAGATCACCAGATCAAACCAGTTTGTTTTGGTGCAAAATGTGACTTTTTTCTAAGAAGACATATTTACCTCCTCTTGGGTTAAATAGGCATGATAGCATAAAATATTTTTCCATAGGATTCTCAAATAAAAAGTAAATATTCTTTGTTATCTCTATTGCCATATTAATTATCTCCGAATTAACAGAATAAATACTTCATTAGGAGTGAGAATACAATTAAATTTGCACTGCTTTGAAGCGGAGATGAGCAGGTAGATTTGAAGGTCATCAAGTTTCCTTGTCCCTCAAGCCAGGCTCTCACTGCCTACATAATACAGCCTATCACAATCCTCCATCTTCTTTGATGCGGGACTTCAATGGCCCCTATAGACAGTGAGTTTCAACTGCGGACCTTCTCCACTGACAATATTGACTGACCGTAGTCACACTATTGCATAGACAAAGAGGATGATATAGTATCGTGGAGCAATTAAGATAATAGTCATCAAGTAATGCACTAAAGTGCACTTAAACTGCAGGGGGAGTAAGGAGGTATACTCTATATCATTGGCTAAAATGTGAAATTCTTCCACATTATGATTGCGCTATGATTATGTCACCTCCAACCTAGAATATATAACATTGGTATTGATAAATATGGTCTATGGTTTATTTTCCTACTTGATATATTTCATTCGCTAATTGTAGCCTCTATAAGGCAAACTTTCCACTAAGATAAATGGAAGATTACATAGAAAGTTTAAATTCACTTCTCCTTCACATATAAAACACAATAATACCCCATTATAGGTGTGAAGTAAATGTGCATCTTATGTTGCAGAATTCTCATCTGCCTGAGTGCTGTTCACACCCAGAGGTCAAACCAAGGTCGTGCAACCCCGGATTTGGCGCCAAGGTAAGATGTCGCATTTTATAGGCAAAGAATCACCTGCCACCATTAGTAAGGGTCGGAGATATTTGATAAATGCATGGCACATGAGGACAAAGTTGGTGCGGATTGCCACAACATCACCAGAACACACCATTAAGGTCATTTAGGGAAAGCCGGGAGTTAGCTGTGATGATGTGATGGCAGTTTTTATGACCTGGGACATCCCTGCCCATCTTCCTGGGGACTTAGCACCCACTAACACATCTCTACTGCCAAAACCCTCCCTAATTTTAATGTCTTGGTCATGCATTTATCAGCATCATTACATTTGGTCTATTTTTGATGCCAGATTGTAAAAATAACAATGTTACTGTCAATCATATTGTTTGAGAGTATTGTAAAAACCTATATGTATTTAATGTTTAGGACAAGAATGCTTTCGGCATGCTTCATGCTTTGATTGAAAGCCATTTCAGAGAAATATCTGTTCTTGTTATGAGGGGTCATGTGACCTAAGGAGAGCTCCCATAATCCCTTGTGACTTCCTGCCAATGAGAAGCTCACCTGGGGACTGTTCCTCATTACCAGGATGTTGCACTACCAAAACCTGACTGAATCCAACACCAAAATTAGCCCTCCTAGCCTCTTAAGCCCCTTTCCTTCACTTCACTAATTTATTGGGCATAATTTAGGTATTCAGAGCTCCCATTTGCGTTGCAAGTTTATGAATTTATGGGCTTCCTAGGGCTGTTTAGTTTATGGGGCCATAACAATGTGCACTAACATTTGCAAGCATTAACCCATGAATGATGACTAAGTCACACAAACACTTACCTGTCTGGTAAGCACAAACCCTCATCTCCCTATGTATCAGGAGAAAAAAGCTTTTAAAAATTTGTTGAATAGTAGTGGATAATTTCTTGCTCTATTATATAAATATATACATACATATTTTACACAGAATGTTTGGATCCTTCAGCAAATGAAAGTGTCTGCAAAGGTCCTTCACTGTACATGTTATTCAGTTTCACTTTAAACATCTTGTTCTTAATATATAACAATCAATTCCCTTGGAACAATATCTGTGTTAAATCTTTCCTCTCTCGTATATCCTGAATAATAAACTATCATTCTATAAATTTATAATTGAATTTTGCTGTGCCCATGAGCATATACCTGACGTGCACCAAGCCCACAGAAGGCGTAGCTTGTGGCCTGCAATATCCTTCACAATTTTTATTTTCCTAACACGACATTGGGCTGTTTTATATGTTAAGCAGCAAGTGTGATCATCACCATCCCACAATGTAGGTGTTGGAGTGCTCCTCAGCTGAGAAACAACTGTTTACAGCAAAACACAAGAAAACTACATTTCAGCGAGGCATCTGCCCCATTTGCATTTTGAAAGGCAAGAAATCAGGACTGAGAAGACATGGCACCTTTTCCCATCAGAGTTCCATGTGTGGGACTCAGGTCCATTATTAACATGCTAAACATGTTTCATGCGCATCATAAACACATCAGTGGTGAGCACATGCGTGATGACAGCACAGTCGCGCATCTGGTGCAGTGAGCTCACTTTACCTCACATTTCCCTAGAATCTGGTGCAGTGAGCTCACTTTAACTCACACTTCCCTAGAATCTGGTGCAGTGAGCTCACTTTACCTCATGCTTCCTTGGAATCTAGTGCAGTGAGCTCACTTTACCTCACACATCCCTAGAATCTGGTTCAGTGAGCTCACTTTGCCTCACACTTCCCTAGAATCTGGTGCAGTGAGCTCAATTTGCCTCACACTTCCCTAGAATCTGGTGCAGTTAGCTCACTATGCCTCACACTTCCCTAGAATCTGGTGCAGTGAGCTCACTTTACCTCACACTTCCCTAGAATCTGGTGCTGTTAGCTCACTTTACCTAACACTTCCCTAGAATCTGGTTCAGTGAGCTCACTTTGCCTCACACGTCCCTAGAATCTGGTGCAGTGAGCTCACTTTACCTCACACTTCCCTGGAATCTGGTGCAGTGAGCTCACTTTACCTCATGCTTCCCTAGAATCTGGTGCAGTGAGCTCACTTTGCCTCACACTTCCCTAGAATCTAGTGCAGTGAGCTCACTTTACCTCACACATCCCTAGAATCTGGTTCAGTGAGCTCACTTTGCCTCACACTTCCCTAGAATCTGGTGCAGTGAGCTCACTTTGCCTCACACTTCCCTAGAATCTGGTGCAGTTAGCTCACTTTACCTCACACTTCTCTAGAATTTGGTGCAGTGAGCTCACTTAACCTCACACTTCCCTAGAATCTGGTGCAGTGAGCTCTCTTTACCTCACACTTCCCAGGGATCTAGTGCAGTGAGCTCACTTTACCTCACACTTCTCTAGAATCTGGTGCAGTGAGCTCACTTTACCTCACACTTCCCTAGAATCTGGTGCAGTTAGCTCACTTTACCTCATACTTGGAATCTAGTGCAGTGAGCTCACTTTGCCTCACACGTCCCTAGAATCTGGTGCAGTGAACTCCTTCACCTTACACTTCCCGGGAATCTGGTGCACTGCACTTGCTGAAATGTAGTTTTCTTGTTGTGTTTTCCCGGGAATCTGGTGCAGTGAGCTCACTTTACCTAACACTTCCCTGGAATCTGGTGCAGTGAGCTCACTTTACCTAACACTTCCCTGGAATCTGCTACAGTTAGCTCACTTTACCTCACACTTCCCTAGAATTTAGTGCAGTGAGCTCACTTTACCTCACACTTCCCGAGAATCTGGTCCAGTGAGCTCACTTTTCCTCACACTTTCCAAGTAGAACAATCAATGTACGCAATTTCACCCAACATTGCATTTTTGCAGTAGTTTCCAATGGAGGCTATACTTAGATTAGTAGAATGAGGCACTGGATGTTCCAGGTCTCTTTTCATGTGAGAAAATATCACTGATTGTCACCTTATTTTTGAGTCTAAATCTGAGCATCATGAAAAATAGACAGGATTCATCTCCCTCTTACCTACAATGAGAAATCCACCCAGTAGTTTCAGAGGAGATCAAAATTGACGGGCAGACAGAATGGGAGAAAATTTCCCTGCAAAAGCAATACTGACTATCAGCACAGCTAAAAAGTGAGGTTTTGTGGGTAAGATAAAAAGTGTTGAATGCTAGCAGGTTGCTTGCCTCGGCCTGAGTGTGGGAATGATGCATGTGCACGGCTTCTCGCAGAAGGTGTCAACTGGCCATTAGGCATAGACACGTCTCTGGACAAACTGCAACTCAGCCCTCCCAGCCATGTGCAAAGCCCACATACCAAATACACCGCTGCTTCTCAACTACACCCGACAAATATTTATCGCGGCGGATACATATTGTTGATATATTACACTGGTGCGAGAGGAATTTACGAGAATGTGTTGGGGGAGAGAAAATGTTTTATTGTCATGTGAGTTGTATTTGAGCGATTGCCTGCATGGTGGCATAGCTTATGTACATATATGTAGGTGCCACTGGTGGTTGTCTTGTAGGCAACATGCACATTCCCATGAGGCAAACTGTCCATCTGCTAATTGTCGTCTGTCTCAGTAGGCAAATGGCTTGGCATGCCCTTGGGGACTCTGCAACAGGAGGCAACCTGTTTCCATCCTGACGTTGCCCGCCAGCCACATGTACGCACTCAGTTGTCAGAATGAGGCCTGTCAGGGCGTCAGTCCAAGGCTGCCCATCTTTTGGCCAGATCTGGTAAGAGGGAGGCCAGCACGTCTGCCTGTCGGTTTTGGTACCTGCCTGTCAGAGGTGAGGTGAAGAAGGTGTTCTGTATGGGAGGCCAGGCGGACACATCTCTCCGCAGTATCAGCGTCTGCCAGGAGGCCATGCCAAATGCATACTAATTCCCTCATCACTTGTTTTGTCACCCTGCCACTTCTTGTGACTCCTTCCCACCACAATATGTGTCTCATGCATCTTAAAACATACCTCGTAAAATCCACCGCAGCGTGAAACACACATTAAAGTCGACTGGAATTAAGCACAAGCAGAACAAGCTGCTGGCCATCGAGAACCTGAGGGTTAAAAACACAGGAGAAAAAAACTTAATGGATTTCAGTGAAATTCTACACTCCACTTTCTGGGTTCAGGGAAATTGTACGCGGCCATGTATAGTGCGTAGTTCCATGTTGGATGCCCATCTGGGCTTTATGTGACTGGCCAAAGGGAAATGGCTGTGATCACGCTGTCTTTTTATTGCTTCTGAGTCACACTTAAAACTGCATCACATAATACTGCATTATTCACGACATCTACAATATATATAGGTTACCAACATATTTGTTTATGCAATCATCAGACAAGCTCTGTAATGAGAACCCAAAGTACTTCCTTGTCTAACTTTTTACAAGTAGGTTTCTCATGAAGCATATCTATCTACCTGAATGGATGCGGTGGGGATAAAATGAAACAAATTGGAAATAAGGTCAAAGAATGGGTCAGATTGGCTCATCGTGTGATCAATGTCATGAGCTTTTATATCCCTAATTGCTCATCCAAGCGGAAATGTTCCTTATTCCCTCCCCCCAAATCTGTATTCGCCGAATCCCTGAGGTGCCTCGCCCCCTTACCTGAGCCTATTACGATCTTGAAAGTGACCAACTCTAATCAGGCCTAATTAGCAGGTTGCAGCTTCCTGCTCGCCTGATTGCAAGGTGTGTTCGGAACACCTGAGGTCGTTTGTTTCTCTTTGGTCACTTTTACCCAGGGCTTCAGAATCGCTAATTTCCTGATCTGATGAGTCAGACAATTACGCGGGATATATAGCATTATAAGATGATGGCATCGTTCTCTGCTCATCACATCAAAGTGCTGATGCATCCTTGCCTATACCAACCCTGTTTGAATGTCAGACTCTCTTCCTGTCACAAATATGCTGATATACTGAAAACATGGCATACACTAGTCTGTGAAAGTGTATGGTATATTGTTGTCCTGAGAGTAAAACAAATGACAAACAGTAGTCCTCCCAATAAAACAACATGACAAACAACAGTTCTCTCAGTAAAACAACATGACAAATAACAGTTATCCCTATATAACATGACAAACAACAGTCCCCCCAGGGAAACATGACACACAGTAGTCCTCCCAGGAAAACAACATGACAAACAACAATCCTCCTAGTGAAACAACATGACAAACAACAGTCCCCCCCAGCGAAACAACATGACAAACAACAGTCCCCGCCCAGTGAAACAACATGACATACAGTAGTCCTCCTTGTAAAACAACATGACGAACAATAGTCCTCCCAGTGAAACTCAAAACAAGTTATAATATTCCTCCTGGTCCACACCCTGTCATACAGTATTCCTCCTGGTCCACACCCTGTCATACAGTATTCCTCCTAGTCCGCTCCCTGGCATACAGTATTCCTCCTTGTCCACACCCTGGCATACAGTATTCCCCCTGGTCCGCTCCCTGGCATACAGTAATCCTCCTGGTCCACACCCTGGCATACAGTACTCCTCCTGGTCCACGCCCTGGCATACAGTACTCCTCCTAGTCCACACCCTGACATACAGTACTCCTCCTGGTCCACACCCTGGCATACAGTATTCCTCCTAGTCCACACCCTGGCATACAGTACTCCTCCTAGTCCACACCCTGGCATACAGTACTCCTCCTGGTCCACACCCTGGCATACAGTACTCCTCCTGGTCCACACCATGCATATAGTATTCCTCCTGGTCCACACCCTGGCATACAGTACTCCTCCTAGGCCACACCCTGGCATACAGTAATCCTCCTGGTCCGCTCCCTGGCATACAGTATTCCTCCTGGTCCACACCCTGGCATACAGTACTCCTCCTAGTCTACACCCTGGCATACAGTAATCCTCCTAGTCCGCTCCCTGGCATACAGTAATCCTCCTAGACCGCTCCCTGGCATACAGTATTCCTCCTGGTCCGCACCCTGGCATACAGTAATCCTCCTGGTCTACACCCTGGCATACAGTACTCCTCCTAGTCTACACCCTGGCATACAGTATTCCTCCTGGTCCGCTCCCTGGCATAGAGTAATCCTCCTGGTCCGCTCCCTGGCATACAGTAATCCTCCTGGTCCGCTCCCTGGCATACAGTATTCCTCCTGGTCCACACCCTGGCATACAGTACTCCTCCTGGTCCACACCCTGTCATACAGTATTCCTCCTAGTCCGCTCCCTGGCATACAGTATTCCTCCTGGTCCGCTCCCTGGCATACAGTAATCCTCCTGGTCCGCTCCCTGGCATACAGTATTCCTCCTAGGCCACACCCTGGCATACAGTATTCCTCCTGGTCCACACCCTGTCATACAGTATTCCTCCTAGTCCGCTCCCTGGCATACAGTATTCCTCCTGGTCCACACCCTGGCATACAGTAATCCTCCTGGTCCGCTCCCTGGCATACAGTATTCCTCCTGGTCCACACCCTGGCATACAGTAATCCTCCTAGTCCGCTCCCTGGCATACAGTATTCCTCCTGGTCCACACCCTGGCATACAGTATTCCTCCTGGTCCGCTCCCTGGCATACAGTATTCCTCCTGGTCCACACCCTGGCATACAGTATTCCTCCTGGTCCACACCCTGGCATACAGTAATCCTCCTGGTCCGCTCCCTGGCATAGAGTATTCCTCCTAGTCCGCACCCTGGCATACAGTATTCCTCCTGGTCCACACCCTGGCATACAGTATTCCTCCTAGTCCGCACCCTGGCATACAGTATTCCACCTGGTCCACACCCTGGCATACAGTATTCCTCCTGGTCCAGAATCTATGGGCTAGAAATGGGATACAATTCTATGGGTCTCTACATATTACTGCATGGTATGACACACAATATACACTTATAATATCACTCAAAAGTGGACGGTATTATAATACAAGTTTTAATATGATTATTAACTGATTAATACTATTTTCTTTTCCCAGGTCAATCTTACAGCAATGGCATACATTTAAATTTTATCAACTTTTCATGTCAAAGCTTTCTTGGAAATTGCAAAGAAATGCCATTTATTGCCACGACGTGACTAAAATTCCAACTTCATCCTGGGGGGATAAAATTTCATATCGCACCATGACTGACGGCTGTTAACTATGGTTATTAACTTGTGTAATGTAACCCCGGCATTTCACACCATGAATTCTCTTACCCTTGCCTGTGTGTGACTTGTGGTCTTCAAATTCTCATAATCAATTTGAACAGCCAATTTCTGCCCCAGATGACATTTTTGATCATTAAGATTCCTCACCTGACACAGTACTGACAAAACGTCACAAATTTCTAATCGCAAAATTAATCCGTGCAATGCACTCGTGCCGAAGTATGCAGTATTTGTTTCAATTCTTTTCATAAATGTTTGCTATGATAACTGAAAACCCTTGCATACATTTTAATGTGATGTTACTTTAATTAGTTTTCAGGATGAGAATTAATTTCCGACTAGCTTTGATTTGATACCTTTAAGTCACATTTTGACAAGAACTAAGAAATTATTCACAAGAGTCAAGGTTATCAGAAAGACAGGGTTTTAATTACATAATAACAAACAGAAATGTCATTCAAAGACTTTTAAGTTTGTATGAGCATCTATATCAATTTCTTCATTTTAAGGACCATGACAATATCATTGAAAAATAAACTAATGAATAAAATACACTTGCATAAATGTTTTGCTATTGAAATGTTTTTTTCCCCACAATGATATAGAAATCTCCATTGAAAATATCAGGGAAAATGAAACCTTAACTTTCTGCTAGTCTTTGGAATAAATTTGGGCAATTTTAATTAACTTTAAGGAATCACCTCTGATGGACAGATTTCAAAAGGATTGTGTTGCATCATTTAATTGGATAAACTTCAATTTGAGTTTGTCATTTCTTGTTGGGTACATTCCAATTTGAGTTAATCTTTCTTGTTGGATACATTTCAATGTAACCTTGTCCTTTCTTGTTGGATACATTTCAATGTAACCTTGTCCTTTCTTGTTGGATACATTTCAATGTAACCTTGTCCTTTCTTGTTGGATACATTTCAATGTAACCTTGTCCTTTCTTGCTGGATACATTTCAATGCAACCTTGTCCTTTCTTGTTGGATACATTTCAATGTAACCTTGTCCTTTCTTGTTGGATACATTTCAATGTAACCTTGTCCTTTCTTGCTGGATACATTTCAATGCAACCTTGTCCTTTCTTGTTGGATACATTTCAATGTAACCTTGTCCTTTCTTGCTGGATACATTTCAGTGTAACCTTGTCCTTTCTTGTTGGATACATTTCAATGTAACCTTGTCCTTTCTTGTTGGATACATTTCATTGTAACCTTGTCCTTTCTGTTGGATACATTTCAATGTAACCTTGTCCTTTCTTGTTGGATACATTTCAATGTAACCTTGTCCTTTCTTGTTGGATACATTTCAATGTAACCTTGTCCTTTCTTGCTGGATACATTTCAATGTAACCTTGTCCTTTCTTGTTGGATACATTTCAATGTAACCTTGTCCTTTCTTGTTGGATACATTTCAATGTAACCTTGTCCTTTCTTGTTGGATACATTTCAATGTAACCTTGTCCTTTCTTGTTGGATACATTTCAATGTAACCTTGTCCTTTCTTGTTGGATACATTTCAATGTAACCTTGTCCTTTCTTGTTGGATACATTTCAATGTAACCTTGTCCTTTCTTGTTGGATACATTTCAATGTAACCTTGTCCTTTCTTGTTGGATACATTTCAATGTAACCTTGTCCTTTCTTGTTGGATACATTTCAATGTAACCTTGTCCTTTCTTGTTGGATACATTTCAATGTAACCTTGTCCTTTCTTGTTGGATACATTTCAATGTAACCTTGTCCTTTCTTGTTGGATACATTTCAATGTAACCTTGTCCTTTCTTGTTGGATACATTTCAATGTAACCTTGTCTTTTCTTGTTGGATACATTTCAATGTAACCTTGTCATTTCTTGTTTGATATATTTCAATGTAACCTTGTCCTTTCTTGTTGGATACATTTCAATGTAACCTTGTCCTTTCTTGTTGGATACATTTCAATGTAACCTTTTCATTTCTTGTTGGATATATTTCAATGTAACCTTGTCCTTTCTTGTTGGATACATTTCAATGTAACCTTGTCCTTTCTTGCTGGATACATTTCAATGTAACCTTGTCCTTTCTTGCTGGATACATTTCAATGTAACCTTGTCCTTTCTTGCTGGATACATTTCAATGTAACCTTGTCCTTTCTGTTGGATACATTTCAATATGAGATGCATTTATTAATTGTAAGTCAGTGATTAACATTAATGTGCAAATCTGAAGGAAAAAAAAGAATGTCATTGTTAACGATATTGCAAAGAAACAGAAAAAAGTTTGAAAGCTTTTCCTTATATTCAAGGCATTATTTCATAAATTCTCCTCCAAAATTCATGTAAATAAGTGAAATGTATGGCAACAATACAAGCCAGATATTTTGTTTATCCTGAAAACTGGAATGATCACAATAAAAACATAACGTTGCTGCTAAATTGAAAATATATTTTCTTAAAATTGTATTACTATTATGCGTCCAACATTATCAATTTAGTTTTTGTGTATTTGTAATCAAATATCACATTTCTAACATTGAGAATAATTATATTAGATTTATTGGCAATCATTCGCAAAACTTTACTTCATTAATCGTAATTTGACTCCTCTTTTCTCTGTATATTAAAAGTATTAGACTTTTCTGAATGGTAAACATTTTCATTTCATCTCAGTCTTAATTCCTCACAATCATAATACTGGAAACTTGCCTATAATATAACTCCCATCCTTTAACAGTCTGATAATGACCCATGTTGGTTACCATTGCCCAGGCTTCCATTGTTCAAAGTAGCACATCCTACATCTTGGAAGGGAAGACCTTAATGACCAAATACTGAATCTCTTAACTGAAGCCCCTTTCTTCTTTACCTGTGAGTACAATGTTGATTGTGGGTGACATTAATGCTCCCATCTGTGTCCACCTTGTGATCTGATCTTAGGAGATTGCTTTGCTTTCATGTGTCCATGTTTCATCATTATTGTGCATGACCCAAACAGTCTGGAGCACTCAGCATCTGCATCCCAACAAACCTCATTAAAACTGCACGATGACTCTGCTTCTGTGACTCTTTATTAATCATAACTGCCACCTGGTGTTTGAGTTATTTTTTCTAGACCAGATTCATCATGATGAATTATTAAATGCGCAATAAAAAAGATAAGGAAACCGTAAGAAAGATTTATTGTGGAACTAAATTCGGTTTATTTTGACATGTAAACAAATTTTTGTTGACAAATTTTGAATAATAAAGAAAATATGAACAAAAAACTGGGGCCAAGATATCAAATCTTTAACAAATATAAAAATGTGTCATGTCTGTTTAAAAAATTATTACAACTGTTTATTACAAAATAATCATTCAGAATGTCTGTTGCAAGAAATCATTATGACTGTCTGGAAGAAGGAATTACAATGAATATCTGTTACAAGACAATGATACAAACCTTCATTTTTCAAGTTGTTTTTCCTAACCAATATGGATTTTAAAATTATCTTAATGGGATTTATCTTAAATGAAAGTCATCAATTATCTTGTTGACAGATCCTGAAACCTGTAATTATCACTGAAATTCATTTGACCTTTTGACCTTGATCAAGTATCTGGATTGTTTTCCCCCTTAAGATGCAGACACAGCAGATAACCTCTCATGATTACTGTTTGGTGCAATATTCTGTTTCACCACTGATAACATTTTTGTGGCTTTTGCGTTGCCTCCAGTCTGACCACATAAAAAGCTGTAAGCTCCCGCCACACACGGTAATTAGGCCTCCCAGTGCACAGCCAGAAAGAATATCCATTTCCGTGCAGTATCAAACTGTGCATTTCTCAAAAAACACACATGATTCCTGAAAAATTCTATTCTTTGTCTCTTGTCACAAACTGTTCAATGACCAGCTCCTGTGACCAGACCTCCTGTTTAGCCTCTGTGCTGAGAGATGCAACCAGCCTCTTTTTAAAAATAGCTTGTTTATTTTTTCAACAATCACCCAGAACATAACTTTATCAGCCTCTCGCCAATAAGCCTTTCGGTAATAATGGTCAGATAACCAGTGTGAAAGTGACGCCTCCTTTTGTCTTCCACTGAAGTAACCAAGTAAGGTACAGATCCATTTATCTCCCAACAATGATATTGGGCCCAGTCTTGTAACATTATGAGACAAGTAACCCATCTTATGTTTAAAAACAAAAATTGAATAAAAAATTGTGCATAAAACCATTATGAATGGAATTTACAACAATCTTATTGACAGAGGTGATCAAAATTTCCAGCGAAAGAAGCAATATGAATATTCATGACGTGCATTTCTTAGCAACTCAACCAATCGGGTGTGAAACTGTCTTTAATACTAATTGCAATTTTGCATATGATATATTTGCATAATCTGAGCATCACACACTTTGGGGATATAGATGCAAGGCCATGAATAAAACTTTATACTACTTTGATCAAACCAGCTAAAATTGAAAGTTAGCATTTTATAAATAATTACTTTGATAGTTCTGTGAAATAACGCAAACTTCCCATCATGTTCATGATCAGTTTCTAATCGTTCCTTCACACTTATATATATATATGTATCTTATACTTGATATCTTGACATCTTGCAATCACTTGTTTGAGCCTTCTAAATGAAAAGAAAACCCTTTGATAAATCCAGATCTGCAAAACCAATTTGAATGATTCCTATTCAAGTGAAACATAAGCTGAAGAGATTGGATCAAAGACTCTATGGCAAATTGTGCATGTTCCTTTGCCTTGAGTAAAATAACATTTCTCCATCATGCACATATATATGCTGATATACAAATCACCTCCACTTGCCTGCTAGATTGCAAACATACTTTTTACTGATAATGGCATATACATATTTATCATATTCTCTCATACTGCATCGGAAATACGGCAATATGTTGTCAAGCTGGCATATAAATGGTAATCTAAGCCACCCGGATCGATTCTGAAATCTTCCGACATGAATAAGTGGATGTTTGACGACGTCTGCGTGGAAGAGACCAGATCACCTGCGATGCTTATCAACACGAGTGATATGTCCCACAGAAACACTGCAACAAACAAAGAAACCATGCTACACACACTCGCATCAAAAGTCATTTCAACTTATTATCTTACTTTGTGCCCATCTCCCATCTGTGGGTGAGGCCAAACTTATTTCCCAAGCTGCTAATAAAGCCGCGATTGTTGAAAGGTAAGAAGCCTTTATGGGGGTAAGGCAATGTGAGTATGTCACAATAGCCAGCCGGCTTTGCCATTTACCCCTCTGCACCACCCATTCGGGCTGATCTATATCTCAACAACCTGGAATTATTGGGCCGTGTTCTCCTTTTGGTCAGCAAATTACAAGGGGAGCCGTGGTTGGCATTGGACAAGGTCGCCGACTCAGCCTTCTGTTTTCTATCACCCAGTCACTATAGCCCCATTCATCATGTAGTTCCTGCCTTTGCTTCCCTTTGATTCTCTACTAACCATTGTTTTAGGGCATGTGCTTTTCCTATGTTCTCCATTTACCTCTCTGATTAATACGTATTATGTCCAAGGTCAGAGGTCAAGGTCATTTTCCAAGATAACAGAAAAAAATCTAGTATAGCCCGACTCTTGCTTGTTTTTGTCATGTTTTCTGCATTTCCGTATCTCGTAAATTGTGCAGCTTTTCATCTGGCTCAAACTTTTTATCTTAGTGTGTCTGTACCACTTTATCCCATCTGTATCTTCAGCTGATATTACAAAGGACCCCAACTTATTGGGAATATCACTCATATATTAAACACTCCAGACAAATTACAGACATATAAGGCTAGAAATTACTTCCATTTCGGCAGCAGAAATCCTGCCACGAATGTGTCGACTAGTTCTGACGGCGCTAAAATAAAGGAGATGAAGTGGATTAGATATTGTATGAGAAATCCTGCAAACATTTATTGAAGTTGGCCATCTATACCAATACAACTTATTGGAGCAGGCTCTAGCACGTTTATGCGACAACAAGATCGGCTAAATCGACTATATGAAGTATCCTTAGTGAAAACCATCCAAATTGTCTAAACTGACACAGAGAAATTGTTGATAAAGTGTGTGTGTTCAGCTCTGTCGAGTCTCCCCTGTGTGGGGTGGGGGATTGAGTTAGCCGCTCCTTCAAGCCTGCAAACCCGCTTACTATGGTCAATTTGTGAGGTTCGTGTCGTCCCAGAGCATACTTCAGCCAGGCTAGGATCGATGGGGGCTTCGCGAGAGTCAACAACCCGACCAAAAAGGTCCGGCCATGTTCGTGTGCGACTAAATTATCAAAGACGGGAAACTACACGTCGTTGCTGATCACACAGAAATGGAATTGTTGCGTCTTTTCAGAAGGAACACAGCCAGAGGATGGGAATTAGTAAGAATGAGATCATAAAAGTGGCCCGCTGTTATCCAGGCTAATCATACAGGGGGGCTGAGGTAGAAAGGCTGAGGGCTTTTAATGATAAAAGAGCTCTATTCACAAACTCGCATCTGTGTTATCATTCACTGGAGAATGTAGTAAAAGGCAAGAATAGTTGGCATTTGAGTGGGAGAAAGGATGAGGGTATTGGCTGCCAGCATATTGAGTTATATGGAACTATGGCTCAGCGATTGGCAATAGGGGGCAAGTCTTGTAGGGTTATTATATCCCTTCTGCTGGACCAACCTTGCTTCATCAACACAAACATGTAACTCTCTATAGCTCATATGCAATGTCTCTAGTGTACAGCGTTCCATTGAGATATTATTTTTGTTACCAGTAGATTCTCCAATAACGCCAGTGTGTTTACTTCAGACAAATTGAGAAGAAAAATATATTATCCTCTCTCGTTTTATGATGAAAAAACATTTATTCATTTGTGGCTGTATATCATTTTAAGAAAGACCATACATTTCCATCTAAACCTACCAGTGTCCTATCAACAATCCAGGTGGAATGACCTTGACCTTCTCAAGATGCTTTGTCTGCAAGACCCAAGACTCTTCAGCACGTAAGGACAAGAAAAGCTAGCCACATGGCAACAAAGGACATATGGCATTGTCTGTTGCCATGGCGCTGGCCTCCTTTTCAGTCTATTTGGTACTTTTTCAATGTGGACAGATGAAATTGGCGGAAGATTCTCAGACGTCCAATGGGGGACATTTCCTGTTGAGAGCGGTCTTGTCGTCCGACAATTGAGACCCTCACATGAAAATAACCTCTAAACACTGCTGTAGTCTTAAAATGTACACACACATTTGCATGATCTGTGACAAAATAACTCAGGACTGATCTATTAATAAGTGACCTATACTGTTTGGCCAGATACAAATACATTGCTGAATACTTAAGCAAATGTCCTTCTATGCTCTATAAACTATATAGACTCTAATAAATGAAGTTTCTGCAACTAATTCTACTTTAAGAAGCATAAAAAATGCAGGTTTGGTTCATGTAGTCTGGGATTTATTTCCATTCATTGATATGCTGCATACCTCAAGCAGCTAGTGCTATATCATCAGAACTTCTCTTCAGATAGGGTATGGTAACAATAAACTGTGGAAGCCTACCTGCACAATGAGAGGCCTGTCCTTCTCACACGTTACCATCATCATGTTTCTGTAAATCTCATCATCTACAAATTTACTGGCATGAAACATTGGGGTGAAGCAAAGCTGGGTACCATACTGACGACAGAGTTCTCTAAACGGGAGTTCACTCATTTCGACCATCGGTGCTGCCACATACTTCGGTGAACCCAGATTTCTTTTCCATATGTCATATGCTGCTTTACTGGACTCCACCATTTTGTTTGATTTCTGCAACACAAAAAAAGATTTCTCACCTTGATATTTTGAATAAATCATAGTAAAGCAGTGTACAACATTTGGTCTGCAAGGTATTCTACTTATTTAAATAATATACAGTTACATTCAATGAGCAAAAACTATTACCATTTTAAGTGATATCCTCATTTTAAAGCCCTCATCCCCTGATATTGGATTAGGAAGCAATTGATCATCAAAGTTACAACAATGACAACATTGAATAGCGACAATTATCATGAACCATTTTAAAGCATTTTAAGAGATATAACTGCAAATAATGTTCACCCATTTATCAGCGGTGATTACAAAGCTGACTCCCACATTGTCTATGTTACAATATATTTAACAAATTAACACTTTTGTGGAGATTGATGAGTGATGTTGCATGGCCGTGGCACTAGGTCTTTTATGAGTGCCCAGATACGGAGCAATGTTTCATAGCCTTTATTACCTGTGCTGATCTCGTAACTATTACCTCCTATATCTCAACCTGACAGTTACTATCATGCTTAATGCAGAATGCACACACATCAAAGTTTTAACTGTGGATCATTATGCTTTCTATGAGAATGACACTTCCCTTTTTGTTAATGATATGCGATAATCTTGATATCGTTCTCATCTTCGATTCATTGATTCAATTGCGGTTTGCAGATCTTGTGACTGATGCTCTTGTCACAAGTCTATGAGAATATATGGTATTCATGACACCTGGCAAACCAGCAATTACCTGTAGTTATATATGTGTACTCAAGCTTTGCTAATAACATGGAAAGTATCTTCTTTCCACCAAACAGACAGCTTTGCTGCACTAATTGTGACCAAACCTAGCCTAAAATCTGAATGTTTCTCTGACCAAACCTAGCCTAAAAGCTGACCAAACCTAGCCTAAAAGCTGAGTGTTTCTCTGACCAAACCAGGCCTAAAAGCTGAGTGTTTCTCTGACCAAAACTAGTCTAAAAGCTGAGTGTTTCTCTGACCAAACCTAGCCAGAAGCTGAGTGTTTCTCTGACCAAACCTAGTCTAAAAGCTGAGTGTTTCTCTGACAAACCTAGTCTAAAAGCTGAGTGTTTCTCTGACCAAACCTAGTCTAAAAGCTGAGTGTTTCTCTGACCAAACCTAGTCTAAAAGCTGAGTGTTTCTCTGACCAAACCTCGCCAGAAGCTGAGTGTTTCTCTGACCAAACCAGGCCTAAAAGCTGAGTGTTTCTCTGACAAACCTAGTCTAAAAGTTGAGTTTCTCTTACCAAATCTAGCCTAAAAGCCGAGTGATTCTCTGACCAATTTGAGTGGCACTCAACAAAGTCAATTCTAGGGTCATGCAAAGAATTCAATTTGAGTATCAGGCAAAAAGGTCAATTTGAGTATCACTCATAAAGGTTAGTTTGCATGTCACTCAAAAAGGTCAAGTTAAACTTGCTAATCATGAGGTTTGTCAAGTAATTTGTTATTACAATTGATGAAGTTATATATTAAATGGTCTGTCATTCAAAATATTTAGATGGTTTGTCATTTGAGATATTTAGATGGTCACTCATTTTAAGTATATTCTCACTTAAAAAGGTGTAATTATGGGCACTTGAAAAGGTCTCATAAAATGTCACCTAAGTAGGGCAATTGGATGTCATTTAAAAAAACTGTTTGTCCTTCAAGATAATAAGCTTGTTCCATTCAGATTATTGTGCTTTGTAATCAAGGTGGTTAAACTATCACATATCAAATCTACTCACTCAAACTGCAGTAAAACTATACTTGTTGACTATCAAACAGGTTTTTCTATGCACAAAGATAAGTATGCTGCAATATGAGGGATGTTGTGGCAAAGCAAAGTGGTATCTCATATGATCTGTCAGGGTGCTGTTTATGGGTTAACACTGACATCATGGCAGTGCACTGGTTAATCTGCTCATCCCACGGCAACGTCCCATTATTCCCTATGTCTCTGCAGAAAACTTTGCATAGGCAGGTGCATTTGGGGAAGTTTAATTTTGCGAAAGGCCTGTAACATTTGCAAGTCCGTCAGTATTGGCCCCAGCCCTGCAGGCTGTCTCTGGGATATAAACATGCGGAAGACAGACTCTGCAAAAATACGCACACATAATAAGCTTGGCATTTACCACTCATATAAGTGTACACTCCGTGCAGTGCCAGACGGGCTGCCATATAATAATGCCTCCCACTGATCAGAGTGTGCAATAGGGAAATAATAGAGTGCACATTTATGATCATGCAATTAAATCTGAGTGGAGATAAAACAACTATGGTCCACGGTGGTTCTATTTCATTATAAAGCATTAACAAAGAATATGATAAATATAACATATATCTGTACACATTCTCTACTTTTCTGGCCGGTACAAAAAGATTTTGATTGTTTCTGTAAAGTGTTAATTATAACTTACAAAAGTTTAACAGTGAAACAAACAACATGTTTCTATTAGAGTAATTGCCTATGTGAGAAACTTTGCAATATAGGAGAAGGGAGTGTTGTTATTTTCATAGGAGTAAGTACAGAGAATGGATGCAGTGGAATGCACACTCCATGGGCAAACTGTGTGGGGGAAAGTGGGTAATTATCTGAAACACGAATACACACAGCTTGCCCAACTAACACATGTCTCTAGCATGATCAAATAAAATAATATGGTGGAAAATTACACACATAAAATACACTCAAAACATCTACATACAATTATGAGATGCCTGTGGGTACAAGATAGACATTTTCAAGTTAGTCAAGTTTTGTGAACTACTTTGTTTCATTACACAACTTTAAATGTATTTATCATCACAAATTTACACATGATCTCACACCATTTTCTCCACAGTTATCTGTAGCCATGTCAAATCACAGATTGGCACAGTTCTTGCTTACAATGGATAATGTGGTCATCGGTACTGTATATATAAGTGCCTGATCTAGACTGATTGGCACAGTTCTTGCTTACAATGGATGATGAGGTCATTGGTGCTATATATAAGTGCCTGATCTAGACTGATTGGCACCGTTCTTGCTTACAATGGATGATGAGGTCATTGGTGCTATATATAAGAGCCTGATCTGGACTGATTGGTGCATTTCTTGCTTACAATGGATGATGAGGTCATTGGTGCTATATATAAGTGCCTGATCTAGACTGATTGGCACAGTTCTTGCTTACAATGGATGATGAGGTCATTGGTGCTATATATAAGAGCCTGATCTGGACTGATTGGTGCATTTCTTGCTTACAATGGATGATGTGGTCATTGGTGCTATATATAAGTGCCTGATCTAGACTGATTGGCACAGTTCTTGCTTACAATGGATGATGAGGTCATTGGTGCTATATATAAGAGCCTGATCTGGACTGATTGGTGCATTTCTTGCTTACAATGGATGATGAGGTCATTGGTGCTATATTTAAGTGCCTGATCTAGACTGATTGGCACAGTTCTTGCTTACAATGGATGATGAGGTCATTGGTGCTATATATAAGTGCCTGATCTGGACTGATTGGCACAGTTCCCGCTTACAGTGGATGATGAGGTCATCTATACTGTATATAAGTGCCTGATCTGGACTGATTGGTGCATTTCTTGGTCACAATGGATGATGAGGTTATCGGTGCTATATATAAGTGCCTGATCTGGACTGATTGGTGCATTTCGTTGTCACAATGGATGATGTGGTCATCTGTACTGTATATAAGTGCCTGATCTAGACTGATTGGTGCATTTCTTGGTCACAATGGATAATGTGGTCATCGGTGCTGTATATATGTGCCTGATCTAGACTGATTGGCACAGTTCTTGCTGACAGTGGATAATGTGGTCATCTGTACTGTATGTATGTGCCTGATCTGAACTGATTGGTGCAGTTCTTGCTTACAGTGGATAATGAGGTCATTGGTGACTATATATAAGTGCCTGATCTGGACTGATTGACACAGTTCTTGCTTACAGTGGATGATGAGGTCATTGGTGCTATATGTAAGTGCCTGATCTTGACTGATTGGCACAGTTCTTGCTTACAGTGGATGATTAGGTCATCTGTACTGTATGTATGTGCCTGATCTGGACTGATTGGCACAGTTCTTGCTTACAGTGGATGATGAGGTCATTGGTGCTATATGTAAGTGCCTGATCTTGACTGATTGGTGCATTTCTTGGTCACAATGGATGATGAGGTCATCTGTACTGTATATATGTGCCTGATCTGGGCTGATTGGCACAGTTCTTGCTTACAGTGGATGATGAGGTCATTGGTGCTATATGTAAGTGCCTGATCTGGACTGATTGGCGCAGTTCTTGCTTACAGTGGATGATGAGGTCATTGGTGCTATATGTAAGTGCCTGATCTGGACTGATTGGCACAGTTCTTGCTTACAGTGGATGATGAGGTCATCGGTGCTATATATAAGTGCCTGATCTAGACTGATTGGTGCATTTCTTGGTCACAATGGATGATGAGGTCATCAGTGCTGTATATATATGTGCCTGATCTAGACTGATTGGTGCATTTCTTGGTCACAATGGATAATGTGGTCATCAGTACTGTATATATGTGCCTGATCTGGGCTGATTGGCACAGTTCTTGCTTACAGTGGATGATGAGGTCATTGGTGCTATATGTAAGTGCCTGATCTGGACTGATTGGCGCAGTTCTTGCTTACAATGGATAATGTGGTCATCGGTACTGTATATATATATGTGCCTGATCTAGACTGATTGGTGCAGTTCTTGCTTACAATGGATGATGTGGCATGCTGGCAGTGGGGACCAAGCAATAGGAGCCCACGGGGGTCGTTCTCTCAAGTATCGCGTAAAATTCCAAAGAAAATCTCAAGAATGGCTAGTGATAGAACCTTGACCTTGCAGTGAGTCATCCCACTCCTTAATGTGATGATCTCGGTTTTACAAACAAACAAAAAACCACATGGTGAAACTTTTACTCATCACTGTAGCCGATTCTATGAGAATTTACCTTGCCTCTGTGCCAGATGGTGAGTCTCTCATGAATGGCGGCAATCTTGTCATCGCCATTCCCCTGTCTTTGCCTCAGTGACACATGCTCAACAGTTGTCTCTTGCAAATGGCTGTTGGGAGTTGCATTATTCAAACAATCTCCAACATTGATCGTATAAAGAAGAATCAATAGTACAAACTTTTTAAGCTGTAAGAAAATGCATTACATCTCAACATCCAAATTGTCTTTGAATTCAACCCAAAACATATTTCCCTTTTTTTCAAAGAAGCCAAGAGTGACCCTAGGTCGTGTGGGTAATTTTCTGAGGACCCATTCAGCTGATGAGAAATTTGAGTGAGATTCAAAAATAAATCGGAGGTCAGATCTCCAGCGATATGCCTGCACCTGGACGTGAATCTGATGGCCTATCTCTTTCATCAGTGTAAAAGGATGCGTCTCCATATCATTCCCACGATGCCATCAGCCAGGGATGCCGTGGCGGAATTCTGGGAAATTCTGGAGTTGTTGTACCATCGCCATGGGAAACCTGTCAAGTAGAAAGAAGCCCTACCCACAATCCTTTGGTGTGAGAAGATCTGACTGGCAATACCTGGCCATATTACACTGGCTTAACAATCCACATTCCTTGTCTTTGTTTAATACACTTTATTCTACTAACCACTACCCGAGGAAGACTTTTGTTGTCAGTCCGGCTCACTGTGATCAAAGCACCGCAAGAAATGCTTATCACTAGTATACCTTTCTTACGGGCAATCCAATTGAAAGCTCACAGCTCTGTGGGGAAGTTTACAGGTAAAAAACTAAACCAGCTGAAACTCCTCTAATACAGGAAGAAAAGATGACTTACTGGAGGCTTGTAACTTCACTCTTGCTGAATGAAAACTTCAAAGAATACACTAATGAATCCACACACTCACTTGTACTATACCTTGCACTAGGTCAGGTATTAAAGTGACCAAATAAGGTCATGTTTAGCCATCTCATGACCTCATTTCCTCATGCGCACTTAGTGTATGGCAATATTTGGTCGTGAAACCTTGTGTGATCAAATGTAGTCATGTCTGTGTGCAATTTATTGTATGAAACCTTGTGTGACCTAAACTAGCCTCAATCTTGAAAATAGACTGAAATGCATTAAAATTAGTACAAACTCATAGTGACAATATCTTTGAGACATAGTGACAATATCTTTCTTTTCCATGATTGGTCTTGTGATCTCTCACTATTAAATCTTTGGGATGTTTATGATAATGTTGTGATATCACAATATTCTTTCTTTGAAATCATTGACAAAGTTTTATTTTCAAATAATTCCATGTTTAGAGAGGCCTGTATAAAAGCAGTGTATTCAGAGTATTTCTTACAATAATATATAAAAAAGTATGCATTACTTCTTTTCTACTTTTTATCTATCACATATTTGGGCAAAGACTTAGTTCAAATTGATCTCCGTTACAAAGCATACAACATAAAATCTAACCAAATGTTTCAAAATAATGGCAATAGTATACTCCATCCAAAATGTACAAGCCGCGTCTGATTTTCAAATGTCCTTAAAAAAGATCATTTCTAGGTTGATGCCCACAAGGTGAGTCTGGCTGTGTGTTGTTTATTGCGAGTACAGAACCTGGCAGCTACAGCGGGTGTATTTTTTTTATCTTTTTCACAGACCCGAGCTTGCCTGCATTGTAGTTCTAACAAGCCAACTGTTCCTGGCTGCACTGCCTAAGCCTGTGTTTGCGATCCAGCAGGTGGCACTGCGAGCAGCTGAGTGAGCGGAGTAGGGTGAGCAGCTCACTGAGATATGTTGGTTCTCCACTACTGTCAATGTAGCCATACATGGATGCTTACCTTATCCAGGTCTCTCCTCCACAACTGTAAGTATCTCTTATTCTCATATCCTGCATTAAGTTGATGATAGTGTGGTTGAAACTGGTATATGATTCTTGACAAGGGGATGTAGTTTTTTACCATTTGTGGGTGTATGGTGTGTTAGTGTGGCAGGCAGCGAGCAGTTGTTGTTGGTGAAGGGTTGGAGTTGTGTATACAGTGACTTAGCACCCAGTGGACAGTCCTCCAAGACCTGCCTCTACATATGCCATGACATCAGATTACAGACTAAACCTGCCTCACACAGCATCACATCAACAACATTGTGGACAACGTATCTATAGACCACAAAAACTGAGAAGTAGAGTAGGAGAGGAGTAACTTATAAATTAATGCTCACTAACATCATTTGCACACCAACTTCTATATAACAAAAACTTAAATCATTGAACAGCCCAAATGCTTGATCATAAGAGAAGGAAAATCATTTCAAATTTCAAATAGATTCAATTGATTCCAGACATTAAACTTAATCTTCACTGCAAACATAACAATAGCATAACTGCCTGTATTATATTCTTAAAAACCAAATCATTTATGTTTAATAATATGAAGTGTCACTCACTCATATATATATAAATAGATATATATGCCACATATCTATAGTTCTATAGATATATATGTCACATCTTTAGATCTATAGATAGATATATATGTCACAGATACCGAGGAACCAGAGAGGATATTAAATTAGCCACAGAAATAGTTTTTACATTTTGGGTAATAAGATTTATGTGATAGCCCAGCAGGCAGGGATAGTCATTACTGTGTTATGATTGTGGTATCTAAATAAAGCCATATTTTGCTTTCTGCACAGAGTAGCTGTGTACCACATCGAGACAGGCTTCTCTGGCTTGCTTATGGCTTGTCGGGAGCGCGGTGTCCCGTGAGCCAAATAAACCACGTTTCATACTCCAGTTTGAGTGTGATCAACAGAAAGTGATCTTTTGAGGGCTGATGTTTCCCATTTTGCATAGAGATGCAATTTGTTACAAGTTGGGCCTTGAGATGCTGAATGCTGTGGTGGACAGTCCACATTTGTGTATTAGAAATGTGCTTTTATTCTTTGACTTCTGCACTATATTCCTTCCTACGACTTATTACATTTCTCTACTCTACTGTATGTCAATTTTATATCGACAATAACGAAATGAAAACTAACCAAATCCAATTGTACCACTGCACACTCACGCACACAAAGTATATTAAGGGCATACAGGTTGAAGAATTACCTCTCTACATTGGCTCTGGCCATCAATCTTGTTGTAATATCATATATTTGGTGTTGGTGCAAAGAAGCGGGCTGGGCTGGCTGTGTATGAATGTAGCAGGTAGCTTGCCACTTCGGCCTTCACCACCAGTTGCCATGGATATTGGTGGCAGGCCTTTATGCTGCGGCCAGGTTGGGGTGTGCTTATGGGGTGATTAAGGCATAGAATGAACTGGTGCCAGCCATGCTAGCCCCAGATATGGCACGATTCATATAGAGTATACACGCCACACTATACTGCATGCTCCCATTATCAAACTACTTTTTCTCGTTGGATTTTTTTCTTGGGGACATTTTTATTGAGAGACATATGAAGTTAGTCAGACCTTTCCAGGGGACACTTTTATACTGAAAGAGATATATAGTTAGAGTAATCTTGAAAACATTGTACTCTTTATTTTAGTTTATTTCTAATGCTTAAACAATCAAAAGTAAAATATTCAAAATTTCAAATATTACAAAAATCATTTTTGTGTTTTTAGCATGAGAAAACAATACCTTTATTGTAAAATTCCAAAAATGCCAATTTATTTTCCAGGTTAGAATGAAATTTGGCTTACAGCACCTTTTTCCTTGAAAATGATGAAATTGATTTCCATGTCAACAAAGTGAAACTCTTTCACTTCTGTTGTTTAGGAACAAGCACCGAGATATAAAAATAAATATTTGCAGAAATTGGAAATTGAATTTGAATTTCAGTAAATTTCAATTTCCAATATCAGTATGACATTGTTGGCTCATTCATCAACAGGTGACACATTCCACCACATTTCTAATTTAATCATTTGCTGCGAAACTGACTCTTATCACATTACAAATCTTTTCCATCATCAATTAAAAATTAATCACAAATTCCACCAATCACATCATTATCAAAAACGCAACAGATGACCTTGAACAGGGTCAAACACGACAACACACATTTGGTGCAGTTTCACACCTCATAACGCAGCAATGTTGTTCACACATCTCCATTTATTACAGTCCATCTGCCTGGGCTGTGTGGATTGTTGCTTTTTTATTGCCCAATGTCAAGCCATTTTTCAAGTGGAAACTCATTTTTGGTTCATCAAAAATTAATGGCTGATGAAATAATAATCAAGTAATGCATAGGATTCCCTACCCTGCAGCAATTAGCATAGCAGCCAATTGGCTTCTGATGTTTTATTTTGTGCAGAACTGCTGAAAAATGAAAATTCATATCAATGACTCAATGCCAAGAAGTGACCTTGCAGCAGTAAAAAGTCACATGATTCTTGACCTTCAACCTCATGATTCACTGTAGCCTTTAAGCATATGAGAATTATGAAATAATGTGCGATGTAATACGAAGTCATGAAGTATGAGTACATCATAAAAAGTCTTTTGTGTGTAAATGTCAATACATTTCTTGGAATAAGATATTTTCATTCTGACAATAATCAAATTATGATCATTCAAAGATATGCATCTCTGTTTTTCAAACAAAAAACATATTGAAGAATTGGTTTATAGAAGCAAATATTGTCAGGATATGGTATTATCTTCCTTTGTGAAAGAAGACTTATTCTATTCTTAGCAAGTAACTCCATTTTGTCCCTTAAAGTTGTTATTGTTACTGCAAATAACAGAGGAGTTTTCTTTGTCATTTTCACAACATATCTACATTTGCTCTATAATAAATTTGGGAGGCAAAACAAGACACAATATACCGCTGTATAATAATAATAATAAATTTCTATAGCGCTATTTCAGACTAGGTCTGCTCATGGTGCTTTTGAAGGTAATGCTTTCGATATAAGTGAGTCTTTAATTGTTTTTTAAAGCAATCAATTGTTTTACAATTTTTCCCTTTAGGGGGCAGGGCATTCCAATTTCTTTCGAAATAAACTGAAAAGAAATTATTTCATATATAGTTTATTGACAGCATCCCATAAGATTTTTGTTTGATTTTCCTGATTGTTGCCAGCTCAAACTGCTTCCAATGACTGGTATCCTATCACAGCTGTACATCTTATTAACAGCCAGTAGTGCATACAATAACTGTTATCTTTGCCATTGCTGGTACCAGACTAAACTATTCAAATCCATGTCAAGATACCAGTTTAGAGCATTAGACCGATTGTGTGTGTCTACTATTTGATCCAGGTTCTTAGTATGGCATCTTGGAATAATTGCAGGGGGAGGGGTTTCTAAAATTTGATTATGGTAATGTGTTCAATCACAAAGGCTGGGTTTCAAAGGAAACAAACACTAATAGTTTTACCAATATGCGAGACTGTAGCATTCAAATTGGGTTTACAGATTATCCCTATTGCCTTGGTATTGCCATCTAATCTTATACACAACACAATTTGAATCAAAGCTCTCTCCATACACTGGATAGACATATCCATTAAAAGATATAAGATACGGAACCACATCTTCAGCATGATTTATCAAGTTATTATTCAACAAGCAGGTGTTTTAGGGACTGATTTTTTTTGACAATATAAATATTTGTATAACACTTTGCAGATTCACTTACTATGGTGGCAAATGGTATGAGAAACTATACTTGTGTTTGTTAACATGGTGATCAGAGAATTGTCTGCAGATCAATCACACTTACATGTCAGGTGTTAGATATGCACTTAAGTATATGAAGAATTCAATCATAGTGCACAAGGAATTTGATGCACTATAACTGCTGCACATATTAACTAGACAACTGTAAGAATATTTCACTGGATTTTTATCTGATATTTACATTATACCATTTTTTTGAGTCACTCTTAATCGTCATGCATTATGATGCAGTGTAAAGTATATCTAGCTGACAAAGTGATACCAGATCTACACACACACAAAAAATAACATTTCGGTTGTATCAGTACGGTGTAGCTTTTTTCAAATATCACTCTCATTTGCAAGTGGAAACTCTTCCTGTTGATTACGCTGGTGTAAACAATAAGGCCGGGGACATAGCGTAACATCCTCAGGGACCACTACTACAGGCAGAGCCGAGGGTTTTAGCACAGGAAGCCATGCTTGATAGCTTCATGTGTGAAATACTGAGCCAATACTCGTCCATAGATGACAACAAATTTGTGACCATTCAATAACCAGCACCATTTTTGATAAAGCGTTGTCTTTTGGGAGCTATAATGACATGTGCATCTCTGGTATGCAACAAAAGGCGGTGATCTTCACATTCACAAAGCCTTTGTTGTTTTGAGTTCACTCAATAAAATCCATAAATCTTTCAATCAATCAAGTGAAAATTTGGTTCCCTGAGAAGGAACACCAAGGAAATACTAAATCCAGCTCAAAGACAACATCAGATTTGGCAAATCTTGGTCATGCACATATCCATAATAATATATGATATTGTCAATATAAATACATTCACGAATTTGTCTGTGATTTAGTTCTTTTTGGCAATTGTTTTTACTTTCCCATTTAAGTCTGTCATAATATTTCTTTGTAGACAACAATAAAACCATTGCACTGTGATCCTATTATTGTTGTCTACTTTTGTGGAAAGTGAAAATACACAGATCGATGAGGAAGGAGGAGAAACGGAAACGACAAGTGATTAATATAACGGCACGCTTCTTATCTGTCCAACATCACATGTACTCAAACCATTCACACCAGATTACTGCAGATTTAGGAGATTAAGATGGATTATCTCAACGCCTTGACCTGAATATGAAATTGGTGTTGTTTGTTCTTATTGTTGGATTCAGGAATGAGGCCAATAATATCTCATACTGGCCCATAGTGCATTTTGTCTGCATTCAGGAATGAGGCCAACAATATCTCATACTGGCCCATAGTGCATTTTGTCTGCATTCAGGTATGAGGCCAACAATATCTCATACTGGCCCACAGTGCATTTTGTCTGGATTCAGGAATGAGGCCAATGATATCTCATACAGGCCCACAGTGCATTTTGTCTGCATTCAGGAATGGGGCCAATGATATCTCATACTGGCTCACAGTGCATTTTGTCTGCATTCAGGAATGAGGCCAATGATATCTCATACTGGCTCACAGTGCATTTTGTCTGCATTCAGGAATGAGACCAATAATATCTCATACTGGCTCACAGTGCATTTTGTCTGCATTCAGGAATGAGACCAATAATATCTCATACTGGCTCACAGTGCATTTTGTCTGCATTCAGGATTGAGGCCAACAATATCTCATACTGGCCCACAGTGCATTTTGTCTGGATTCAGGAATGAGGCCAACAATATCTCATACTGGCCCACAGTGCGTTTTGTCTGCATTCAGGAATGAGGCCAACAATATCTCATACTGGCTCACAGTGCATTTTGTCTGGATTCAGGATTGAGGCCAACAATATCTCATACTGGCCCATAGTGCATTTTGTCTGGATTCAGGAATGAGGCCAATACTATCTCATACTGGCACACTGTGTTTCATTCATGATTCTTAGTGAATAGCAAGACATATTGTCTATTAACAGCTTGTCTATGAAGACAAGAAGTTAACTTTTCCGATGTAAGATTGTGGTGCAGGTGGCAGAGACTATTGAGTTATGATTGAGTAGCCTGCAGAAAGGAATGCCCAGGACCCACATAGAGAAGATGCATGGAGACGCCTCTCTGCGACATTCCCAGCTTCTCTGGGCAAATATGCTGTTCGTTCACCTTAGTGAAATCCTATATTACTTGCATGAAGAGCTTAACTTAGCTAGAATGTACATTTTTTTAAAGTCTTCCCCATACTTGGTTATTATGCATATGTTAAGATATTGTTGAGTCAGGGAGTGTTACACCAGCGGGGCTAAGAAGCATCAGCTGAAGAAACACAACTTGTTCAGTGTAAGATTTGACTGTTGCTGTGTGAGACACTAACGGCTTGCCTCAGCTCGCCATAATGAGGCATCGGGGACTGGTTTACGGCACCGAGGACACTTAACGCCTCCGCCCAAGCACCCTCATGGAAAATGACGGCCCCACCACGTGCAGCTACCTCACACCATGGCCCCCTACCACATCAATAATACAGAATCTAAAAGCCCCAAAGTGTTGCCGTGGAGATCAGCTCGCTGGCAGGCCGTAAGAGTATCTGGGACATAATAGTAGCTTTATGGGCCGGTTGAGATACCTCTCTACCGCTACCAGATGGACCACAGATATTCTGGCTCCGTGCCCCCATGTGACCATCTAACATTATGTATTAACTATTTACTACCATAAAGCACCTTGGTGTTAACCTTGTCCTGCCGTCAAATCCTGCCAAGGAGGCAGTCCTACTGAGAGGATACAAGACTTTAACAAGACTGTATAGGATATCTTAATTCAGGTTATCTTTTTATACAAGCATAAATCATAATTTCTTTTTTTTTAAAGGGAGTTTTCTTGTTGGGTGTGAAGAAGTGACTCATTTATATCCCATTTATATATTTATATAATGGGCAACCAACTAAACATTATATAAATTCTTTACTCAGCAAAATTAACTTCATTTCAACTTATTAATCTATTAATTCATCAACTGTTACATTCACCAACTGATGCATATGGAGGAGAATCTTTGGTGCCGAGTGCTGTACCATATCTAATCAGATTTTAGCCTTATATTTCACTAAGGCTTAATATAGCTGTCCAGATCTAGGGATATATTTCCAGGCATGAATATACCTGGAATATTTTCAAGCCTTTTCTGGGCTATAATGTAATTATTAAGTGGCCTGCATTCCTACAGTGTAAATTACTCTGTGAAGGAATGTCATATCAACCCACTTTGTTCTCTGTAAATGAAGCATTTGCATGCAGGAGCCTCAAGACAAAGACCAGATGACAAAACACAATGAGCAGTTTGCCTCTATCAACTATAAGGACATCACAACAAAGGAGGAAGCCAAGACGAACAGCAAAGGTCTTGTTGGTTTTTTCTTTGGCATCATTCATGACTGCACTCAGGATGCATTGAAGTTGTGAGCGTAAAACGTCAGCCTCATGTACGCCACAAGATGTCTTTACACCATTTACCTCCTGCCATCACCATCTGTTTTTCTTCTTGTAAAATGGTTGATGGTACAAAACACGATGACTCTTGATCGCTCCGTTCCTCGAGACTTGTCTCTCTTGATGACTTTATAAGCATATGCTTCCCCCGACTGTCATATAAAGGTGCTCAAAAACACTGAGCAATAAAAACGGCATCATATTCTTTCTCAGAAGAAGAGGAATATGCATGTTTATGATACAATTCAAGATTTATGTGGTCTTCATAAACAATGAGATATGACATTTGTCTTTCTTTATCGTGGAACATCTGTTATGTATTATATGAAGCTCTATAATGTATACAAACCTCCGTAAAAACTGAAACATTAATATCGTATATCAACTTTAATGGTGAAAATTTGTTGTTTTCTAAATATCTGATTTATGGAATTAAAACTTAATATTTGAGACAAATGAAGACATATTAAGGCTTTTCTCATTTTACAGGGCAAAATGTTAAAAAAACTTGATGAAAACTTAAACATTAAAAACCAGTCATCTGTTAAGTTAGACATATTCTAGAGTTCTTTTCTCACAAACAGTGACAAACAGTGGAGAAATTATAGGACTGTTTCAATTTCATCACCAATATGATTATTTTATATGACTATACTAAAATTTGAAAATTTATGTCCAAATATACTTCATTTAGACCGTCAAACATTGCTTGGAATGATCGGATGTTGTGTGCTGTGTATAATGGTAGTTCCTGGACTCAGAAAGCAGGAGAGCTGAGCCGCCAATCGTGCCGTCCATATATCAACAGTGCCTTTCATTGAAATCCATTGCATTCATTCTCTATGCCACTTAAATACAAGAAATTAGTGTCCTAACATTCATCCAGACAGAACGTCAATATAGCTGCTCATTTTTCTTACAAAATCAGCCAGAACTTCCTCTGTATCATGGATGGAACTCACCAGTGGTAACCGTGGCGACTAACGTGGCCATACATATGGAGAATAATCCACACGGAATAGCTTTCTGGTTGATACATTTCGCTGTCAACAATATTCTCTTGATTACCCCAAAAACGCTCACTGCCATTGTCCGGGGTGGTCCTCTGGGACATGCCAGGTTTCGGTGAAATGAAACATTGATCACTTTGATTTATGAAGACTCAGCTCCCCAGTCCTAGCACCAGAACAAAATCGTGACTGATGTCATTGTTTAATTGCAGACAGGGGACTGCAGAATAATGACACAATCAAGACAATGTCAGTGACCGGGCTACTAAAACATACAGCAGCAATAAAGCCTGGTGCCCCATCCTATTCATCTCTCCATTTGACTGGTTCCCTTTCTCTGTGACAATTATTTTGTCCTGCTCATGAGGATGATGCAGACCTTTGCTATCAGTCACATGACTGTACTTTGCAGTTTGTGTCAACTGATACAGTGAATTAATACCCATAAAGTTTGTGATGGAATATAGAGCCTGGAGTTGCTCTATATCCATCAATATGGACAATTTATTGGCAAAACAAACCCAAACACAGAATAAGCTTTCTCTGTGCATTTGGATAAACATGACCTATTTTACTGTGGTATGTGTGTGTGTTTTATGCAGGAGAGATTTATTTCTACTGAATTCTATACAGATACACTAAAACAAATCAACCTATTAGAAATTGCTGTGCAGAAATCATTGAATTAATAGCACGAATTGACAGGCGAAAAAAAAGGGCATTTCAGATTGCACATTGTACCTGAAGCAATTAGGAAGATGTGACATTTCATAACAAATTGTCAAGTTCCAAATGGCTTGTTCCAGGCAATGATGGCAATTTGCTGCTCTGACTCGAGGGCTAAATCAACAGATTAATAGCAAAATACAAACTGACATGGAAATATGGAGTGCTGCAGTCATTTTGATGGGGTCATCTTTTGTTTAGATTGTCCCATCAACAACACAACCATGGCATGACTTTGTAACGCTGATATAATGACCCACAATTCTGATAGTGAGTGACAGCCATATTTGTGTGAAACTGTTTCAAAATGATATAGATGTGGCAAAACTGCTATTCTCTGTTGCACTGCTTGATTTGGTTATTTACTAACATCCATATTCAAACCAGTAATTAATATTACAGCAAGTCAGAGAACATCGGGCTGAAGACAAGACAGACAATTATATTGAGTTCTCTGGTTTCATTTATGATCCACTTAAAACATAAAGCAGATTGATGTCGAGCCACAAACAAAAGGTAAAAATAAGGAGGGTACACACATTGAATCTAAATGGTGCTAGGATAGAAATTGCTGGTTGAGTATGCCCTGACCATAAAAAATATCTATGGGATGAATATTCTGCAGATACACGGTTGCAGTATATTTGGTATCTATCTGCCTCATGACACCAATCTTTCCCAGCTTCTGAATTATCAATCGCAATTTTCTTGTCTAACGACTCCCACAAAAATTACACCACCGTGGGATGCTTGCCACTTCTCTTAATCAGCAGCCAACATCCGTCGCTATGACGATCATACTTCCATTCATTAGCGGGTGTAAATTGGGAGCCAGATTTTGTCTCGGTTGTGCTCGACAAAATTGTGCGACCGCGACTGCCTCATTTTCAACCCGAAATGGAGGGAATCATGAATCTAGCGTAATTGGCAATATTTATATGGTATAATCTCGTCTAACTTGGTACTGCAGGAGATAGCAGAATATTTCTTATACTATATCCACATGTACAACCTACAACTCCAGTTTCTTCATACTTGTGAGAAATTCATAGCAGGTATTTGACTTGATGATCATGAAAACACATACATCTTGAAATTTATTGTTTTTATCATTTGTTTCCAAAATATAAAAATTGAGTCTGCAGAAACACATAAATGTGATGTTAGTAAGGTAAAAAGGTTATTTCATCAGTGTGTTTCTGCAGTGCTTCCTATATTTCATAATCAGTGACTTGATGAGGCCGAGCTTTTTTAAGCCTTTGAGTCTCATAAACATCATTGCTCCCATATTACATCTATTAACAGGTCTATGCCAGTATACAGTTCATTTATATTTTACTCTTGTGTTAAGACAATACAATTCTAACATACTCCTGATAAAAATACTTGCATATCAATGTTATGGAGTTGTCCTTGTGCAGTCAGAGCCACCCATCTATTTGTTCTCTTATGAGTGTGACTAAATGAGATCACGTAGGGCCATTACTTCATATTTGGCCATAATAGCTCAGTTGATAGAGTGTCTGCCTTGAGACCCTGGGTTTCACAGTTTGAATTCTGGCCAGTCATCATGAGGTTCAAGCTATGAAGAGTCCTTGTTTGGTATCAGCACTATATATATATGACCTTTAATCTAAGATGTTATGGAACTCAAATGGTGTTGACATAATCAACAAAATTAAGAATATAATTTCTCATTCAGTCTCTCTACTGCTGTCACCAATGAACAATTATTTTCCACATGTTGCTTTTGAATCGTCCATCAAGCCCATCAAGAAAAAATAGAAGACCTTTTCTGAAATCAATCTTTCTCAACAATTTATATTCATAAAACACACAATTGCACAAAATAGTAAAAAAAAAATCACTTAATATATATAAATTTCCTTGGTGTTTGCAAAATATAATCTCCACAAGTAAAATCTCCTGAATATTATTTTTTGCCACAAAACCACCTTGACCTAGAATAGAACTTCTTGGTGTTCTTATATGAAGGTCACATTGGCATAATTCTTTGTGGATAAACTAACATCCTGTCGATGAAACCAAACTGACCATCCGGGAAAGAAGGTAAATTGAATTCTAGCACATGCAACAAAAGATTTTTCTGGCACAGTGAGAGGTCAATCTTGTCACTTGACCTCTTCTATATGCCTCCTGACCTTGGTCTTTGAAGTCGACAACCTTTATATCTGGGTCGGTTGCCCAGATTGGCTCCACTGTGATGTTTTGTGATCGTCCAAGCAGCCATTGATCAGCCAGATGTAAAGAGTGATCATAATGGTCGAGCCGGACCAGATCTTACAGTCCAAGACAAACCCAATTTGGAGGTCATGTGATAACAGGGGAAAAAAAATAACAAACAAAAATGCCCCCCATTCACCTTGCCATCATCAAAATAAAAAGCCAGATCTACTTCTCAGTCAGGCACTTAACCCTTGTACTCGTTGTCCAGTGTGACTCACGCCCTTATTAACCCCTCGTTTCCTAATCATTTTATAGACCTTCATGGGTTTCCATAGGTGGTGATACTAATCACTTTATGCTGTTTGACAGTTTTCTGGTCTGGCTGATTTCTTGGGGGTTTTCAGTCTCGTTATCCATGTCCCTGCCAATATGATTTGCATATATGAGCATATTAACCCCTTGCTGTGGCAATCGCATTATGATTCTGAGATGCATTCGGGTCACACCTCCTAATCAAAGTCTGTGAGACCTATTAGCTTTATTGCCCTGGTCAAATTCTAAGATTTAATATGGATGAATATCAATTCCCATCAAGTCTAATGAAGGAATTCTTACAATTGCAAACATTGGATTATTTCTACATTATAAGAAAGCTCATGGGCAGGACTAAGAATTTGGCGAGCATTTGATTATGTATGTTTAAACTAACTGACAAATTCAAAATATCGAATGTGAAGCTAACCCATGAATCATGGGTAATTATCCTGGACTTGACAGGTAAAATGTCAAGCACAACTCATATGCCCCTTGAGAAAAATGTGGTTACAAAAACATTGCTTTATTTATTAGTAACAGGTTGTTGGTCGGTGAACTCATGCACTCTTTCTGTGGCAGAGTGCTTGGGACAATCCTGTGACATTTGTACTGACATCATGAAGACCACTGAATGTCACATCTGGGCATTGCAGTGCCCCCTATCTGTCATATATATCCAATCCTCTTCATGAGACAACAATTATAAGCTTTCCTGAATTGCCAATACAGTAAAGGCTGCAAAAGTGACATTTTCCAAAGGATAGTACCGATATGTACTCCATTCATTGAGATTTTTTTGTACACAGCTCTTAGAGCAGCAATAAATATATTATAACATATTGTATACTTTAGTGATCAGAGACAACAAGGGCAAATGTGTATACATCAGTTATTTGTGTAGATGCATTCAATTCGTACTCTCATGATCTTAGTTTCTGAGCGAGTTTGCAGCGTGTGTGTTGTTTGTTTGTCGCTCACTGCACGTACTTGTCAATGATGTCTATGATTTAAGGCAACTTCAAAATGATGAGAAAATATAAATATCATTCTCAAAAAGTAAACTCTACACAAATTTCTTGTTTATATTGTGTTCAACTTTAAAATATATGTATGCCTTTCAGGTAATACTAATAAAATCCATAAAAACAAAATTTTAAGATGTGTGAACTTAAAAGAAAGATTAGGGTCCTCACCCAGAAAAAGTAATCTATATGAAGGATGGTCTACATAAACCATAACATTAGATAGTATGCTAAGATTTGATGCAATCTCATAAAATGTTGAACTGTTCCAACAGTTATTCACTTTGTACGAGTGCTTCCACATAGCGTTATACAGATCTTTGTCAGAAAGAAAACAAAACTGCTACCTTTTTTTCTCTACATGGCAGTCTATTCAGAAATGGACTTGACAAGCTAGATAGCTTTATGATAAAGCAGCAGATGATGTTAGGTGTGTGGCAGGGAGGTGGGGGAGGGAGGGTTTGGTGTGGGGGGGGGGGGATGGGACAGTTAGCTGTCCACCTATACATCACCCTCTGCCTCTCTCACAGTGCCCACTTGTTGTGCCACAAAACATCACACCACTTACGACCTTTGTCCCAGGACCACTGTATATAGAGATGTATGATTGTGCTTGTCAAAAAGTCAATCCCTTACCAACAGTGGCAAACACCCGTCCTGGCCGTATATGTGTCTCTCAGGACCTCCCACAAGGATCCAGCCTCTGACAGCCACCTGACCTTATCATCAGTCACTATATACACCATATACAATATTATCCTTACATTTTGCCACCTCCAATAGGATCTGTCACCAGGGTTTTGTGCTCTGATAGATCAACATGTATGTATGTATGTATGTATGTGTGTGTGTGTGTTTGTGTGTGTGTGTTGATCTTTCAGAATGTATATATACATACATGGAAATGGCTGTAATATACATTCATGATTATGTTTTTTTTTCAAAAGAATTGGAAATAGTCTGTACAGTGGAGTATACCAGTGTGGAACATCAAGTGTTTCCGCCAGCACAATTTAGCTCCCTGGGGTCTAAATGAGGTGATAGCTCTCCAATGAACACACAGTAAGCCTCCATTATTAAACTACCCTATTGTCTTGATTGTGAAAGGTGAATTAAGAATAATTAGCTTCAAAATGAATCTAGAGTTGACCTTCCATGCTATTCACGTAATAGTACAGAGCAGGGTTGACCTCTCATGTTACAGAGGACAGAGTAGAGTTGACCTCTCATGTTACAGAGGACAGAGTAGAGTTGACCTCTCATGTTACAGAGGACAGAGCAGAGTTGACCTTTCATGTTACAGAGGACAGAGCAGGGTTGACCTCTCATGTTACAGAGGACAGAACAGGGTTGACCTCTCATGTTACAGAGGACAAAGTAGAGTTGACCTCTCATGTTACAGAGGACAGAGTAGAGTTGACCTCTCATGTTACAGAGGACAGAACAGGGTTTACCTCTCATTTTACAGAGGACAGAGTAGAGTTGACCTCTCATGTTACAGAGGACAGAACAGGGTTTACCTCTCATTTTACAGAGGACAGAGTAGAGTTGACCTCTCATATTACAGAGGACAGAAGAGGGTTGGCCTCTCATGTTACAGAGGACAAAGTAGAGTTGACCTCTCATGTTACAGAGGACAGAGTAGAGTTGACCTCTCATGCTACTTCTGTTATGGAGGACAGAACTGGATTTACTTTCCAGTGCAATTCTATTTGCAGATAACTTAATAAAGTGACATCTCTGTACCACTTGGGTTATAGATTCTTAAGAAGCTGAAAAAGACAACAAAGTTGACCTCTCCATGTGGCACATGCTGCAAAGAACAGAGTTGGGTTGAACACTCTATGTCCTTCACACTGTAGAGAGTGTGCCCAGGGAAACCTTGTTGTATCTCTACAGAGTATTATCGCATCGCAGGCTACTAATCTGTCTGGATGACCCCATTTATCCGCCCTCCATCTTTGTATGCATGCAAGACAAACACGACCTCCCTGTAGACATGAAGAATGCATGCATACCCATGCATGCGCATGCATCCCTGCAGGTTGTGTACACACAGGGCCACCCGGCGTGCATGCGTGTGACAAGGCCTGACAGGATGTCTGTGTCTCTACAAGTCTATCCATCCCCTCTCCCGCTTTATGATTCATCCACACCATATCTGTCATATCTCTCCTATACCACACACAAACGCACACACACTCACATACACATCAACAGTCACAGCCAAACCTCTATATGGTCATGCTTTAACATGATCATATGTGGTCATGCAGGGACTCGCCTGATCATGTGGCATGCATGACAACATTAACCCAACCAACAGCTCAATGGCAAAACAATATGGGCAGGCTATGAGCGACCCAATATATGAATGGTTGCAAACAATATGGGCAGGCTATGAGTGACCCAATATATGAATGGTTGCAAACAATATGGGCAGGCTATGAGTGACCCAATATATGAATGGTTGCAAACAATATGGGCAGGCTATGAGTGACCCAATATATGAATGGTTGCAAACAATATGGGCAGGCTATGAGCGACCCAATATATGAATGGTTGCAAACAATATGGGCAGGCTATGAGCGACCCAATATATGAATGGTTGCAAACAATATGGGCAGGCCATGAGCCACCCAATATATGAATGGTTGCAACTATTAAAACACAAAGAGTTGTGATATATCATCTTCAGACAACCACAATATCCTATATCAAAGACAGATATGTCCGTGAGCTTAATCTCAAAATACATTTTATTGTGTGTGCCATCCTGGCTTGCAACTTTGTGCAGCAGACTCAAAGTGCCCAGGTCATTGTCATGGCTATTAATACGCTTACTGTGGTCAAAGCAAGATTATCCTCTCAACAAGAAGGTCAATGGTTGATAATCCCTGGGATGAATAAAACCCAGAAGATGAGTTTTTTGTTTGATCAAGCTTACCTGACCAGAAGGCCTTGGGTAAACTATCTACATATGATGTCAAGGTGAAAATCATTTGGACATTTGCTATATCTAGTGAGCCATGGGACAGAGCATGGAGCTACTCATGGGGGCAAGCTCTCCTGATAAAGACAATAATAAAACAGCCTCTTTCAGACATCTAAAAATATTACTTTTATTTTGGACTTTTATCAAGAAGATACCTTGATATGGTATAATGTACAAATACATGGAAGACATGTTCACATATATATTGAGAACAATGAACAATGAGCAAAATTTGTGGTGAGTTTGATTTATCAAGTTTAAACAGTTTGGCCAATATATTACATGGCATTGTCCTTCATAATGGGATTTTTTTATACCATTGTATCCTGATTAATCAGTTTACAATACAGAGAGTAGTCAACTGATGAGCCAGTGGTCATGTGATCACCTGGTCATGTGATCACCTGATCATGTGATACCAATCTTAAGCAAGTTTGCTGATTATGTTGATGTGCACAATGCAAAGTGTTGACGACAATTTTAGATTACAAAAATATATCGAGGATTGTGTCATTTACCTTTACTACAACCAGAATACCATCAATGAGAAACAGTATCTTTTCACAGCACTGAATACTGTATTTTGTAAGAAATCTTCTATTTATTTTCCATGTACATGTATCAGTGTTTAAAGTCATAACTGCACCAATATCCTTCTCTCTTTCTGGACTAACATCAGTCTAGCCCATGTGGACTCACATTTTCCTCTCCATGACCACTCCCAAGTACATCAGGGTTTCTCTACTTCTGTAGAAAGTCATAGACAATATGACCCTACACTGAGCGTGACTGGACTGGAGATAGAGGATACAATGAGAAGTCCTTGATTAGTGTTACTGTTACACGACCCTGTCTGTAGCTCCTCCTGTTGTAAACAACTCTGAGAACGCTAGTGGCCCTATATACAGCATATTTGACCGAAGATGCCTCGCAACCAGAGAAGCCCAATATGAGTGTCTGGTGCCATGTAGATAGTAGGTCGTTCCTACCATCAGCTCAGTGTGCCGAGTGCAGGGGCTGCAGACCGGGTCAGGTTACCATTTCCTCTTCATCACATTTCTCCTGTAGATGACCCAAGAGATGACCGCTATTGACAATGCCATAGATTTTGTTCAGCTGCTTAGACATTATCTGGAAAGCCAAGAATTTACAATATTTTCACCTCTTATAAAAGCACTTGTAAAATCCTATCTTTATGCTTTCAAATGTGTCGTCATTTAAAATTGCAGCATTTCTCTAAGTATGATGACAATTATAAACTAGGCTTATCACTGAGATTCCGTTTCTTTTCTTTCACGATTTTGTCCTTTGAGTTCTTACTTTAAGGGAATAATCTTGTTATCTATAGCTAGGATTCAAATTAATAACTCCTAAACATCAAGTGGAAATAGTAATGAAAATAAAACAATGTTAAATTTGGTTACATTTGACTGGCACCCTGTGTCGAGGCCATCTACAGCTACTTCTGGCTGCACCACTTTACGTTCGGAGGATGACATCAGTTCAGCCGACATGGCCGCGTCACCACCCAGACATGGCGCCAACATACGTTTAATGGACATGAGGCTGGTCAAATTTGATAGACGGCCATGCCAATTGGATTTGTACACTGAAGGAATTCAATTTTCACTTGGCTGACGATGACACTGTCCACTTGCACAAATTACCGCAGAATTGTAAGGGCTGTCTCTCACCTCATCAAAATATAAGAGGTCAATTTTCATTGGACAGCTGACATAGGCTCGCAGTGTCTTGCTTCTTGTAATTTGTTTTATTGCATGATGAATGTTGGTCATGATACAGTCTCGCTGAATCTGCGATCATACTTGACCACTTTGGCAAAGTGCCTGAATATTCAAGCAGTAATGTGTCACAACCAGTTTGGCACTTTGTATCTAAGCATTGAGCTTTATATCCCCGGTGAGCATGCGGTAACTAGTGGACAGGGCCGTGGGTAAATGTTTAATAGCGACACCTGGTGGCCGAGAAAGACTTTGCTCCCACTGGATCTGTTCTCAAGCCCTTGGCTTGTAGCATTATCAAACATGCAAGGCTTACTGTATTTTACGCCTGTGTGCCAGCCAGATGAGTTGCACTGCCTTTATTTCATATCACTATAGGTATTCATTTTTGTGTTATTTCTGTATTTAATCAAATAAATGACCATATCTTAATGTGAATAATCAGTAAAAAACATTGATCTGCACCTTAATTATGATATAAATATTACATGTTGACATCAACATGATCAACACCATAAAGTTGATATGAAAACTGCTCAACTTGATTTCATAGAAAACGCCAGGTATATCAATATCTAAATAATAAAAATAAAGTTAGTAAATAATAGTTTTGCACATCATTTATTAAATAAAATGAAAAAATCTTAATTCATCATTTGACTGTTTGTTCGTTTCACTTCAACGGGTAAATTGCCCAAATTGCATGATTTTCATGACAAATAGCTTACAATTCTAAAGTGCGATCTGTCTCTACATTATAATGTTTGCCACATAACAGAACAAAATTAATCAAATAGACAGCCTGGCAGGTATGGTACACAATAACGGGTGCTGAGGAACAACATTGCCACTCCCTCATTCCTATTACTGCGTTGTGCAACAGTTTCATGTTATTACTGCCAGTAATGAATGATGTCATGGTCTTATCCTCTTGAGAATAGAGTCTCCCTTCTCAAAGAGATCGCTCTCCTCAAAACCTTCCCACAGCATCATTATTGAAAATCGCTTATTGCTGAGACCTGTCACTTTGGTTTAAATTAGGGGGCGAATTTTGAAAGGTTCTCCACTTCACTTAGGCCTAACTCTCTGTTCATAAATATGGCCGACATGTTAAGTAGGTCACAGACAGACAATTGTATCTCCCACAATGGGGAGTGCTCTTTTTTTGAGAGGGAAAAGCATTTTCTGTTGAGGTACCTCATTTATTTGAAGTGAGAACCTGTGTAAATCAAATGAGTGGAAAATTGTTCTATTCACGATGAACTCGATCAATGGAGGGCAGTTGTACCCCTTGCATTATGAGATCAGATCATATATTGCTTCCAAATCTAATTCTCTGCCCTGGTACATCTTGAGTCACATCATAGGATGGAGCCTATTGAAATCAACATGATAATTAATTTTAAAAGACAGTAGCAATATGTGAAAAAAGAGATGTTTCAAAGTAAGAAATTAGAACATAGCAGTGTAACCAAATTCAATTCCTACTGGATGGAGGTGGGAAAAGGGCAAAAATAAAATGTACTAAACTATCAGTTAAGATTCTATTTTAGTTCTTTGTTATTGACAAATGCATATAAATTGCCTATTAGATGAAGTAATGTTTGCTCTACAAATCATGCACTGTCCAGTAGCAAAAAGGTCATCCGACACTGATGAGACCTATCTAATGAAGGAAATTAGTTTATGGAGGATTGGGCAGTACAGAGCCTTGAAATGTCCTCTTGACATTTTCCCAGCTGATCTCTCATTAACAAAGGTGAATTGATAATCTTGGTGTATATATACCAATATAGTGGAAGCTAAATATAGCGGCTGTATGCAGCACGTCCTGGCCTTGTTTGGTCGGGCAAGGCTTGATGGGTAATCTTACGACTGGCAGGTGCTTTAGGGCAGTGCTTCATTGAAGCTGCCTCGACAACGGAAAGAAAATCTTCACACTGAGCTCTGGCTGCTGAGATTAGATCGCAAACCTTGCCAATCTTGCTTGTCTGAGGGGACAAAAATCATGTGACACCAAGCTAAACCCTGCGCAGGGCAGTTTGCAAGCTTCCTGTCCGAGGCAATGCAGCGAAACCTCAAATTTCCCCTCGTCTACCAGTGTTCACTCCTTTTGTCGATTTCATTTCCGGTGATAAAATCAGGGCTCTGCTGAGCTAGACACGCCTATTTCCTTTGTGGAATTAGGTAGAGCCCTTGTAGTTGATTTCTAATCCTACAAGAACACTGTCGACAGAGTAGCAACATGATCGCTGCTGTAGGGTCCATCCTAAATGTACAGAAAATGGCCTTCACTGCCTGATGGAAAAAAACAAGCCAATGCCAAACCAAATTGTATTCTGTTCATCCTAAAATGACAGAAAAAAAATTCATTATGTAGAATTATTTTGACAAAAATGTAATATCTAACACAAATTGATTAGTTTCAATGGTGCAAAGTCTATTTTAAGGTATGGCTGCCTGAGGAATAAACCATCTGAGAAATCATTTCCCATGCAAATCTATTTTGCCTCAGAAAATAAGTAACCGAATCTTCATTGGAGATATCCAGGCAATCTGGTTTGCCTGTAATTACAACACTGTTGATAATTTAGAGCCTGTTAAATTTGGCTAAGAGCAGTGTGCTGCCTCTGCAATGACCTGTATTCAAGGGGAACATATCACTGTGACACAGCCCTTAGCAACACACAGGAAGTGACAAATCCACCATTGCCCCTGGGGTTAATTATGATACCTGATTTGCTCCCAAGGGATTTCCCGCAATTCCCTACAAAAACTTTACAATTAGCATAAGATCCTTTCAAAGGTCCATCACTCTAGTGGCATTCCTCATCAAAGTCTCATATTATAGTATTAAAAACTCACTTAAAAAGATGACCTGCTCAGTGACATAAGCTCAGCTCTGTGATCTTTATGGAGGCCAACTGGCTTCATTATAGGCAAGATGGCTACCCTACTTCCGCTGTTAATCGTTACCATGGAGTTCATTACCATAGCGATCCATTATGGTATTGTGGTGTCATTTCCTGCGAGGGCATTTTCATCGTCGCCAGGTGTTTCCCCAAGTCATTTGCCTGGGTGTGCAAAGATTGCTACTTCTGAGGCTGGTCAAGTATGCGTGGCATCACTCATGTACCGGAGACGGCAGCATATCACACAGCACTACAGTATATAGCTCACAACTCCTTGAAGGATCAGCTTCCACAAATACACACTGACCAATATCAATTACATACAATCCACCATTTTCATTCATAAAACAAAAGAATAGATGATCAAGCGACTCCTAAAAAAGGATAATACACTGTAATTTTATATATTCCTTATTGTCATCTGTACATTGAGGAATATATAAAATTTGGTTCAGTGTGGCCAAATCATTTGCAAATAAAATACATTCTTTGCTCCTGACTCACAATAAAAGGTAGTAAAAGTGCTCTTTGGGTCTCTGGGATGGACACTTGGCACCTGCTTGTTGTAGCATGTGCTACAAATATCTCCACTATTTTGATCAACTTATTGAATTTTCAGCCTTTATCATCCACCTGCTGCGGGACCTTTCTAGCATTTTCAGAATGAATCAGCCATGGGCATCCTTTGGAAGAGGAACCTGGTGATCAAATTAGCAACTTGAAAGCTTTGTGTCTCTAAAATATTCAAATATGGCCCTGTGGGACAGTTCAAAATGAATGCTTGTAGTGAAATGCAAAATGTGAAAGTGGAGTTGTTTGGTTGATGCCAGTATTGCTACTTGCTAGTGCCATAAGTGCCATTTGGGTTGATATCGCATAAGCTGCACCCCCTTCTAAGTTACCCATTTAGCACGATACAGGATACAGGGTGTTAATCAAAACTAAGATTTGCTTGGAAATCGGAGACCACAATCCCATGTATAATTATGGGATAGATGGGCAGGCTCATCCCTATGCAAATATGCGGCTCGGACCGAACCCCGGAGACCTGGCGACATTCCTGCATCCGTAATTCCAACCCTATGCACCACACAATGGACACGCCATTAACAGCGAAGTTGCCAATCTGCTCTGTCATTTCCCACATCAACGTTGAGCAGTAATCGGTCCCACCACATCAACGTGGAGTGGTAGTACGTCCTACCACATCAACGTAGGGAGGTAGTAGGTCCCATCACATCATTGTGGAATGGTAGTACGTCCTACCACATCAATGTAGAATGGTAGTAGGTCCCACCACATCAACATGGAGAGGTAGTAGGTCCCACCACATCAATGTGGAATGGTAGTAGGTCCCACCATATCAACGTGGAGTGGTAGTAGGTCCCACCACATCAACGTGGAGTGGTAGTAGGTCCCACCATATCAACGGGGAGTGGTAGTAGATCCCACCACATCAACGTGGAGAGGTAGTAGGTCCCGTCACATTAACATTGAGCGGTAATCGGTCCTATCACATCAATGTGGAGTGGTAGTAGGTCCTATCACATCATTGTGGAGTGGTAGTAGGTCCTATCACATCAACGTGGTGTGGTAGTAGGTCCTATCACATCAACGGGGAGTGGTAGTAGATCCCACCACATCAACGTGGAGAGGTAGTAGGTCCCGTCACATTAACATTGAGCGGTAATCGGTCCTATCACATCAATGTGGAGTGGTAGTAGGTCCTATCACATCATTGTGGAGTGGTAGTAGGTCCTATCACATCATTGTGGAGTGGTAGTAGGTCCTACCACATTAACGTGGAGAGGTAGTAGGTCCCATCACATCAACGTGGAGAGGTAGTAGGTCCTACCACATCAAGGTGGAGAGGTAGTAGGTCCCACCACTTCAAGGTGGAGTGGTAGTAGGTCCCACCACTTAAGGTGGAGTGGTAGTAGGTCCCACCACATCGTGGAGAGGTAGTAGGTCCCACCACATCAACGTGGAGTGGTAGTAGGTCCCACCACTTCAAGGTGGAGTGGTAGTAGGTCCCACCACTTCAAGGTGGAGTGGTAGTAGGTCCCACCACATCAACGTGGAGTGGTAGTAGGTCCCACAACATTAACGTGGAGAGGTAGTAGGTCCCGTCACATCAACGTGGAGAGGTAGTAGGTCCTACCACATCAAGGTGGAGTGGTAGTAGGTCCCACCATATCAACGTGGAGTGGTAGTAGGTCCCACCACATCAACGTGGAGTGGTAGTAGGTCCCACCATATCAACGGGGAGTGGTAGTAGATCCCACCACATCAACGTGGAGAGGTAGTAGGTCCCGTCACATCAACATTGAGCGGTAATCGGTCCTATCACATCAATGTGGAGTGGTAGTAGGTCCTATCACATCATTGTGGAGTGGTAGTAGGTCCTATCACATCAACGTGGTGAGGTAGTAGGTCCCACAACATTAACGTGGAGAGGTAGTAGGTCCCGTCACATCAAGGTGGAGAGGTAGTAGGTCCTACCACATCAAGGTGGAGAGGTAGTAGGTCCCACCACTTCAAGGTGGAGTGGTAGTAGGTCCCACCACTTAAGGTGGAGTGGTAGTAGGTCCAACCACATCGTGGAGTGGTAGTAGGTCCCACCACTTCAAGGTGGAGTGGTAGTAGGTCCCACCACTTCAAGGTGGAGTGGTAGTAGGTCCCACCACTTCAAGGTGGAGTGGTAGTAGGTCCCACCACATCATGAGCACTCTGCTCTCTCTCTCTCTTGTGTCGTTGTTGTTGTTTCTTTACAGTATTTCTATTTCCCAGTCCAAATACAAGAGGAAGCACACAATTTCCATGGAACTTATTTCATTTCCCGAGCCACAGCTGGTGCATTTCTGGCATCTTGCAGAACAACTTCCTGCATTGTACTGCCAGTTCCTTGCCAGGTTCCCAATATATATCCTCAAATACAATATCTTGTAACCTTTTTACTCAAAAATCCTGAACGTGAAATCTTTTACCTTTCTTTTACCAGGGCCAAGAACTTGAAATAAAGTCAGACAGGGATTCTCCTTTAATAATCTTGAAGAGAATTATTAAAGAGAATTTAATTAAATTCATTTGGATGCTCCCATACAATATTGTTATGATAATTCTGTTCTACCAGTGAATCCCTCTGTCGAGTGGTAATTTACTCCTTCAAAATTTAATTCAATTCAGTTCAATTCTTTAATACTAAGTATCTGTACAAAATTATTATGAAAAAATCCTGTTCTGTTTAGGTTTTCACCAGTGAGTGCCTATGCATGGGAAATTACTCTCAGAAAGTCAATTCTTTTAGATGCTTCAAGCCTAACTACAGGACTGACAGTCTTAATCTGCAAGGGTTTCCACCAGTGAATCTATGTCAGTGCCTACTAATATGGGGTAATATTATACTCCTGTCACATTTGTACCAGGCGCCAGCCGGGAAGTAAGAATCGGCCGACTTCACAGGGTCCGAATTGTGGCCGATGATCTTACGGCACCCTGGCTTGCCGGCCGATTTTGTAAAAAAAAAGCCCATCATCCAGGCATCTTAACTGAAATCGGCGCAAATGTGACTAGGGTATTAGCAGGGCAGAACTAGATGCCTAATCCCTGTAAAACGAGGCTCCCATGCATTTTCAATATCAGAGTAGAAACGATGGTATGTGATAAGATTATGTTACTATAGGCATATAATGTTTTTCACAAATGCTGAAAAAATTAAGCAAAACTATATAAAATTCTATGAAAAGAATAAGTATTAATGTGGTAAGGGTGGGTTGGCCCCCAGAATTGAACGAAAATCACTACATATCTCTTTGAGTCATGTCTACACCAAGCTTTGGATGGATGTCAAAAACCTTTTATTGGAACACCTGGTAAAACCTGGTACATTTAGGCTGTAAAAACTGGGAAACTCAGAACAGCAGGACTGTATTGGATGTTAAAAACAAAAACCTTGCTTGGTTGAGATATGGAATTAAATCTAGTGAAATTGTAGTCAAATAAGTCACCATCCATCCCATGAAATCTTCTATTACACGACACTCATAATCTCACATATCTTTTCAAAGTATCCATTCTCAAATTTGGATATGAAATTCCCGTCGCCAGTCTTGCTTGTATGTCTGTGGGACCTTTTTCCTCTGCGGCCTATTTCCCATGATTCCACACTGTCTTTGGAGATTAATCTGTGAGCTTATGAATAATCAATGTGTGGGAGGGTATGAAGCGTCCTTGTTTTCTAAGTCTGGCTCCCAGGACTGTGCTTGAGCAACTCACTCACCTTACAAGCTCGGCAAGGAAAAAGCCCATATATAAATCACTGAGCAGGTGAATTGACAGCACCACCTATACCCACTGAAAATTACATAAACCAAAGATACTTTTTGATATATTTTCAATTAATCACATTAGATTAATTACCTTGAGAGTGGCAGTTCTATATGAACAATCGCAGAGTTACAAGCAGGCCTATCCCATAATGCCGCAGTGCTTCAAGCACACACACTAATTGTCATGACAACATGTTTGCACAACCATGTTTCTAAAAGCTGCCGATCCTCTTCTCATGATGCAGCGCATAGTACACGTCTCTGTGCATTCTGATAATGGTCACCATTAAAAGAAGATGATGTCCTATTATCTTCTGCATTATCTCATTTGATAGAATCATGCTTCCCTGTTGATTCTGTAGCTTACTTGTCTCTTATTCAAAATGGTACACGACTTTCTTATCTAAGCAGGATATTACATTAATTAAATGCCGAGATAAAATCCTGAGGTCACATGACCTCACTCATTATCATGACATCAACAATTCTCTGCGATCATTTTATCAAATTAATAATCATTTACTGAGCAAAATTTATGACTGTCTCCTTTAATAACATTCTACAGTCATAATAACATTTCTGTAAGAATTTGATGATGTAATTTTTGTGATTCATCAAGATAGGTTTTAAATCGATATAAAGCAACAGCTTTACCAAATTAAATTCTATAAAAATATAATAAAACAGGGTCATCTTGAATATCATATTTAAAGTCTTAGTTTAGTCTTTAGTTTGTCATGGGAAAAGGTCAACTCAAATATCATACTAAAACATGTGACTTATATATCATATGCAAGAATAAATAGTTCAATAAAATGAAATTCAAATCATGAATTAATTGAGCAATACAAAATAGTGATAAAATAGAATGAACAAATATCATAGAATATAATTGAAGAAATAGTTCTCTTATGCAGTTTTATTACAGGCATATTTTAATTACAATTCCTTCTGTGCCAGCCAACTTTGATTCCTTCCAACAAGATATCCTTAGGTGGTTGGTTGTAAAATACAAATTTCCCTGTTGTTTCACAATGTCCGATTTGTGTTTTATGTTGGCCCAACAGGAAGTCTGCCATGATGAATGACACAATTAGAGAAACAATATGGCCCCTATTGTGGCCCTCTTTTTAGCCCCGAACAACATGCACTACAATATTCTGCACATGTGTTTGGCCATAGCCTAAACACGATGAAACAACGTGTAGTGTTTTTTTAACTACAATGATTTAATATTGAAATACCAATGCAGGGTTAATATTGATTGCTAAAGCTTTTCTTCTATCTTTAAACTGGCATGTGTTTTACATGGTTTAAGGTGTACAATATCTTGATCCAGCCAATGTTTACTACCTAGGTAATTTTAAACCACATATTAATATTGGAGACATCTGATTTTTGTCTCTCTCTAATGTAAAGTTCTTCTAATATGTCTTGAGCTGCTGGGATTAAATCGGCCATTTTGAGATAATATGACCCAGGTTTAATGGCTAAAATCATCTACAAATGAATCATGTCTAAATAAAAGTAAAATTCCATTTGTTTTTGACCTAGATTGACAATGTGCCACATTTTATATGTGTTTGCGCTTCTGTTACTTAGCTACACTCCAGTTTACACTCAAATAAGATGATTACTGTTGAAAACAAAGCATCTGATGGCCCGCGTCCTCGGCCTTACTTCAGACGCGCTGCTAGAGCACACCATTTGTCAATGTCGCTCAAAGTATGAAGCACAATTAAGCTGCCATTTTCGTTAACCAAATTATTACGATTAACCTGTGCTAATATTCTGTGATCAATCTCAGATGACAGAGAACAGCGTTTTGGTCGCATTCTAAGGGCCTTGCATTCATCTTATTCTCCCATCGGTTTTAAGGAAATCACCCGCCACCTGCAGTGAACACGCTGGAGTTCTGCATCTTGATTCTCTGCTTCCTCCATAAACCTTACACTAAGCATGCTAAGGAGGGCAGCCATGCTGAGTCCTCAAATCAAACCCTGCTCTGACCTGAATAAATGGCATACAGGCTGCATAAATCCTTATTTTCTTTTAGAATGTCATGTCAACTATGTTTACATTTACAGAAGGAAAGGACAACCATGAAAATCATGAATTATATTGTTAACAGAATATATCAGTAATTATAATGCGACGGCCATAAAAATGATAGAGAAGCCATTGCAATGTCAAGATAATCATTATGACAGGACAATCATTATCAAAGGTCAGGAATTACGATGACAGGACAATTATTATCAAAGGTCAGGAATTACAATGACAGGACAATCAATATCAAAGGTCGGCCATTACAATGACAGGACAATCATAATGACAGGACACCCACTGCTCAAGGTCAGCCATTACAATGACAGGACAATCAATATGGCAGGACACCCACTGCTCAAGGTCAGCCATTACAATGACATTACGACATTACAATGACAGGACACCCATTACGACAGGGCAGCCACTGTTCAAGGTCAGCCATTACAATGACAGGACACTTATTACGATAGAACAGCCACTGTTCAAGGTCAGCCATTACAATGACAGGACACCCATTATGACAGGGCAGCCACAGTTCAAGGTCAGCCATTACAATGACAGGACACCCATTATGACAGGGAAGCCACTGTTCAAGGTCAGCCATTACAATGACAGGATACCCATTACGATAGGACAGCCACTGTTCAAGGTCACCCATTACAATGACAGGACACCCATTACGACAGGACAGCCACTGTTCAAGGTCAGCCATTATATTTCTCCTCATCAAAATACAGGCACTGTAACATACAATAATATGTTTAATGTGTGGAGGCCTTAGGCATCTCTGGTGAGGCAAGCATTACAGGAATCTGACACGAGTATTAGACATGGAGGATGGGAGCTTGTCGGGTCTTGGGCTGGAACATTAGGAGGTGAATTAGGGCTGTTGTGCAAGGCCCAGATCCCCTCTTGTAGCTATTTACACAGAAACAATCCTGTGTCTACAGTGCATAATCCCCACCCATCCTAATTCTGTAGCTTCCCACAGGGGGACACACTCCTCGTCATCTGCAGCAGATAACATTATGTTACTCTCACCGCTCCACTGCTCTGAGTGTGCCAAAGAGGTTGCCTCTGTTTTCTGTGTGCACGTCTGAGGTCCTCCACATGGCTGGAGTGTGTACATTCATGTTAGACTAGGCTTCTGCCTACGGGAGGAAAGAAATGAGAAGAGAGGAAAAAACGCCTCCTACACGGACTCCCAAGTGCTCTTTTATAATGAAATAGTATCTATTGCAGAAGACCGTCTGCTGACGGAAGACATAAAAATCTTGATAGCAACCAAGTTTTCAATACAAATATTATCAATGGCACTCAGAGGGACAAATGTAGCTATGTAAGTCTTGGGGAAAATATCACAATTCCATTTACTACAACCATCCAATACATAGCTACAGCAGCATTTAACTCAAATCTCCACATTATCGTCTCCCATAAAAGGATTCTATGACAGATTGCCTTTTGCTTAGAGATGCTTGTTTTAGTATATATATTACATATCAACGTATAAATATATAATATATATATCAAGAACTCTATGTCCTTTGCAACTAGGTTGGTCATTAAGTTTTCACTTTGGTTTATCTACTGATATCTTTTTGATCAAATATAAATGTGATGACACAGAATCATACAGGGCTTTTTATTTTAAGATATGACCAATAACAACTGGCACTGTGATGGAACTTTTGCTCTGACTAGCAGAGAATACTTAGTCACTAGTTAATATGACCAAATGAGGTCACATGAGGTCATTCTGCCTCATTATGAGATATGGCCATGACCATATGGAACTTAGTACAACTAGACAGAGTCACGTAATTGCCATGTGTAGTCATATTGGATTGTAGTTGTGCATCACCATGTATATAATTGCCTCTAACTGACTAGTATATAGTCCACTAACTGGTCATACACAACTCAAACCTGTTCTCTCAATTAATATAACTTGGCTACACCATCCTACTAGCATAGCACTAAGCTGCAATCATTGTACAAGTAGAATCCCCATCTGACTATTATGGTATTAATGGCTACATCCGGATCATAGTTCTTGATCCAGACTTGAATTATTCACTCCCGGAGATACTTCCCACATATAAATTCTTATATCTGTATCCTTTTCCCTTACCTTGCTTTCTTTGCTTCTTTGCTTTTAATATTTCTCTCCTATTTCCATCTGAAAGTACAAATATCAAAGAATTAAGATGTTGTGAAGGCTTAGAATAGTGCATTTCATTAAAACTTGAAGCTGAAAAGTCAATTATAAGAATCTGATATCAGACATTTTGTTTCATTTTCAATTTATCAATTCATATAAAACAGGCTTATATCTCACACAGTTGACATGTATCTTGAGGCTGTGATCAGCATTTCTTTATGCACAAAAATAGTCCTGTCACGCATTTCAGCTCAGCCCCCATTTGCCTTGTCACTTGCAATCTATGAAAGTAACATTGCCAGCCAAAATATCATTAACAAAATTCAAAGCAATGAACAGTATTTTTTTAAACACTTAATGCTGATCAGAATTGTTGCAATTATATTATAACAAAAGTACATATAAATACATAAAACAGGGGAATTATACGATTGCAAAGTTTTCTACTTTACAGCAGCAGATGATTTATGTCCATAATAATTGGATAGAAATCCTGCATACGGCTAAGTAATCCACCATGAAAATATCAAAACTCGGATTTAATCCATAAATATAACTCAAACCAATCTACTGACGGTTTGGCACCATGCAAAGTATTTGAGTGGAAAACCTGCCATGGCGGACCGGCTCAAGTTGTAAATGACGGTGATGTCCTTTTTACATAATTGGAGAGAGATTCGCTCAGATCTGCTATTCCATAAATATTTACACAGATACAAATGACAGCAAATCTTCTGTGGGGAAAACATTCTTGTGCACACCAGAATTTACAAGTCTCAGTGCTAAATCAATGAGGTGCATCAAGAAACGCAAACACCTTGTCTCTGAGGAACACACAATTTTGGTGTCTTTCATTATTATCACATCCGAACGTCACGAAAAGTAACATATTTGCTCTGAGATAACTGGAACGCACTCCCACTGCGCCATTTCTGATTTCATTGACGCGGGATTAGTAAACATAACATAGACCGGACAAATCTTGCTTCGGAATTTGTCATGAATACTGCCGTATCAGGTTTATTTATTTGAAAGTCTACCATCATGTTTGAAACATCAGCCGTTGTGATAAAAACAAGGGGGATGTGTTTTTCATATGCTGACTAATGCATGGAAATCGCGTCTTTATTTGGTGGGCCCTGTTTCACAGATGACCTTCTCCCTGCGAAAATTCCAATTTGAAGGGGAGGGATAAAGGGGGATTTGACCAGTGCGGGACTGCCATGCTGCCACTGCGAGACTGTCGTTCTCTTTAAGCCATTTCTGTGGTAATCGCCAAGAGTGATCCCAGCGATGTTGCGATGTGCTGCAATGCCACAGAATTCCCCCAAACCACATGCAAATGAGATAATACAGGTTTAACATTGCACCAATGGTTTCCACTTGCCTCCACTGCACGCACCCACGTGACCTTCTCACCCACGAATCAGGAAATCAAATACAAAAGTTCCCCTTCATTTATTTTTTTTTGTAAATAATTTCCTTGCTTTGAATTTGGGGACCATGTTCACCAGTCACATGAGCATTGTTTCATCACACTATCTTCTAGTAGTTTATTACACGTCAGTTTAGACATCAGAAGTTGGATTTAGAAAAATTCCAATAAGGATATTGCCATTTATGGGAGATGCAAGGTTAACAACATGGCTGTTGTAGGTAGTGAGGCAAAAAATGGACATAGCAAATCTGACTGTATTACCAATACAGAGGTCAGAATTTATTTACAGAGGTCATCATCCGTCGTGGACCTTATATGATGAATGACCCTGGATAAGAGAGAGGCTGTCTACTGGAAGACCTTTCCTCATCGGCACGGAAACCCTGGGTTTCTGCCTCTCTATTGTCAATAGCAATACATGTATATGCAAATGAGAGCTTCTGAGATATGAGATAGACTTGAGCAGAGTTTGTTGGGACTATTCTACTTGGGAAAAGGTCAGGGTTTATCATGCCGGATTCGGCAAGAGGTAATAACGATTAGGACCATCATGCAGTGCGGTTATTCTGCAATCAAGGTATCATGGCGCACCATCTCCTGGAACAGCGTGCCGTTGAGTTTGGGTATTTTGCATGACTCCTTGCCGAATTATCGCCCCGTCCATAAAGCGTGCTGAAGCAGTGGTTGATAGGAAGATAAATCATGGAAAGAGGTCTCAACAGCAAACTTCCGCACCACTATTCCCACCAAGCCCCCAACAACATTGTAGGCCCCCTACAACAATATCACTCCATCCATCACAAAAATCACCCGAGTTCATCACAATTGAGAGGCAATGTAGCAGAGAGGGGCCAGAATGCAACTCGTGCTCCCCCCCCCCCCATCTCTCTCCCACCCCCATGCACCAAAATGATTGCACTATCAGGGCAGAGACAGTCTTATGTGGAATATCACACACATCATGAATGGTGGATATACATTGGTTTTCTCAATATTCCTAGATTATTGCATATCAAATACTTTCTGACTGAAATACTTTCTACATCATCTGAATTGGCATATAACAAGCAATGTGTAACTTGATTTACTTGATTGAGGAAAGCAAATAACAAACTTGTCTACAAATGCAAACTCATATATTATCCAAAGACAATTCTCTTTTTTCTTTGATCTTTGATCCAGAAGAGCACTACCCATGAATTGATTAAATCATCTCAAAGTTTAGAGACAAAAAGCGGTAGAGCAGAAAAGGTCCAAATGTCATATTTCCGTGGAAATAATCATGTATATTTTGACATATCCAATGAGACTAACTTAAACCCTTTTTACGATCTTGACAATGATCAAGGAACAGCAGATGTATATCTGTGAAGATATTTAATGCATTTAAATAGATCTTTAATAAAACATGAAAAATGTGAACTTTTCAACCATTGAAAGCTCCTAGTAATACAGGAGTGGCCATCTCCTGGCAGTTAAAGTGAATGGCTTGTATAAGAGAATATTGTCCCCTCTGATTGTATGATACCATGCACTTTATATCACAAATCAACAAATGTCTAGACGAGCAACAATACTGCCTACAACCAATCCACGCATTATTACTTTCACTATTTCATCTTTCTCTTCCCGGGGCTGTTTATTTTCTCAAATTCATCCATTCCCATGATCGACAATTTTCATGTTGGTCAAATTCCTTTATTCACTGCATAATATTTCTCTCTCACACTCTAACAAAACAGTCATGCAATTCTAAAATTCTGTGATTTTGCCCTTTCCCTCCCCCACAAACAAAAACTTGTCTGAGAAATGGAAAATAATTACAATATAAACTTTGATAAGATTAAAGATCTACTTTCTGCAGTGATCTCATCTTTTCTTAATTGTAGCAGTTTGGTGAAGACACAAGGGGCCAGTAATTAAGTGCATGATTTACGGGGAGCATCTGGCTGACGAAAAATTGTAATTTGTTGAGAGGTAAATTATTCATGACACAAATTTGTCTTACCCCACCGTGCCTAGACCTTTCTTGATCACCTTCTCTGAGTATGTCAAGTCCTTTGGGTTTGTGGTTTCACATAATTCACCCAAGAAATGTTAAATTTTGCATGATTTCCTCAGTAAAATTACTGACCAATTTTATGTATTATTTAACCCCCTTCTTTTTTCATCTGAGCTTAACAAAAAATATTCTTTACACTTTTTGTGATCTATAGCAAAATCCAAAATTATCACTCCAATAATTTATTTTATGGAAATAATTTATAATTTTTCAACCAAAAGAGCAATACTGCACATTTGACACTTGACAAAAGTAATATCCACAGGGTAGATGTTTGGGGAGTATTCTTGGGTTATTCTTGGGGTGAATAGTGGCATTTTGGTGGGGTTTTGTTGGCGAGATGATTGCTTATCTTCTCTCTAAATCATCATTCATAACGCGTCGCGATGCACACTCCGACCTGATCAAGTGCAAAGTCGATTTGCGTTCACTGAACCACAAAATGTGGATGTTTTAATCGCACTCCTTACGCCCCACAAGAAATATTAGATTTTTCACGGCACCACAAGTTCATTTCTCAGAATAATAAGGTCACGTCATCACCCTGAAGTCAACGAGCGTGATCAAAATTCCATGACATGAAATTTCAACAGGTCTTTGGATACAAATTGGATGTCTTGCCAGAAGGAGCAAGCATGAGTCATACGCGGCAAGGGGCCCTATATGGGGCATATTAGGACCTGTGTCGTCTGGGAGTAACAATATGAAATCCCATTGGAACCTCCTATTGCCTCATTAATCACAAAACTAATACAAAACTCTTTTTTTCTAATAGCTCAAGTAAATTAAGATAAGAAGTAAATAAAAGCAAATCTTTTTAATTCTGTCAAGATTAATTCAACATGAAAATCATTTTAATGTAATGGATATGCAATGATCACGCTCACAGTCAGGTTGTGTTCATCAAATTCGTTCGGGAGAAAATTGCAATTTGAGAGTCATCCTATCTCATGATTCTTAAACTAACTCCAAGATAAGATTAAAATAAGAAATCTTCTCTTTAAAAAAAACCTGGATTTATGTTTATGACTAGTTTCCTGCCATAATTACTCAATTAGCGCCCCTTTACTGGCTTTTAATGCTAACATTCAAAGGCGATTGAAACTGAATAAAATGACTCAAAATATCAAAAGATGAAGATTTAATTATGTAAAGAAAACGATCTGTCTGAGTTTCAGTGATATAAGCTGTCTCAAGAGTATTCTCTGATATTACTGTATAAAGAATTCATGTTCTTTTACAGATTTACTCTTTAGGCTTGCAAGGCCTATTTTTCATTTGCCATAAGGCATGTTCTTTGTTCTGGTAACAAATACCCTGCTGACTGAATGAAAACAAATGATTATCTTTTGGAATTGATTGTTATTTATATAATTTAATAAACTGAGCAGAAAAGCTGGTCACAGTTTGACCTTCCTTTGTGTAAGATAATATCAATATCATAAAACCCTTTCCAAAACAAAACAAAATTATATGTCAAAATCATGGCTTGATAAATGATAATAATCCATAAGTTAAAATAACTGAAAAAGAGTATTTTGTTTGTATTCAAGTTATATAAAACAATATTTGTTAAAGCTATGTTTTTGTAAATGAATGTGATGAGCTGACCTCTTTTATTAACGGGGAAAAAAAAGAAGATTGTTCAAGACAACTTCCTCTGCATCATTATCCTATCACAGAATCCCCGGGGGGAAATTTTATCCCATAACCTAAATTTCCCTTGAAAATTCCACCTTCCTTTCCCCCAGGGCACACAGCAGGATTTTCTCTATTCCTGGACAATTATTCCGAACTCCTGTCGATCTTTATTCCTGCTCACTGATTGGCTGATTGCTGCTCGTATATGCAAATTAGGTTAGTTATCACTTCTTTTGGTGAAAATGAAGTCGCGCTCCGTGAGCAAGGTGTTGCATCAACACGCTGATTTCACTGAAAATCCAATAAATTAATAGGACGTCGGAATGTGAAGATGCATGCATAATTAGTACAACACTTTTACTGCTGCCTCTCTACTCTGTGAAAATACCACCAAGTCTCCAATAATTCTCTGACCTCAGGTTTCAAACATTTCAAACAATATTATCATAGCAGTAATCCAATAACAATATTTACAATACAAATATTTTCTATGGTGACATTTGTGTGTGTTTTTTAGTTTGGCTATCAAATTTGATGCTTTGATCAAATCAATACTTGTCCTGACAGCAAAAACCAGAAATCCTATTTTGTACTTTGAAAACATCTGGGAATGACTCTCTATAGAAGTATCACTTCAAACAATATTATATGTACTCTGGAAAATAGGTATATCAAAATCTTCATTAAAAACCTGATAATAGCATCTCTGTGACTGTAATTCATTACAAGAAAATAGAAGATAAGTGTGCAACTCTCCGATGAGATAAACTCTGTATAAGATAGATTGGAGGCAGTAGTGACTCAACAAGACACTCACATGACAAATATATAGCGCAAATACAGAAGCCAAATGAATGGGGTAGCGGAGGAGGAGGGTTAAATGGTAAAATAAAGTGAATATGGTAACTATCTGAATGCCGGGGGTAGTGGAGGAGGAGGGTTAAATGGTAAAATAAAGTGAGTATAGTAACTATCTGAATGGGGTAGAAGAGTAGGAGGGTTAAATGGTAAAGTAAAGTGAATATGGTAACTATCTGAATGCCGGGGGTAGCGGAGGAGGAGGGTTAAATGGTAAAATAAAGTGAGTATAGTAACTATCTGAATGTGGTAGTGGAGTAGGAGGTTAAATGGTAAAATAAAGTGAATATGGTAACTATCTGAATGTGGTAGCAGAACAGTTGAATGTTAAATTATAGAGAATACTGTAGCCATATGAACATGGTAGTGGAAGAGTTAAATGGTAAGATACAGAGAATACGGTAGTCATATGAACGTGGTAGCGGAACAGTTGAATGTTAAGTTACAGGTATAGCGAATACGGTAGTCATATGAATGTGGCAGCAGTTCAGTTGAATGTTAAGTTACAGGTATAGAGAATACGGTAGTCATATGAACGTGGTAGCAGAACAGTTGAATGTTAAAGTTACAGGTATAGCGAATACGGTAGTCATATGAATGTGGTAGCAGTTCAGTTGAATGTTAAGTTACAGGTATAGCGAATACGGTAGTCATATGAACGTGGTAGCGGAACAGTTGAATGTTAAGCTACAGGTATAGCGAATACGGTAATCATATGAATGTAGCAGCAGTTCAGTTGAATGTTAAGTTACAGGTATAGCGAATACGGTAGTCATATGAACGTGTAGCGGAAGAGCAGCATTGAATGGTAAGTGATCACAAGACTTGTTCGTTTCATCATTAGTGAGGTCGTGCTTCTGATCAAGTATTTGTGCTTGGTGAAATCACACTCTACTTCCTGCCTCTCAAAGTTCCTCTCCTTGACAACAATCATAATATTTCTCTGGCATAATTACTCTCCCCCGTGACCTGTATTCCACTTTATCAATCATAAATTCACACCCTATCATATTCATTCTAAGTTATTTTTTTATAAGGTTATCATTTTATCTTGATCATCAGTTGGGTATTTCAAAAATCTATTGAATTATCAATTCTAAATGTACAAATGTGTTGTGTGAGGGGTATTAAAAAAATATCTATTCATAATTGGCGATTTCAATAGCTATTTTAGCTTTCATCTATCTACATAGTTTTTAAAAAGAAATTTCATGTTATGCTTGATAAACCTAATCTTCCATCAAAACAAAGGCAGATCCATAAAACACAGTATTAAACTGCAGGTTTAAGAATGCAGAGAGAAGCTTATCGAAAAAAAATGAACTCAATAATTTTGTTTCAGTCCAAGGACTAATTAGCAAATTATGTTTGACAAAATAATGCATCACACAGGTTTCTGTCCCTCTTAAATCATCTCATCAAATTAACCCCTCAACTACCACTCTTACCATACCTGTGGATTTCTCCCCTTTTTATAATCTTTATTTTCTTTGAGTATTTTAGCTTAACTCTTAACTCTTTGAAGATTGAAAAGATGAACAACAAACCAGAAATTAAAAGCAAAAGACGTAGATGTTAGCATATATTTCCGTGGTAGTGGAAGGGTAGTGCTGACAAGGGGTTAATTGCATGTTGTGTTGTGACATCATCCCAATTTATGCAACAGTTCATTGTTGAACCACTAAAGATTATCAGACGTAACGTTAATGTAATATTGATGACATTGTCGTCACTTTGACGTGCATTTTCAATCAGCCGTCATATTACATCAAGCTTACGGCTGTAATCCATGCTGATGAATATCCCGGTTGTATCACAAGATGACATCTACAGAGATTAGTACCTATTTCTTAAATTAAAGAGATTAAGGGTTTATCTCAAAAAGATGAAGCCGTGATGATCATTTCAAATGGAAAAATGCCTTTAGTCTGATGTGTTAATTTCTGGTGGAGATTCCCTTTGTTCTGTATGAAGATAGTAAGCAAATGATATTTGCCTGGTGATAGATTTGTCAAATCCATATTAAACATAATCTGTGGTTATTTGAAAACTAAAAAGCCACTTTTATGCTTGTTAATTTTTCTGATACTCAAAAATTTAACATCATCCTTGAAAATGTTGAAAAGTAATTACATTTTTTGAGTAAATCCTTAAAAATATGTTGTGGAAAGAGTTTTTTTTAATAAATGGGAATTTTCTGTAGGCTCATAACACAAACTGAAAGTAAAAGGGTTATGTTCACAGCATGTCTTGTGGTGGCAAAGTTATATATACGGTCCATTCCTTGAGGACATGGTGAGCCAACACTACTTGCATACACAGTGTGAAAAGATCAAGTGAAGCGACCAGAAGGTGAAAGTTTGCCATATAATATACAGCCCACTTGTCTGTGATATATTTGACGTTCCCCATGCAGAGTGAGCCTTATTCCATATACGTGTTGAATGGAAACCCCCACCGTCACAAAAACTGCTAGCAAGTTTAAGAGATATTCCCTGGACTTCACGTTTTGGTCTAGGTGATATCACCACCTTCCCATAATGCCCTTTCAGTTCCCATGATTCCCTCATAAACTGGCACAATCTGCAGGGGGTCTCCACTTACACTTGACGGGTCACTGACACACTGGCATTGATCTTATGAATTTGCGATGACCGTCGATGTGACTGACTTAGTCTAAGGTAGCCACCATCTCCACCGTGCCCCAATACTCACATTACCAATCGCCCCAACCAACAAAAGTAGGGTCGCTGCCAATTTGTTGTGCATTACAATTCAGCGGAGTAGAAATAATGGGCTTGGGAAGGGATCTAAGATCATGCCTGGAGGTGTGCGCAACAACCTGCCTACAAATCTCACATCCTCCTCACAGCCGTGTTCACGGGCTGTCGTAAGAACAAGAGGGTTTGCTTGGCTTAGACTCGCCATGTTGGACCGGGTAGCTGAGCAGTAATGTATTAACCTCTCAACAATACCCTATCAACAATGTATTAATCTCTCAACAATACCCTATCAACTATGTATTAATCTCTCAACAATACCCTATCAACAATGTATTAATTTCTTAACAATACCCTAACAACAATGTATTAATCTCTCAACAATTCCCTGTCAACAATGTATTAATCTCTCAACAATAACCTAACAACAATGTATTAAATCTTTCAACAATACCCTAACAACAATGTATTAATCTCTCAACAATACCCTAACAACAATGTATTAATCTCTCAATAATAACCTAACAACAATGCATTTATCTCTCAACAATACCCTAACAACAATGTAATAATCTCTCAACAATACCCTCAACAATGTATTAATCTCTCAACAATACCCAAACAACAATGTATGAATCTCTCAACAATACCCTAACAACAATGTATTAATTTCTTAACAATACCCTGTCATATCTATACCTGGTTCCTCTCCTTCAAAATTAAAATATGACGTTCTTATGATTCGATGAGGGTTGCAAGTTTCACAGTTTACTAAAATAGTAAAATCAGGGACATTTACATGGAGACAGTGGGAAAAGTCTGTAACAGAAAATGTATTTGGTCCATTTCTATGGCAGCAGGAGACAGGTTCTAGTATAATGCGCTGGTATGAGACACATTTCATCAGTCTCACCTGACCACACTGTGAGCACACAATAGAGGAATCTCAAGAGACCTCACTCAGCATGCAGAATCTTGCAATCTCAGAACCTACTCCCACTATGCAGGATATCACAACAGAGAAATCCCCACAATGAAACAAACAGAAACCAGATTTGATTAACCCCTGAAAGACATAAAAAATTATGAATGTATGAAAACAAAGTTGTAGGTGTGATATTTGCTTTTTATCAATTATATCACTGCATAAATCACTATCATTTTAATTGTTGACAAGAAACTTGAGTGTCAGTCTCTCGGGCTTTACTACCAGACAAACAGTAGGCTGGACATAAAACGTAAATAGTTATATCAAGCTACTTATGATACAAGTTACTATGTGGGTAGAAATGGTTAAAAGCTATCATATTGGAACAGGTGGTTATATAAACTACTTTATGGGAACAGGTGGTTATATAATATACTATATGGGAACAGGTGGTTATATAATATACTTTATGGGAACAGGTGGTTATATAATATATTATATGGGGACAGGTGGTTATATAATCTACTACATGGGGACAGCTGGTTATATAATTTACTATATGGGGACAGCTGGTTATGTATTCTACTTTGGGGATATATTTTGGGTGGTTTTATCATATTTCAAATATATTTCTGAGAATCGCTGTGGAGATAGGTGGTCACCAATGGTTATATATTATCAACTACAATTGTTAAGTATTATCAACTTGATAGGAAATGGTTCCATATAAGATATTGTGTTTGATTATATATATTTGTGGGCTACTCTAGACAGTTACATATATTAATATAGAGTAAAACCAATATAATTTACTATTTGAGACTTAGGTTTATATTTGTTACTATGGAGAGAACTGGTTAAAAATGAGATACAAGCTTCAAACAAGAGAGGTGGTTATATAAGCAAGTGTAGGGGTAGATGGTTAAGCAGTGAGACAACACGTAGGTGTCAGAGAAACTGCTTGTAGAGACCATGTCTTTGTCAGCTTCTGTGCTCGCTGTGTGTGCTTGCAGCATATTTTCCATTAAGTCCCCATGTAGCTGTCGAGACACCCTTCCCCTATGCAATGAGGCCTGGCACAGTGGGAGAGGAGGATGTCAAGGTGGGAGATGGGTCCACTGGAGAGGCAAGGGGTGGGGGATGGGTCCACTGGAGAGGCAAAGGGTGGGGGATGGGTCCACTGGAGAGGCAAAGGGTGGGGGATGGGTCCACTGGAGAAGCAAGGGGTGGGGGATGGGTCCACTGGAGAGGCAAAGGGTGGGGGATGGGTCCACTGGAGAAGCAAGGGGTGGGGGATGGGTCCACTGGAGAGGCAAGGGGTGGGGGATGGGTCCACTGGAGAGGCAAAGGGTGGGGGATGGGTCCACTGGAGAAGCAAGTGGTGGGGGATGGGTCCAATCAAGAGGCAAGTGGAGTGAGATGGGTCCACTGGAGAGGCAAGTGGTGGGAGATGGGTCCACTGGAGAGGCAAGTGGTGGGGGATGGGTCCAATGGAGAGGCAAGGGGTGGGGGATGGGTCCACTGGAGAGGCAAAGGGTGGGGGATGGGTCCACTGGAGAGGCAAAGGGTGGGGGATGGGTCCACTGGAGAAGCAAGTGGTGGGGATGGGTCCAATGGAGAGGCAAGTGGTGGGGGATGGGTCCACTGGAGAGGCAAAGGGTGGGGGATGGGTCCAATGGAGAGGCAAGTGGTGGGGGATGGGTCCACTGGAGAAGCAAGGGGTGGGGGATGGGTCCACTGGAGAGGCAAGTGGCGGGCGATGGGTCCAATGGAGAGGCAAGTGGCGGGCGATGGGTCCAATGGAAAGGCAAGTGGTGGGGGATGGATCCAATGGAGAGGAAAGGGGTGGGGTGCCTCCTTAGGGTATATCTGCCTCATATCTAGAGAGTGACCAAATCAATGTGTGGACTGGGTTGATCAGAGAGGCAGGGCAACATCCTCTGAGATTAATAAATATGGAGAATGTCTCAATTTGTGGGATGGGTTGCAAGAAAGGGGATGGAACCAAAGGACAGGCATGGCACAATTTGTTACTGGGTACATAAAGTCTATATTTTATAGTCTATATTAAATAGGGGAGTCATCAAAAAACAAACCTCGAAAATTTCTTTTCTAACTGTGCATAATCTTCCTTATTCCAGTGGTTAACAATTTTCTTTGATATGGCCTGTCATCAATAACATGAATAATAAAATAAATTGTGAGAAACCCCCTGCCACACTGTCAGTTCCATACATTATAATCTACTGCTGATGACCAAGGAGGCCTTTTATTTTTGGTAACTAACAATTCAAGTTTTCCTACTTGTTATGCTTGGAAATAGGCTCTCCTATATAAAATTGAATCTAATGGAAAAAAAAATTAATCAAAAAGCATACCAAAAAAACTGAGTAATTCTGGATGGACAGAGAGTCATACTACAAATTAGACTGTCAGCCTTGAAAAGCAGAGGATTTAATCTGAGAGGCTATTCAGCTCCCTGCATATCACAGGCAGAGTGCCCCACTTGAAAGACACACTTCCACAACAATCTTATAGAATATACTTTTATAAATTATATATGTGGTGTGGTGGCACCTTTTGTCAAACATCTACTTTGTCATGACTAAATGTTGCTGTATAAGGTTACAGAGGGTTATAGCTCTGCTATGTATTATACCATCTTAAGGTGTACCCTGATATAAGTTGAGCACAGAATGAAGTATTCTGTGAATAAAATGACTATCCATACCAGGATGTGCATCAGAGACAGCTCACATTCTGCCTCTCATTTATATCAAATGGACTTGTCAATGTGAGAAAAAGTAAAAAAAAAGTGATCGTAGTTGATTGTATACAGTTGGAGGGAGTGGACATGGGATGTGTCAGATCTAGTGGAATTTTCATCAGACATGACGGATGTATTTAAATGGATTTATATGAATAATGTCATATTCATACAAACAGGTGAAGGTGAAACTTTGCTAAGATTTATGGGCAAATATAATCATATTTTAATATCCCAGGCGGCAACTATTTCACTGTGATCTTTTCCTGATGTTCAACATCCAGTGATTCTGCCTTCTGACCTGCGTTAGTTGTGAATCTAGATGAGATACTGAATGTCTCAGAAATACAGGGAATGCCCATCCTCTAATACAGGCCATTCTGTCTGAGCATACATTTGTAAGTTCCCAGGGCTTGTCACAGTGGTTGAGTACTCTCTGCATGAAGAGTGATTTTTGTAAGTGGCTTTATGAGGGGGAAACATATTTTGGGTTGAAACTATTATCATGATTAAAAGGTAAAATATTAAAAATTCTATCATTTTCCCTTCTCGCCAAAAAACCCTCAGTCTTTTGTGATTTTACACAGACAAAGATCTGGATCACACACAGGAATACTTCAATGTTTAATATAAAAAAATTCTAGTCTTTAATCACAGGAAACTAAGGAGTGCTTCCATAATAAAACAAAGATGAAAACAAAATCATTGTTACATTAAAGATTGCATTATTTAATAATTTGGGGATGAAATTGCCTAAACCATGACAACCAAAACACTGCAGATCTACCTGGTTCCTCATCAATCTTCTTTATTTACCTTTAAGTTTCAAAAGAATCAATCACAGCAAAAGGCCACGGCTTACACAAATAGCAAAAAGTCCCTCTCTCTAATATCAGCTAAATGGGGCTTGTCGTTTGATATTTCAATCCTTTTGGCTTGGTTTCTGTAGTGTCAGAAGCAAAATGGAGATGTAAACAATATTTACAATTTTATTGTGTTTCAACTGAGAGCAATATAATTTATTATTGCTCTCAGGTTTCAATTACTTGTGTTTGTAGCTGAAATATTTCTGTTCTTCTTGGCCTATCTGACCATGGTCTATGGCTTAAATATAAACTGAGACAACACGTAGTGTGGGGTGCCAGTGGGTAATCCTGCCAGTGTGATCAGCAGCTGTTTCTGTAACCACAGACAGTGCAGTCTTCATCATGTGTTCTGAGCTCAGTTTTTTGACTGGTGGAGTGTCAAAAAACTGACACTACAGGAGACGATTTTCAACCATGTTTTACAGCCACAACACGCCGATATCGCTTTCCCTTGTATTGTCAACGTGTTCCTAAAGTGTCACTCCTACGATTTAACGATATATTATGACTATATTTAGTACTGTGCGTGTGTGAACAGTGAATTTATTTTGTAACTTACCGCACACATGTTCACCGTCGAGTCTGCCATTAAAGCAACCACTTCCGCTTCCTGTAATGACGTCAGTGGTTTCACTTTGGTGCTGAAGGGAGTTCATAACTTTCCAGGCTTCAGATGAAAATTACCAAATGAATGATTCATACAAACACATTTCTTTTAATGGAAACATTTTGACTGTCATTATTTTAATTTGTAATCGTCCAAAATTCATAGTTCAGCATCCAAGTTTCTTTCATTTTGTGTTCCAATTTTCAGCTGAGTGAACAGCATGTCTGACAATCACATTGACCATAAAAGGGTATGTATCTGTGTTTCGTCCTTTTTTAGCTGTTTTGATTTTGTCAACATGCAGTGGGGGAGGAAGGTATGTCATTCTGGCTGTCTGTCAAACTTGCTCTTCTTTGAAACTACTTTTCAAAGTTCTTAGCTATTCATAGGAAATGTTTTATTGTTTACAGCTATAAATCAATTCTACCTATTCTTCATCTGACTCAGATTTTTTCCAAATTTGTTATATTTTTGTCATATATATTTGTTATGCAATGGCTGATCTGCTGATTTGAATATAGCCTCAGTTTGAGCATTATGGTGATGATAGAGTCGGTCTTCATATTGTGTACACAGTGCACATTATTTTTGTTACAGTAATTGTTCTCGACTACAAAGCTCAGTTGATAACAGAAAACCTCACAGAGATTACAAAAAGGAATATGCTCAGTGCAGCTCTTAGTCAGTTGGCTCGGTATGTTTTAAAGAAATCTAAGAGGCCTGGCGAGGGTTTAGGTTTTAGTATTGATATTTCTGTACATTTATTTTTGTAATATGAATGGTCCTTTTTGATATCCACTGCTGTTTTATTTGTTCACATTTTTAAAATGTTTATTTTCTATTTGTTTCTTTTATTTTTTCCTGTCCATATTATAGGTGGTTACAACTTTTTCATGTTTATTGTTAAATAAGTCATTGTTTTTCAGAAAATATGAATAGTTAGGATCTTAATACCAGTGCTCTTACTTTGGTTTTATAAAGCTTAATGCAGAATATTTGTAGAGCACCCTGACCAATACAAATATTAACCTGGCCCTGTTACAGATAGTATTCCATTATTTAACCCTTTGATCGTGAGAGAACTGTCAGTGGCACGAGCAGCAAATTGCAGGTTGATGCGGATTGCAATCAGGCGGGGCTCAACCCCTCCCATGACCTGGGCCAGGGGTAATCAAATCTTGGCGCCAAATGTCCTGTGTCCACAGCCAGGACCTGCCAGTTATGTTGCATCCCAGAATGCATCAGAGATCACTATGGAAACCTAGTCCAGATTGAGGCATGGTGCTGGGGTGTTGTGGTGTAGTATCTCGTGCTAATGGGTGGCAGTTTGCGCTCTTCTCTCAGCTCATATTACACAAAATACACAGATTTATGACAGTTAATAGCCACAGATTGCATTTTTTCATCGCGAACATTTCCGTGTTTGCTCTGCCGCTAGATGCATCAGCGTGCCATGATACCCCGCTAATGTTTCGTGACTGAAGCTTGATGGACTTTAAATGACAACTTAGCTGCCTCAGGCATTATGGCTAAAAGAGTTGTGCCGAAATGCAATTTGACTTTTCTGAGTGAATGTGTATAGGTATTTAATGCGGATGATCTGATAACGAAATACAGCTTACCTGTGTCCAGGAATTTACTGTCACCTAGCAACGCCATTTATATTCAAGGCAGATATATTTTAGTCTCCCCTATTTTGAGGGAAACAAATGATGCAGGTGCCACCTTAGTGACAACAGAAAAGCTATTATTTAGCCTTAACCTTGGTTAATTAATCAGAGGAAAGAAAACAAATAGGCTGTCTGGGAACATAAAATATGCATATGACTCAGTTTTGTGAAAAAAACCCACTTCTGTACCCATTTTTAAGAGGATGGCAAATAAGAATTTTTTTCTTTGCAGAAAATCATATTTTATAGTATTAAAGGAGACTTTATATTAGTGTTTCACTGACACTAGATATACTTTTGGCTGGTCACCAGTTGGCTTTGTCACATTTTTGGCATATGGAAGGATTGCCATTATATCAGATATTGTCCTCACCATCCCAGATTTTTGGGTTCATTTTAGCACTTTGGCACAAATATTTTTTTTCTGCTGTTTGTGATAAAAATTCTTTTTCTACAAACAAGAAATAAACCCATTTCACAAGGCTTTGCATGGATAATTGGGGTAATGTAGAGCATCATGCTAGATACGCGTCCATGACTGACATCAACATGTCTGAGTAGGGATTTCAAGGTCGTGTTTTCATGCGGGGACGATTATGAAAATATTGAACTTAGATTATCACCGTCTTTGCCCAAGTAGAAATGTGGGGCTCTCAATCAATCATATCCTGCCCAAAACATGCATATTTCCGTTATTTACTCTATTGGACGAGTGTGCCGTAATGAATATCGGATTACTTTCCGGGGAAATATGCATCTCTTCATGTCAACACGGGGCTTTAGGAAGGGCCCTCTGGTAGCAAATATCCTGGCCATCGCAGAGAATCGCTCTCGCTGAATAAGCGCTCGTGCCGTCAAACACTGCACCTATTGATTTGGCGGGGCATAATTATTTCAGTCAATCTTTCTGTCATTATTTGCAATTATTCTTCTTTGAGAAGTCTGCTTGGCTTGAGCAGAAGTGAGCAGTTTGGCAGCCTCCCCTCCAGTGATTCTTTGTTACCCATAATTCAGGAGGCCACTCCCTCGTAGACAGGCACCATGTTCTTGTGTACCCCTCTGTGCCCATGCTTGCAGTTTATCACGGTGATCGGCCTATTTATGGAGTAACCATTGCAATAAACTGCATCAGATTTGTGTACTTATGCATTTCCTCTGCTTCACACTTATCTCAGGATTTATGAAGGTCTTAACCTTCTAAAAGTACACTCATATTCCCACAAATAAAATTTAGGATTGTTTTTTAATTAGGTAAATCATATTAGATTTATAATTCATCAATCGGATATAACACTATAAGTATGGTAGGTTAAAATAAGGTTTATATTTTGTAATCATGCCATAAAAATACAGTTACTGACCATTGACTTTATCATTTTTGCCCTTCATGATGATGTAGCCCAACATTGAAAGCTTCATTACTGAATGTTTAATGGAGCATGGTGTGACCTACTGTTAACAAATACACAGTACAGATGTGACTTTAAAATAAATTCTTTGTGTGATTTTGACATTTTCTAGTATCATCATGACGTTGTTTCAATGTCAAAATCCCAGCTTGCATAAGATTTAACGTATATATGTTATACCAGGCCATATTCAGCCAAATCTAACCTGCAAACCAAATGATAAAAATAGGTTTGATCTCAGCGATGTGTCTATATATAGCATTAATTTGATCCCTGTCACTTGTGACAAATTTTTAGATATTACCAGTACTAGTTATACATGGTTGTTAAGCATTTGAGTTAGATGAGATGTATTAGTAGAATAATAAATACTCATTGGTTGCCATTAATATTTGTATTTATTTGTAGATACCTTAAAATATTACTGTAAAAATATCAGTTCAAGCTCTTAATCATGGGTATTCTTGTAGTCTTGCTTATCATCTTCTCTTGTGGGAGACATTATTTGACCAGGTGAAATGTATGTCACCTACCAAAGGCTGGACATCTCTTAGAGGTGAGTTATGGACACCTGGTTGCCATGGTAACATAATACCTTCAGCTTCCCACAAAGATCACTCAGAACTTCCAAGGTGATTGTGACTGGAGCGCTAGTTGATATGATCAGAATGTTGATGTGGGTTCCAAACAGATGTTACCTTTAAAACAAAGTATTTTGTGTAACTTTGCTCATATATGTACTCACAGACATGACAATGTGGAGAACATAAGCTTAAATAGAACATTAATAAAATTGCCCAATATTCTTTATATGACAAATTACTCATTGTATTTCAGAGGATAATTTAAAATATATAATCTCTCAACAGGGTTGGCAAAATACAAGACATTCAGATATTTTTATAAAGGCACATTAGTGAAACAAGCTGAATGGTCTTGGAATCAAATGATTGAGTAATTCTTGCTTCATACCAGCTGGACTGAAGATTTACAGTTGTTCTCCAGGTTATTTAGTGTCCATGCATGAGGTATGCATGACCAAATGGCACCTCACACCAGAGCACTGTGCCCATATGCAATCATGCAATAGCGATGATGGCCTTATTTGGTCAAGTTTATGGATCACCAAATAGATATAAAGTGTCTCTCTGACTAATAAATGGCATCGTTTTGAAAGCCTAACTCAGCAAGAATGTTGGTGTGGAAGTTACCGGGGTAGATATAAAGATAATATTTAGCGAAACAAAACCTTAGAAGCAAAAAACAATTATAGATTGAAGCGAATGAGATCTATATATGGATAATATTGGTAAATATTGCTAAAATATCATTAAAAATGGAGTAAGTTTGCTTGCTAAATGCACTAAAAGATACCATTATGTCATCCTGTATACATTTAAGACATGGTGTAATAGAGACTACATATTTGCTTGTAGACTGTAGAAATAAGTGAAGAGCTTTTTTATCAAGATCTGACAATGATCAAAGAGTGTGGAAACTACCAGCTCCTTTGATTGAATAAGTGAACTAGCACCACACTGCGATGCTCTGATTTCATTCTGACCCACATATAAGGTTGAGTAGGTCATGTTTGCAAGTGAGTCTCTGTACAACATGAAGGCATAGGGTGCAAAATGAATTATTATACAATGACCAATTGTTTTGCTTGGTAGAAATGGCTTTGATTTATTAAGTTTGAAATACATTGTGAGTTGTTCAGTAGATCATCATTATGACAGATCAGAAGACTTCCCTCAATCAGAAAGCTGGAAAATATGCAGTCTGGAAGGTACCAAGATTAGCACAAGATTTGTTCCATCAGGTACCAAGATTAGGACAAGATTCTGTACATCAAGTACCAAGATTAGGACAAAATTCTGTCTATCAAGTACTAACAACTCTGAACAACTCTGTTAGCAACCCAGACTTGGGCACAAGTTTATCTGTTAGTGACCCATACCAGGACAGGAGTCTGTCTGTTAGTGACCCATACCAGGACAGGAGTCTATCTGTTAGTGACCCATACCAGGACAAGAGTCTGTCTTTTAGTGACCCATACCAGGACAAGAGTCTGTCTTTTAGTGACCCATACCAGGACAGGAGTCTATCTGTTAGTGACCCATACCAGGACAAGAGTCTGTCTTTTAGTGACCCATACCAGGACAGGAGTCTGTCTTTTAGTGACCCATACCAGGACAGGAGTCTATCTGTTAGTGACCCATACCAGGAAAGAGTCTGTCTTTTAGTGACCCATACCAGGAGGGGAGACCGTGGAAGGGAGACAACAGGGTCTCATGTGGTAGCTACATCATAAGATGATGTCAACAACACTTATCAGGGGTTGAATATCTAGAATCAACAGGCCGCCAAAATGAATGCTTGTTATGGAGGGAGAATATTCCTTGTCGGAGTGTTTGCAGAGAAAGTTGTACAATCATCAGGATGCAAGGCTGAGGCGGTTTAGGTCCCGTCGGGATGTCAGCCATGTGTGAATTAGATGTGAAATGATCAATGCTGACTTAATGCAAGGTGGCAGATCTCTGGCAGGCAGCTACACAGGCAAGTAGGGGAGGCTCTACGCGGGCAAGCAGTGCCAATATGGCAGGCTCACGCTGGCCTCTCCTACCGTGCTCTCAGCATAGCGTGGGCCATCGATTCCATAATGAAAGGGAATGGTGTTAGTGGACTTGTACACGGATCATGATGGCTTACTCCAATATCTCTACAGGATGTAGGCAAGCTGGCATTACACAACATAGCATTTCTTATCTACAAAAAATCTACTTTTAATGGCACTAATGGATCTAATTCGTGTGGCAAACCAGAAAGTTTTCAACCCTTGGCAAAAAACCAATCAACCATAAAGCACAAACTACAAAGTGGTCCTAGCGAAAAGGAAATTGGGTTAATGTAAAATATATAATAAAATCAAATGTAAATCTTCATAAATCTGGAGTGGACAGGATGACATGTATGTTATGAGTGATATCATAGATAAGAATTTAGAATGAACTGAAAGATTTACATGGAGTGAAAACGGCGTGTTAACAGATGACAGAGACTAGTACCGGTAGGTCAGGAATGAAATGGTATTGACATAAAGGCTTAGATTGTCTCAAGTTTGATGTGCTATCTTCACCAATATTGCCATTATTAAATGCCTAACTTACAATCAAAATCTGAATGTATATATCTCATTTCCGTGGGCATTTGGATCAATGGCAGTGTATTCTTTTATAAATGAGAGTTGGTCACATCTCGAGTTGCAGAACGCTCTCGTGGCACAACAAAGCTTTGGTAAGGACGGCAAGAAACCTTACACGGGGGCATTGTGAAAGCATCCCTTCTCCTATTTCTCTATTAAACAAGACAAACCAAATTATTTCAATCAAAATCTCAGTGAATATCACAGGATATCAGCAAAGCAGTATGACTTAAATGTGTCTGTTAGATATATATACCAGAGTATGGTTTTCATTTATGTATTGGATAATGGACTAATAACATATATATATTACAATCCAAGATGAGTTTTTACATATTTGGCTAAACAATTTCTTAATATGATAGCAATGATATTTACTGTAAGTTTTAATGAAAATATCCACATGTGTGTGTAATAGAAATGATTTTTTATGTATTTCTAGGTATATTGTAAGCTTCCTACACATTACTGGATTTTACAGAATCAACTCATTGAAGTAAGTCTTAATTTATATGATACATATGATATATACATATATATATTGCAATGCAAATCATTTTTACAACAAATTCATTTTGGCAGAGTTTTTGTTTGATAATTAGTCCACAGGACAGTTACTTGCTTATCAACAAAAAAATTGTTTTAATTAATTGAAGAAGTTCATTTCATTTATAATATAAACCAAGTAAGCTGAGATTCCATTGTTTTCAATGAGAGTATATACCGGTAACATGAATGTATGCATTGGTGCAGTACAAAGAAAGATAATATTTATTTGTCTGGCCATATTGCTCAGTTGGTAGAGCATTGCCTGGAGAACCAGAGATTCCTAGTTCAAATCCTGGGCAGTTACTATCAAGTGCAATGAGGAGGCAATATATATGTAATCAGTGCAATCAATATACCGGTAATTGCTAACTTTACCTTTATATAGATGTGTACCGCAATATGATGCTTGCAATGAAAACATATAGTGCTTGTTCTGAACCATTAGTTTTTATGTCATAAAAAATAATGGAACTCGTGCAGTCATAAGACATGCAATTTCAAACCAAAATGAACAAGTTATTTGTCAGTGCCAGTCAGATTGGAACCATAAAAACAAATGCCACATCTATGCGTACATGTGGCTCAAACATTTATGAGGGAGGGTCGACGGATGGTTTATACATTGACTGCTATGGGCAGCGTATTGCAGCCGCCAATCTATCCTACATTTTGTACAATTCTCTCTTGTGTTTTGGGGGTCAGTGCTGATCATACATCATTCAGAGTAAACCTGTGGCTATTTCTGCTGTCATTCATCAAAACTGGTGTGTAGTGAAATGTTAGCCCCCCTGAAAAACTAGCTCGGTGATCCTTGCTGGCTACATTCCTGCTTCAAATCTGGGCCTGTCTTACTTTTTCCAGTGGTGATTTTTCTTCATGAATTCGCCATAGGTCTGTCACTACACTTGCAACCAACTCTTGCAGACTGTCATGTGACCTCCAAACGAATGCTTTTTCTCCTCTGGAATATTGAGATAGCATCTGTTATTCTTTCTTTCTGTTCAGGCCATGACATTAAGGATTTTGCTCCCTGGCCCAAAAAGGCAGAGTGTCCTCAAATCCACTGGCCATTTATTGTAAACTACTGGCCCATAATGTAAAACACTGAAAAATAACAATTTTATTTTTGAATCCAGGCCGGGGTAGTTTAAAAACCACAAGCCCTACTGGCTAAGATACTGAAAAAACCTTCAACCTGGTCAGTGCTTATATCTGAGAGCAATAATATTGCTCTCAGCTTATATCAAGCCCTGCTGTCATTTACTGAATATAAAAGAAGCTTTCCATACTTAACCAATTTCATTGGTTTATAATATGTTCAATTTGTATTCAGAATGTTTTTCCTTTGAAAAATAGAAAAAGGTATATTACTAAGAACTACACAAAACAAAATATTTCTGTTGGAGCACTGCAAGAAATATTGCCACAGTTGGAGTCATCTCTTTCCAACAAAATTTCACAATTTGAGAAAAAAATATTGGAGAAAAATGTAAAAACAATTTCTTTGAAAATCAAGAGTTAGATGACAAATGTGAAATATTGCTTTCACAACGTGTCGAAGCCATGTATGATGGTTCATAAGGGCTGGCAGAGGCAATCCTCCCTTATTAAATGACTCAAGCGATACTATGCTTTTCTTTCTTAATGAAAACACTGATGAATACAGATGATGGTTAATGTCAATTCTGAACTACAGAAAGAATGGACTGACATTAGGAAAAGCAATATTTCTGTGAGTGATATTTGTTTTGAGTGGTCATCCCATTGGGATGGAAAGTGTCATATTCAGTCCAGGAGTGACCACCCAGACAGCTTGACCATTGGTCATATCCTGCCATCTCTGGTGATTAGCTCTCTTGGGCCAAGGATTAATGTAGGAGATGATCCCATAATCTGCCCATGTTGATGCAAGGAGGATATTGTTAGGAAAGCCAGCTGGAGACTAAATCCTGACCGGGTGGGCCAATAAATATATTAGGAGGAACATGTCTCCCTAATTAGCAATGATTTATCCTTGGAATATTCAAACAAAGAAAATGCTCAAAGAAAAGGAAAGAAAGTGATATTTGTCAGGGTACTTAGTTAATTTCCATCATGCCTATGCTTGTCATTTGTTTTGCTCTTATGCCAATTATCCTGATTCATTTCTTCTTGGGAATGTATATTTACCGCTTATTTCAATGTTTGCACCATCACTGAATGCCAGCATGCAATATTTCATCTAATTATCTTCTATTTTCTATTTAACCCCTCAACCCCCTTTGTAATCTAAACAGTAGGTAATTATTTTCAGAAAGTTTCATTCATTGTTGATGGAAAATAGAGAGAAATAAAGAAAAGTACAGAACCAGACACAGGCAAATCAGATTCTCCAGGGTCCCTTTTGATATTTCACAAGAATGCTTCAGAATGTAATCTATGAGAATATCATATCTGTACATAAAGGATTATATTATCATAATGCGTAAATTTTCTTCATTAATATTTTGTTTGCTTCCAGAAATGTCATTAATGAGATGTTGTACAATTATGGTTAATTCTGGATTGTAGCTTGATTATACCCTGATGTAGAGTGCGAGTTTTAATACAGGCTAAATATCTTATTATTGAGATCTCCCAGCATCACCCTATTATGTAACCTCTCTACTGATTGATCCAATTAAGCTTGACAGATTTCAATTATATGCAACACGTAATCTTGGCCACATCTTCCTCTGCAAATTACTTGTGATTCCCAAAGTCGACAAAGCCGCATATTGAAAATGTCACCAACGATCACTTGTTACACACTGTGCAATGGAATCCCTGCATTCTGGGGAGCAGCAATTTTCTTCGACTGTGCATCAATTAAGAAGGGATCAGTCATTTTGTGGAATGGCATCTTTTACGAGGATGAGAATTTGCCTAGATAATTACCAGATACCAGGCTGCGAGTTATGCAGATTGGGATTTGTGTGATTTGAGCCAATCAGCATGACCCATGGAAACGGCAATATGATTGGTTGATAATTATTGCCATGTAATAACTTCAATCAATAGGTGAGGCCCAGAAATCCACAGAGATGATAAACAAAGCAGACAAGTCACCGAGGAAATAGGCAAGAATGTGACATACTTTCCACCATATTGTCCACAAAATTAATCTTCGCACACCACAAGATGGATCACTGCGAAAAGACATTAATTAGGCAGGAAATAATTGAAGGCAAAGGAAAAAAGTTATGTTAAATGATGTGGGTAATATTGAAGGGGGTTAGGAATAATAAAATAAAGGTCAAGTCACGAAAACAAGCAAAGTGCTCTCAAGCTCCGTTAATTAAAACTGGTAGGGAAAAAAATCCATTTTGGGTAAAAGAAGTCATTGAGGTTTTATTGCCTGATTGCTCTTTATTGGTCGTAAAAGGAAGAAAAAAATCTCACCAGGTGTTACATGCATTGGAAAATGAACCATATTTTAGCATAAAGGCCTATTGAAAATTTATGAATTCTCATAGATGAGCGGCATAATGTCTTAGAAATATGGCAGACAAATAATATGAAGAGTCAGACAGAAATATCAGCCAAAAATCAGCATGATACATTGCCAGTCATAATTTGAATTGTTAAAAAATACATTAATGTTGGTTTATTAAATGCGTATATTGTGTCCATTAGATTATCTAAATTTCAAGGTCATATATTTTTGTCTTGTAATATATATCTTGTAATTTTAAATTTAATTTGAAATAATTGATGGAAAAGCTCCATGCCCATAATGTGAACAGAAATATGTATGAGGTGAAATGATTTGATTTCATTTGGTTTGCAGAGCAGAGCCTAATGAATTAGTCACAACCATGAGAGCCATCTAGTGTCTTGTTAAAAGTCAAGAAAAACACTTAGCTTGACAGAATTATCTGACCTAAGACCAACTTTGTGAGTAGACCATCATCCCCAATATGTTTTTAAATTTCTCCCTCTTTTTGCAAAGTCATTTCATAAGAGATTTGCAAAAGATATACTGAGAAACTTTCATTGACAATGTACTTGAATTTACAAAACACAACCAAAAGCTTAACCAAGTCTTTGATAAATTAAAAAATGATATTATATTATGGATTGTCAGTAAAGATAGATGACTGAAAAAACTATTATTAAAAAACTTTTAAAGAACTATTATTGAAAAACTTTAAAAAAAAACTATTGTTAAATAACTTTTTTGTATTGTTTCAGACTTTATATTGTTTTGTGAAAAACCATTATAACATGAAATTAAAATATCATTCTACTGAACAATAAATTTTTAAAATCACTATGAATAGTAAGTTGTTAAGAGACAGGCTGGGTTTGTATCATAATGTACTCATTCTGATTTGCAACTGAGCAGCGATGTGTCACTCACCATTGGTGACTTCATTAGCAGAACACATATTAAACACCAGATGGCAGTTGTGTGCCATTGAAGTCTCCCAAAATTTGAACACAACATGTTTAAAAAAAATCAATTATCTGTGACAACATTGCATGAGAAGTAAAAATTGATAGGCTTCAAATAAAAAGCATTTTTTTTCTTTGGAAAATGGAGATTTCTTGTGTTATTGATATAGACAGCAGCAGACATTACCAGACCTGGGTGAGATGTGATGTACATGCAAATATCAATAAACAAAACCAAAAGTCATCAATTATTAACTTTAGGTGCAGTTCACAATCATATTGATACTTCAAATAGCTCCAAATAAAAATGAGATAGGGAGAGTAGATTGAGTGATGATTGTTTCTTGCCGAGGGGCAAGTTGGAACGTACCCAATGCAGCCATGTATTATGTATGCGGGATGGGGGCCACGCAGGGTCTTGCTGGGCTTGCTGGGCTTGCTGGGTCTACTGGAGTGTGGACTGGCATGGCTATCATGATGTACTCATCTGTTTTGTTTGTAGATTGTATTAACCTATACTTGATCACCGGGGAAGAAGAAGAAGGGAGCATAGATTGAATCATGCAACATGAAGGGGATCTCTTATTGTACTATTATAGCTGCATAATTTAATAACACTACAGGAAGACAGAAGACAAACATATATGTATTATCTCCCTTAATCTCACCACTATTGACTTGTATCACTATTAAGAATTAGCTTGGTGGGGTCCTCCATAACATGGATTCTGCTGTGTACGGATCATATTCATACTGTCATTAGTGCAGAGAATTCAATCCTCTGCCTATAAGATATTTGTTGTTCTATATCAGGTCCTCTTGCTTTTCCTGTCTGAAATTTGTCATAGAATATTTGAGAAAAGCAATTTTCTACCCATTGAGATGTTTATTTTCATTTGTTTTCATATTCTTACAGTTCTATACATTTATATATACATATGTTTATTATATTATGATGAGATCTACCGGTAATATGATTATGTAACCAAATATTCTATTTTCTAATTCCAGGATTTTCCATTATCTGTCATCTTGGTGAGTTTGACTTTGTTACTAAAATCTGTTTACAAAAAAAAGAATTAATTACCCTTCTTCATTTGGAAATTGTAAGAGCTTTTAAATGTTACTGAGACTTGTTGAGTAAGGGTGTAAAAAAGCCACAAAATGTCATCAATGCATTAGGCATTAAAGCGCATGTGAGAGTTCAAAAGGCGGCATGAGGCTTCACTCTTAGCAGAAACCTTATAAGATCGCATGATGCTCAGTGCATGCACGCATTTTGTGGACTTTTTGACAAAAGTCTGCATTATGTCTGTCAACGTGCTCAGGGTGAATGTTGCCTTGCCCAGTCAGTGTCAATACACAAGCGCCACCTTGTGCCCAGTGTTATAAATTGGAGCCAAATATCAACATAACCATGTCCATATGAGGTCATGCAAAGTCATAACATGACTGTATTTTGAAACATGAGGCATGACCAAATAGAAATAAGCAGCCACTGACTGTCACCAAATAGAGCAAACAGCCACTGACTGTCACCAAATAGAGCAAACAGCCAATGACTGTCACCAAATAGACCAGGCAGCCACTGACTGTCACCAAATAGAGCAGACAGCCACTGACTGTCACCAAATAGAGCAGACAGCCACTGACTGTCACCAAATAGAGCAGACATCCACTGGCTGTCACCAAATAGAGCAGACAGCCACTGACTGTCACCAAATAGAGCAGACATCCACTGACTGTCACCAAATAGAGCAGACAGCCACTGACTGTCACCAAATAGAGCAGACATCCACTGACTGTCACCAAATAGAGCAGACAGCCACTGACTGTCACCAAATAGAGCAGACAGCCACTGACTGTCACCAAATAGAGCAGACAGCCACTGACTGTCACTAAATAGAGCAAATAGCCACTGACTGTCACCAAATAGAGCAGACAGCCACTGACTGTCACTAAATAGAGCAAATAGCCACTGACTGTCACCAAATAGAGCAGACAGCCACTGACTGTCACTAAATAGAGCAAATAGCCAATGACTGTCACCAAATAGAGCAGACAGCCACTGACTGTCACCAAATAGAGCAGACAGCCACTGACTATCGCCAAATAGAGCAGACAGCCACTGACTGTCACCAAATACAGCAGACAGCCACTAACTGTCACCATATAGAGCGGACAGCCACTGACTGTCACCAAATACAGCAGACAGCCACTGACTGTCACCAAATACAGCAGACAGCCACTGACTGTCACCAAATAGAGCAGACAGCCACTGACTGTCACCAAATAGAGCAAACAGCCACTGGTATACATTGTGGGAAATTTCATAATCGCTGATTGCCATTTGATTTTTCATATTGTTGTCTTGTTTAGAATTGACAATATAGTTATAAAGAAGAAAATTTAAAATAATAGAAATCATGTACATTGGTGCTATTCTTGTCATCATTTCATTCATGTAGACTTAAATAATTTTCATTTAATTGATTATGGATTCACAAAGTACAAATTTCAAGCAACATACAAACCACTAATTAATAAAGGTTGCCAATTTGGAAACATTTAAGAAGTAAATAGTATTCCATCTGGATAGTTTACAGGCTGACATGCAACTTGTACTGATCAGGGAAATTACCATCAATAAAAAGTAACTTGTTCTATTAAATTTGCTTAATTAAGGGCTGGTAATTAGATTTAATATATCATGCAAGTATGTCCTGACCAGCATCGCCCTGTCACGAAACACCTTAATTGGATCTGGACCACAAAAGAAGATGAGACCGGAAATTAGAATAGGTTTAAAAGGAAGGACTTATGGGTAACGATAGACAATGTGCTTCCAAGTACGCAGTCGCTAATCCAATTTGCTTTTCTATTTTTTGGCAGTCAAATGTTTCATGTCTCAAAAAATCTAAAACGTCAACGTGTGATTCTCAAGAGGGTCGAGGTGTCACTGAAAAATATTGAATTTACTGGACAGATGGCCAAAAAGCTATTTGCCACACCCTCCCTCCCTCCATGACGTCCCTCCTGACCCCACTGACCAGACCTCATGGCTCGGGCATGATGCTATTTTTATTTGATTTGGTTTTTCATGGTGAATTTCTTGTGAAGATCAAACTGAACAATATTGAACAACAAATCATTTTTAACTCTAAAAAACACATCACAAACCAAAATATCTTGCCTAGACAAATTGCCATTTAACCCATGTAATGAAAATGTATGGTTGAAACAGACCAAAAAAAATCAAGATTGACACGATATTATAACAATCAGTATCCAAAATGCTTATTCAAACCAATATAATAAGATTGCAGATTGACAGAGTGTAAACAGGGAGATAACGCTGAGAAGGAAGGACGTGCCCAATTTAATTACAACCTCGCTAAACTCATCTGAGAAAAAAATCAAGCGTAATGTTTACAATTTGCCTTTTAATAATTCCTCGGTACATTTGAATGGCTGCAGCTGGTTCAATTTGATTAAAAGTGGATTGTTACTGAGGGAAAGAATAGGTTGGTTGCCGTGGTGATCGGGGAGCAGCCATTGCATGCACCACCTGTAGACCACACGGTCATCCTACGTAATTGAGAGCCATAACAATAGTGGCCCGAACTGGGGTCAGCAAAGGTCATATTCTGGCAAATTTCCTGGTTTTCTCTAATGAATGGTGGTTGTCCCCAGGCCTGGGTCCCAGGGTAGAAGGATTCAACTGCCGCTTGCAATGAAAAGTGGGTCTAACATAGATAAATCAGAGGATCAAAGTTTACAAGAGCTCAAAATGTTTTGATAGTAGAGATAACTTTAAATTGGCTCATTATTGAATACAATTAAAAAGGGCAGACAATTTTTTAAACATTGGACTTTAAAATTTTTAAAAATAAGTCGTTAAACAGAAATATGTACTGGGATGTCTGGTGTGTGCTATCTTCAAAATTAATGAAAAAAAACTAAATGCTTGAGGATAAAGAAAGTTGACTCGATTTATATCACTGTCAAATGAAACAACTAATAGAGTTGAAACAACTAAAAGAACTTTATGTAACAATTTCAAACCAGTATATTGATGTTTATGAACGTAATCAGCAGAATGGTAACCATGGCACTTGCTGAGCGACTTCTACACATGCTCCGAAGTGTGGCCGCCATGTGCATAAGGTGTGTCAAACGCTGACAACTGCTGAGTGGCAAGAAATACTTCACCCATCAATATCATAGGCTCTACAAAAACAGTGGTGAATAATTGATCATTTGGTGTTGACTGAAGGAGGTGGCTGCATGCGATATGCGGAAACAGCAAGATGATCATTAGAATGGTTGCCACCGACGTACATGTATATTGGGCCGGAAAGACTTGTGTCTTATGTAGACAAAGCTCCATGTGAAATATATCCCTCAATTATTCATTGTCTTATGTTTAACCAGCCTGATATGCCTTGTAGTATGATTGACATATGCGTACGGGGTGTTTAAGAAACACAGATAGAGCAAAAATACAGAAGAAAGATCTGTTACGGCTATTTTTACATTTGGATGGAAAAAATAGTTTTATTTTAAAGAAGATAGAAAAATGAGAGGATAAAGTGGAATGGGATCAGCCTGTTTTTAGTTTTCAACTTTTGAGAAAAAGGGATGATTGGTGGTTTACAAGTGGAAAATGCTGTACCCTTTTCTACCTTAAAAAAACTTGCATCATATAGTGACATAGCATATCTTACCCCTATGGTTGTGATCTATTTACAATAGCAACATATCCTCCAAATCTGTCTATAAAAATAAACAGGTACAGATGATGAATGATTATACACATACAAATTGCCATTATTTTTTATATTTCATAGCATTTTAGATGCACAACGATCAAATTTCATGAAATAAATCTTGGCGTAGATTTCGATGACAAAGGATGACACCAATATAAAAATAAGCACCCTCATGTGCTCTCTGACAAATGGCACTGCACATGACTTGGAGATACATATTACCCTCAGAGGACTTTCAGTGGGGAAATATATCATAATATAATGATAGGGCTGTCATATTATACTGAGGAATCACTGCAACTAACATATGCCTCTCATGGATTTCACATATCACATTTCAAAATGATCTATTTCACATGTCAATTTCTGCGACTACTTTCTATGATTGAGTGATTTTTTTAAAGTGGGCAAAACATTTATGTCGTTTTATTTCAATCTTTTTTGTTATAGTCATTTGTTTTTGCCTTTTTTGTAACCATGCACAAAAGTTCAGTGAAATTATTTTCTGAAACACATGTAAAAACTCCTAATTGATTTGTTCATTATGTGTGAAATCTTGAACAATGATGATGTGAATATTGACATGCTGAGTACAAAAAAAACCAACATGAGCAAGGATGCACGGTAAAACTCTTTGATACCTTCACATTAGTGTGTCTGACATTTTTGAAAACTTTGAATTTTAATTGTCCACTGATCACATATACGAGCCCAGAACTCGCTGTGGTGGAGGAGAAAAAGGACATGTGATGAGAAAGTCTGGAAAGTGTCCAAAATTTTGACTAAGTTGGCAGTCTAAAAAGAGCAAATTGTTGTGACTTTGTGGGTGAAATGAATAATTTACCCTCATTGTAGCACGCAACATGTGCATTTTATCTCATGGGTGGTAACAATAAGACACATATCTCGCCCCATTTCAAACAAATAATACTTTTTTTTCACAATATCATAAAACCCTTTTTTCAACAGCCAGCTAATACAAATCTTTTCAGATAAGTCATGCAAATATATACTTCTTATTTTATAGTCAAACTTAAGTGGGTTGTGAAAAAAAGATTTATCAGATCTAAAGTTTATTTTATGTGGCTTATCTTATTATGTTTTTGGAGTGAAATTTTAAAATATTTATAGTAATGAGGGCTTTACTGTACATTAAAGCCCATTATTCCCACAAATGATGTCATTACTTTCAACAATTATTGATCCCCCTAACTCATTATTCATTGGCCAAATTTTTTTCTTGTTCAAATAGACAGACACAATTTGAAAAGTTTTAATTATATTAATCATTGTAAGGTATCATCTGATTTATAAATTATAAACTTTTTTTAAATTACTGAACACATATGTTTACATTCGCTTATTTATCTTGCATAGAGTCTCTTAGGAATGTGAAAAATAAAACAAACATACAATTGATGATCGATTTATAATGTAAATAACATTTAAAAAATGATTATCTATATATGACCCTTATACATAATGCAAAGTTTTGAAAGCCATGTTCATGTGCACAAAATTAAAGTATCAGTTTAAATAATCATTTCAGTCATGGTGCATTCTGTTTTGCTGAGCCATTCAAATACTGTCTTGGGCCAGCGGAAGATAGAAATGTTTTTGTTTTTAACTGTCTGACAACAAAAATGTATGATTTGCTTATGGATATCTGAATGTACAAAAACTGCTTTCACATAGCAATTGTTTTGTGATATTTTAAGAGATTCAAGTTATGACAGTTTAACTGTGGCATTTGGTATATAACTTGGCATTCCAACAAAATTGTATGAAGCTGACTTGATTTTGAGTAATGAATCATTTCACACTTGTACATTTGTAGTTTTAAATCACACAGTATGGACATATATGGTCATGTAAATATATCACATAATGTCAAGCATGTGTCAAAATGATTGAGTACATAGCATCCTCTCGTCGCCAATTTGACAGTTGCATATATTTCACAAACATTTAAATCATCGTCAATCTGCCTGTAACAGACGAAACTTGACTACGCCTGAACGAATAAAACAGAACATTGTCAATCAATGGTAGACATCAATTTGTCTGGCGTTTATCAGCTTTCTTGCTATAATATTATTATTTTATCTTGTATCAGAGCGTGAATAAGGTGTTTAATGCAGCAACAGTGGAGGCATAAAATGTTGTTGGAAAATTTTCAAATAAAATATTCAACTCACTCAAGATTAATTGATATATCTGTGGAAATTACAGTGCTGTAATGTCAAGTTAGAACTACCTGGTAATGTATTATCATGGTTTTGTGACTTCATTATGACCAATTTAGCATTGGGTAGAATCCAGGCTGTGGTTGGTGCAGAGCTGCATCTATTTTTTATGCTGATTGATTCTGCTTACAAGTTGAATTCAATATTCCCCCGATGTATGAGTGATCGTGGCAAAAAAACATGTACAAATTAAAAAATAATACATGAAAATGATGATAGAATAGATGGCATCTTGCATATTTCTATGTCATCCATCTAAACAAACTTTGATCACTAATAAATTTTGAAATCTCAGGCCAAAGCAAAAAAAATGTTAGCCTAATTATTTTAGTTGCCAGCTAAAAGTATGCCTGTCAAGTACTGTGTGGTTATTTAAAATTGCAATTCCCTTAAATATTCCCAAAGCTTTCAAAGAGAAGAAACACCCAGAACAGTTGGTGTTTCGTCTCAAATAAACAATACAGTGAAAAAAAGGAAATTTATAACTTAAATTTAATTAGAGAGAGAGAGAGCAGAATGTCTGACACATGTTCACATGGAGATGTGGTCACAGTTTGCGGTGATGAAAAATGCAGCTTCGTTAGTTTTCTTTCAAAAGATTTATGGTTCCCCCGAAAAAAAAGCAAAGAATCCATTTGTCTTTTGAGGCCATTAAAGTTTGTAAATAAGCTGTGAGCACTGAAATAACGCGAAATTTTAATTAGCTTGATGATTAGAAAGAAGAAAAAAATTATGTAATTTGCAAAATTTACCATGGGCCATTTTATTTGAGACCCCCAACAGTAATATCAGAAGCAGACTTCACTACTTTGCGACTACAACTATGCAATTCTCATAGTTTGAAATTGTCCACAAGGCAGATATAGATGACAGATCTTCTTGAGATAGATTTCAAGCAGTTTTAGATTTTGATGTGAAAACCCCTGAAATAAACTTTTCATTCACTGGAAGAAAACTCAAAGACTTCATTAGAAGATTCAGTTAAAGTAATGATAAATAACCTTGATTTAATTCAATCTGTGTATAAGATAAATATAATAAATCACAGATTTTAAATAACTGGAGTGAAAACCAGTTCTATCTTACTGAGCTGCAGAAGCTTTTGTGGTACTCTAAACTTTGAAGTCTGTGTCTTGTCAAAGGAAAGATGGTGACATAATTCAAAAACCAAATGCCAGAATTCTGCAGATGTTCATTACAGGTGGTTTGACAGGAAATTGCTTCCATCATAACTATTTTTTGATAAAAGTCAGGAAAATGAAGATAAATTTTATATCATTAAATTCAATTACTGAAGGCAATTACCACTTTCAGGGTGCAAGTAGATCTTTTTTATTCAATGGATGTTTCATATTTAAATCAAATTATAAATATTTACCAAAATATTTTAAAGTTTATATGACTTAATCATGAAATGTAATTAATTTCAGTTGAACAATTTTTTTTAGCTCTGAATATTTCCCAGATTGGTGTGTAGGATAATTTCCAATGACACACAAACATGTCATCTCCACAACTAACAGACTAACTTATGTGAACTTTGAAGTTTTGAAATAAGAATTTACAAAGATTCATGTCTTCGCTATCATTCTTGAGATTTATCCCTTTTATGAAAATCCTTATTTCTGATATGACCTTACAAATAATATCCTGAATACTGGTTTACATTTTTTTATTTGGAATGACTGAAAGGATATTTTATAAAGCTAAATAAAATGAAAAAAATTCAACTTTAGGAAAATGCAAAAATTCAGTTGGATGTGGCAGATCTATATATAGATCTATGTATGTTTGATCTCAGCACTGTGCATGCCCAAGCTAAACATGGCTGTGGGGCCTTGTAACATGTCACAGGGCTCCATGTTAACAACATCGTTATAACTAATAGTCAAATGTTTCAAATCACGAGAAATTGAATCATGCAGTTCAGAAATAAATCAACAGATCTGATATGGCCTCCAGCACTTCATGAGAAATATCATGAAAACTTCATTATAGATCTCCTTAACTAATTAACATGAAACTCGCTGTCTGGCATTGGAGGTTGTGCCAACTTGAATAAAACTTCTGTCCTTATGATTATTGTTGATTTATTTATATAAGTTAGATAAAACTTTTAAAGCGCTTATCATATTTTGGACATGACTTTCTGCCATTTTGAACAAGATTTTGCAAATCTATAAAGTTTGCTTTCATCTTTCGTACTTTATCTCCTTTCGTCATATTGATCAGACTGACACAATCATGAATAGAACAGACTTGATTGTTCATTAGCATCCTCAATATTCATGTAACTGTGATTATTTTTAATTAATTTGTTATTTTGTGGTTTGAAATGAGTCCTCTAATGTGGACTATAGTGCGTGATGAGAGGAGTCTGTCAGGTGCCGAGGCTGACTCCTGGTGCTGACTCGACCACTCCTGGCTCGACACCCCCTGACTCACATCTCTAAACCACACTCGCAAAAAGTATTTTCCTGAGTGACTCACATCAGAAAGGTCAATTTCTTATAATAATACATAACAGTTGAATCGGTTCAAAGGCCTTGTGGAAAAGAATACTTTTGTTATTCTGTTTAAAAATGCAAAACTCTATCTCTGAATTATACTGCATTTTCTTGATTAAAAAAAATAGTTTTCTTACTTCAAAACAGAATTTTATTATCAAAAAGTAGGTCAACATGAGTGACATTCTGGGCTATTTAAAAATCAAGTATCGGTTTGGGACAGCAAAAAAGTAGGTCATTGTCAGGATTATTGGAGAAGCATAAATTTATTTGTTTTATGGAGAATTTACGAGGAAAGTTGAGGGAGAGGTGGTGTGATTATGAGAGAAATGGTCTGCTGTCACATAACCTAGCAATTAATCACACACAGGTACGCCTATCATTTAGGAGTCCTCGGAGTGGCTAAATACATGTACCTGGCCATAATAATACAGCTAATGTGACCAAGTAATAAACCTCCCAGCATCAAAATCTCCTCCCTTGGTCACAACCATCATGTCATATCACGCAAAGTTTTTTTACTTGCAGTTATTACTATGTTTGGTGTATATAAGTAGGAGCTAAGAGTATTTGAGTTTCTTGTTAAGTATTTCTTGACCTTGCACATGACCTTAGATATCTATGTGCATATTAATCTGTGGTACTAAATGGTTTTTTTTTTAAAGATATTCAAGGTTAATGAGAAAAATGTTTAATTTTATCCCTTTTAAAGCATTATCATCCCTTTAATAATGAATATTAAAAGTTTTTAACAATTAAATGAATCTGATGTAAATATTTGTTTTAATACGCATCTGATGAATAAGAAATTAGAGATTAAAATAATTGTTATTTCTTTCATTCAGTTAGCAGTTAGCATTTTGCCAAGTTTGTTATAAAGACAGTTGCATTACAAAACAAAATGGTACTAATGAATAAAATCGTGGAGTTAAATGTGAAACCTAAGCCCGCTTTAGAATAGGAATTAACTTATTATTCTTATGCAGTTCTGGAGAATAAAAAGACATGAATTTTTAAACATTTGCTATTGAATTTCAAGCATTTATGAAAGATGAATTCGGAGTGTCATCATATTAAATTCCATCTAATGATATGCCCTTTTAGTATCTATCCATACAGATGGCTAAAGAGTTTGTGTGAGTTTGAAATTAAATACTATTCAGGGGCCAAGTTATTCTTTGAACAAATTTTAGAGGGTTCAAAATCAGTTTTGTTGATTATCATTACGCCTCTTGACAAAAGCCAATTTTGGCCGATTCCCAGGTGAAAGTCTGTGGGGCCACTGCCATAATTCCATGGGGACAGAGTTATGCTTGGCACCTATTTGGAGGCCATATGTAGTCTTTTCTCATTACCCAACACATCTAGATCATCTGCACTGAAGCGTAATGCTTTTATGATTGGTCTGTTTTTCTGATAAATTTTGTTTTAAAAGTTATCGCATTTGGGATAGGTAGTCAATGTGGTCTTTCAAAGCAGTTTCTGTGTTCGAAGTTAAAAGCATATACCGATGAGGCAACAATGCTCTTGGCCAGCCGTAACGGTATCAGACACCCGGGGCGGTGTCTGAATATCGTCACGGTGACGGGAGCAGCTAATTACCTCATCAGTGGATGTATACGATACACAGCCTTGTCACACCCTTGCCGGCTGTCTCGTACATTCATACGCCGCAGTGCAAAACACATGAGAACTTTGTTGCACTGTTACAAACTGTTGTCGATCAATTTGGCAGTACGTTCCATGAGCGCTAGTGAGTCAGGCTTTATGAATTAATAATAACTATAATATAACTCAATTGGCCATTGATAGTCATCAAAGCACAACGTGTACTACATATTACTGTTCAAGCCTCTACGATTGCTTTTATGTTTCACTTTGCAGGCTCCGATGCTGGAATATGTCCTATTTACTGTATAGACATCGTCAGGAGTAATTTCTTCACAATACAGATATATCACCTATGACCAAATAATCCCTGCATTGAGGCAAACTAATGGATAAGTAGCTATACCTGGATTAAGCCAGAGCTTCACACCTTGTCAAGCAGGGTCATTACCATTTTGGTGGGATACCGCATCATATCAGGTATGTTCAAACTTTATGTTCAACTAGTTTTATATTGTAGGTGTGTGAAAATGTGGTTGCTTTATTCACCTTCCTCAGTTCCATATACCACAATAAACTGAAAATAAAACTGAACAAATGATATATTTAATAACATATTGATAATATTACCTTGAAAAAAATGACAATGATAATCAGTGGCCCAGTTATGTTGTTTTAGAAAACATTACGTAGTGAATCAATAATTTAGATTTTTTATTGTTGTATAGGATAATGCACTTTTATACATTTATCTTGGGAGATACAAAAACTGGCTTCCTGGAACACCCAGCTATTCTATATGTCATTTGATAATCAACCAATAAGCTTATATAGTGGATACATGATATACAATGGGATCGAAATACAGAGTGCATTTGTATAACAGAATAAGCCATGCAGAAGAACTGATGATATCGGAAATGTCAGCAAGATGATTGCAGCAATGGTTTTATGCTGTTATTATTATTATATTGTGTCCATGCATGTTTTACAATTTCCACTAATAACTCCTGCTGAAGCCGGTGTAAATTAACCCCTTATATGCCATGTTTCTCTATTGACACTTATCTGTGTCATATGCTGCTTAACTCTTGCATGAGATGATTTAAAGTAACCTGCAATTAGTGGTACTGATACGTAAAGTAACCCTATACATGCCATATTTCAAAGTACCTATATAGGGAAAAAACACAATCTTCTACTGAATCCTTTATACATTAACCCTTTGTATACCATGCTTTACACATATCACCATAAAACGAGTATCATAGTAAGACTAATGTAAATCTACACTTCCTTTCAGGCAAGAAATGCTCCATTTGACCATCATACCAGATTAATTTTTTTCAAACAAACTGTACCAAATATAAATATATATATACACAAAACATGATTTTTTTTGGAAAAAAACATGGCATTCATTTTCATGAAGAATAGCAGGAACATTGCAGGTGAATGAAGCAGCTTCTTGTCTGGCAGAGCAATGTGATTAATGCAAATGGTTGATGCGATTTTATAGACCATTTACATTTAGTTGTGAAGCAGCTAATGATCGGTTATCATGATGGCAGCCATGGAGAGGTGCCTACCTTCAACGTAAACTCGTGCTTAATTCACCCAAATACCATCTTATTCCACGCCACTTTTCCCATTTTCACGATATAATGGTCATAAAGTTTTAGTTATACATCTGATGCATTTGATCTGGGCCCAAAGGCAAATGTTGGCCACTCTGGGTTGGTTAAAAATTGATTGTTTTTGGACTGAATTATTTATCAAGCCTTTTCGATGATGTGTACAGATCATTTTGATATTGGAGCGAGAGATAGTGTAGCAATTGAGAGGGACAGAGAGATTGGAAAGGAGACATGAGTGGGGGATGTGTACGAACTCTTCCTGCCTTGTTTGACCATACCGATGGCAGGGTTTTTTTCCAACTTTTTTATTTACTCATCTTTATCTAACTATCATGTTCCGCAAAAAGCTTTTTAATAGCATGGAAATTCTGTACTGAAATCATGGAATAATCTATATACTAATATATTCTCTCCCACAACTAAAATGTCATTTATCTAAAAGTCTTCTCATAACAAACTTTTTTTTATTAAGACTTTAAAAAGAATAACTCTAGAATTTCATGAACTACCGGTATGGGTATGACAGAAAATGACTAAAACTGGTTGTCATCTGCGACATTTTGAGGGGCGCTGATTCTTCCTGGGGCAGACTAAAACGTTTGTAATCTGAGTGAGGAGCCATTATCTCCTATGCTCCGTGCATTTGCCGACAAGCTTGTCAAAAGTGCGGCGCTATTTCATCGAGATTCCTATGACAGTCATTGAAACTCACTCGCTAAAAGCTTCAAATATGACAATTGCATGTGATACAACATTTGAGGGCGCCACGAGGGCAGGACCGGGCTGGGATATACACAGCGATTATCAAGGGTTATTTGACTCACTAGAATGGCCGCTCACTCTTCACAATATTGAGTGCTGGCTGAAACTCCATTTAATATTGCAACTTATTTTGCTAATGTCAACAGATTGTTGCAATGGAAAGAGATAAGCCTGAGGCATTGTGGGATATATATTGGTGGGTTTTACGTCCTGTTACCTGACCATAGAGCTTGTGGATTTATCTATCAATGAAATATGGCAATTATCATAAATTTTATGCACATAATAGAATGAAATAGTCATTTGATATAATTATTTCAGTGTATATCTCATATTTCTATTATTAATCCTCAACAATGAAGCATCCAGAGTCATCAGCGTGTTATATCAGTCACTCCATCTGTGTGGGTCCGAACTTTTAGTACATGTTACTATGATAAAAGCTGCACTTTACAAAATACAGGCAAGAGATAACAGCATGATGAAATTTGAAATTAAACATTTTAATCACGCATGCAGCACTGAATCTCTCTTCTTCCAGCTGTAGCTACTTATATTTCATAATGGCTGCCAGCTGTAGCTGCTTATATTTCATAATGGCTGCCAGCTGTAGCTACTTATATATCATTATGACTGCCAGTTGTTTGCCTGTAGGGCACATGCTATTTTAGATCTTAAAGTTATTTTTAAAGATATCAAGTGTTTGCCAGTGGTGTCTTTATCAGTATAGATTTACAGCTTTTCTTCAGGATATTTGATTGATGTCTGCCAGCTGTGAACACAACATTGTGTACCAGCTGTGATTATGAAATTAAACATTTTCATGATCATTGCATAATAAAATATTTTAGGTGAAAAAAATCTTTGGTTTGCCTTATGGGGCTTAGGCACAAGATAAGTTTAATCTGAGCAAGTCATGCCATGCCTGGGTGGGATGTATCCGAGTTGAGGCTGAGGTGGTTTGATGAGGTCTAAGATGAGGGCATTAGAGGCTTTATTACTCACCTGTCAGACCACTGTCTGCCTGTGTGGCATGCTCACACTGCAATGTAGACAAATTATTCGTAATCCCCAGATTGCCTCAGACAGACCCCCAAGCTTGATTACCTCCAAGCATCCTCTCGTCTTTTTTTTTTATTTTTTGGTTTGCTCCACAATGGCTTCAGCTAATTTTTTTGTTTGACTAAATGTACGAAGAACATTTTGGAAATTATAGAAATTGAAGATAAGAGTTTTATCTCATGTTTATTCTGGGAATTTATATCTTATTTTGGATAAAGTAAAAGTGCCTGAGGCAAATTGATGGAAATCTTACCATCAGATTGACCATCTTGGTGTAGGTGTTGAAGAGATCCAAGATGGCTGCCACAGATTTCATTAAGGTGGACACAAGCTTAATTTTACACTTGGAGGGATTTTGGCGCTTTTCGTTGTGAAGACGGGATTAAAACTTTGATGAGGGTCAGAGTGATTTAATGAGAGAGGTCAGGATTTACACACTGCCATTGACATCTTTGATGTCAGCGCTGAAAGACGACAACTGATGGTCTGATGAAGGTCACTGTGAAGGTCATTATAACCTTAGCTAGATCAGAAAGTCAGAGACCCAAAGTCAGCTTACAAAGAATAGCCCTAGCTCAGTTGAAACTTAGCAATTTTCAAGATCATTTTTTCTTTTGAAATAACCCCATCATTTGGTCTTATGCCAGACCCATATTTCCTTTTTCATGTTTGATTGTTGTGTCACCCTGGTGGTACATAATTGCACTAATTAATATTTCAAAGATTTCCCAGAATTCCTAGAAATATTTTCAACCTGTGAATCATCAACTTTGTCTGGTCACCGTTATTACCCACCTAATTCTACCTGATACTATTACCTGATTATTTCACAGGAAACCTCACACCCTCACGACCTTTGACCTGTCCTAATTCCTGGATTACCCAGCATGCAATTCACACAGTTCAACCCTTTTTATTGCTCTAGTGTTCTCCAATCACCCATCGGCAAAGCCCAGATAGGTGATCTGGAGGGGTTTGTCGAACGTCCATTGTCTCTACCAATTACAACCAAAGAAAAGTTTGGTGGAGTTGATTGAGCTCTAGTGAAGTAAAAAGTCGCCAGCTACAAAAACTGTGGTAAACCCGTTTAAACGTCAAAATTGAACCCGTTTCAACTGCCGTTAAAACGGGTTTGACTCAATTTTTGCAGCTGGCGATTATTATCAAGTATTTATATTTTCTTATATAATGTTATCCAAAGAATAATCAAGCTTTTTTGTGAGATTTTAGACATAATCATACATAAAATATGAATTATCACTAAAACAGTTGAGTATTTAAAAAATCACATCTAAACGAGATTATGAAGGAAAAGCAAAAATCTCAGACCTCTCCAGATCACCTATCTGGGCTTTGCCGATGGGTGATTGGAGAACACTATTATTGCTCACTTTTTTGGGGGGGATATGTTTTGCCTACTTTGACCGACATGTGAATGTTGTAACAAGAAGGACTCTACTGTTGAAAACAATGTTATTTACATTGTTCTATCTTGGAGTTTTCCTAAAAAGTATTACAATTATTTTAACAATTTTGAATTTTATATTTGGCACAAAAATGAGACTGCCATATGCATAAAAATTGATGATGTTTAACACATGTTAGTACAGACAATGATATATACACTGCCTCTAAATCTCAAACATCGATAAATATGTTATTCTAAAAGATGGAGGTGGCACCGAATAAAAATTCTCAAAAAAGTTGTTGATCTGTTTACACCATCACAGTTTCAATATCATCAACATTAAACATTTCTGAGCATTACAGCTGAGGGTTTCAAGTGAATTCCCATGTTCAATCAGTTTGGTTATCAAGAATTAAGAAAAGCATAATGTGATCAGAGTATTTGACATCCATGAGGGAGGTCTTCTCTAATTCACAGAGGTGGCATCTACAAACAGCTCAGTTTTAAGCAATTAACGCAACAAATATGTGGGCACAACTGTAACTTGAATCTGATTTGGATTTTCATTATTTTAATTTTAAGTAATGAGAGGCACTTGAATGGGTGAATATGGTGAAACAGTCAGAGGCCTCATTATCAAATTTAAGAGATTTATTGATGATCAAAGAATGATTTAACTGCTAAGTATACTTAATGAAGCTTTCATTTTGGCGTGACGTAATTATTGTTTCTCTTAATGAGTCAATCTGGGTCAAAAGGTCGCTGTTTGATCAGTTTCTAAGTTGCCAATAATTATAATTTCATAATAGAATATTCATGTTTGTCACAAAAGCTTACACTTAAAGTTTGTTTGTTTTTTATGTTTGTTGTATGGCTTGTCATGTTTAATTGATTCATGTTATTTGCCTATCATAGATCAGTAGATACTATCTGCAAGCCTCATCGACCAATCTCCTCAGGGGTTAGGCAAACTCAATGCTTCAAACTGCATAATCAGAAAAAAACAAATGCTGAATTTGATTTAAGCTGTGATACCCATCTGGCAGAGAAATAAAATTGCTCTAAAAAGTGGTTGATATGAGAGAAATAAAACATCATGACAACAGTATATGTGGGTTTTGTTATGAATGGAAGCAGGTGTCATTTCCTTCTTAGATATGAAGGTTCCATTGAAATTCCCTTTCCTATCAAATCAGTTTGTTGCAGGGAGTTTAGTATTCATAGGCAAGTATCACTTAAGTGGAGTATTTATCTAGAAGAGCAAAATGTTATGCAAAATTTAAGTGCTTGTTAGCTGCAACCCCTTGTGTGACTTGTTTGAAATTTTGCCCGGCCTTCAAAGGACATTTGCCTCTGACACAGATAACAATGGTAAAAACTGCCTCGGTGACAGACCCCAATTGTTGGTTAATGTAGTGAATCACTGTGATCAGAAAGGGCAACGGGAGAATAAGGCTTCTGAATTGTGGGGAACTTTGATAACAGGTGGGGTCGAGTGGTATCTCAAACCCTCCACTGTTGGAGGCGATTGGTCAAAGCCTGTTGAGAGACAGACTGAGCACAGATAATCGCGGATGAAAGCCTCCTGTTGAGGTTTAGATGAGAACAGTGCAAGGCGCCATCTGTGACCTCTCTGTGAGACGTCCTAAGTGCAGTTTCGGTGTCCTGACCGCTTGCTGCCTCTGTCCATTTCAATTGCCCAGTCAGAAATGGTCAGATTGTCTTTGTGTGCTCGAGTTTCCATGGTGGACCTCGGAGAGAGTAGAAATCCTGATTAGACCGATGCTGACACAAACCATCCCTCAGCCACCTACCCTCCACCGCAGATCTTGCATTGTAATGGTCACCAAGAGAATGTAATGCGCAGATCAGGTTTTCCCACTCTGAAATCTGATTCTGTCTGCAGAACTCTTCTGGGAGGGTGGTCAGGAAAAGTGTTTCCTGTTTGCCAATTTTGACACTTGCAGAGGGGTTGAGATTATGAGTAAGAGAGAGCCATGGTCCCTCACAAGAGCCCCAGAGATTGCTAGAGATGACCACTGTGTTTCAGCCAATTGAATGCTTTGTCATTTTTTACTGCAGTCCTGTCATTTTACGTGACAGCAACATGGAAAGATAATGTAAGATGATGCCATGGGCTTTGTGTGACACTCGCAAATGGCATTGTCATTTACAGAGTGTGCCTTTTAATATTCTCCTGGACACTATAGAGACGGTTCCTTAGAATAGTCATCTTAAACCCAATTTCACTGACAATAGAGGGAAAATCTTGATACTTGAATGTTGCATTTAAACCATTTTCCTCTTTAAAAATACATACATGAAAATTTATGCTCAGATACATTATTTCTTTAAATAACCATATAAAATGTAACAACAAATACCAATTTTTGGCATTTGTTATTGCATGTTTTTTTTTAGAATTCAGGAAATTGTTTATTGAAAGACAGAAATTATTTTTCTCCAAGGGGAGCAAAACTCTGACGTGGCCATCAGAGTCCATTGTAGACAAGAGATGACCCCTTTATTTGTAATTATTTCTGATGAGCTCAAACCAATTATTAGTAAAACAAAGAATCACTATGACTTAATGGCGGACAGGTGAAAGGTCTAAGGGGTCCACACTTGTCTAGCCAGGGGCAAACCAGGGTCCTCCCCATGTCTTTGCAGGAGCATTGTGAAATCAAACACATTGACTGACCAAACAAATTAGATGTCAGCTTGTGTTTGATGACCTTATTAGCAATTTTATCAAGGTCAATGCATGACCTTACCAGGAAGCATTTCCTTATTGTCCCCCTTTTCTACTTTCATCACATTTTATGTAAATTCTTCATAAGAATGTGATGTATATTTGTATGTAACCTCTGGAATATTTCTTGAGAAACTTCCAACTTTCAACATTCGTGAATTTTGCTATCTTTTAACAAAATGGTGGTCAGATGTGGGAGGTAATTCTAGCTTCAGGTTTACCCTCAGTGGGGTGACAAAGCCCAATATTTTTGTTGAGAGAGGCTGCACCCCAGGGCTCCTGGTCAGCACCTGATTTATGTGCCCAGTAATTACCTCACATTTTGCCTGATGACACTTTGAAATATTTGCTCAGCAATAAACGGGAACAAAGAGTATGGTCCAGGACACTTTAGCTGACCATTAATTTTAATACAAAATGCTTTTGTTTGTTAATGTGGGAAAATCATAACAAATCTGTGAGTACAAGCATTATCACCCAGATCTATATTGAGAGTTAGAGTAACTTATAGTAGGTGGATTTTTTTTTTATAGAGATGTCAGTTACAGGAGATGGTTTTAATGAGATAGTCAAGATGTGGACCCAGTGGAGGTAAGGCATACCGCAGAGCCTTTTGTGGTCTACCAATTGTCGTCTGCTTTACACCAACGGGTCACCTATCAGCTCTTCTGCCCTCTCCTTTGATTCATATATCACCCAGTGGGGTAACCAGTCACCTCTCCTCAAACTTGAAATATAATAGACACAGACACGTTCCATTTGGTTCTTTTTTTGTGAGAATTCTTCACAAGTTGAAATGCCTTGTGGCATAGGTATGTGGCTATTTATCTTCAGTGACTTTCACTGAATTACTTTTGGAATTATTACTTTTCTCACAATTTATTTAGAGGCTTATTGGTGCAGATGTCATTAAGCAGAAAAAAAATATTTATGAAAAGATTTTATTTGATTTTACATGGTTTCTTCAAAATTTATGTGTGAGTACATCAGTATAGCTCAAAGAGAAAGCATATGGACAGTAGTCTTAAAACAAGTTTTTTACATTGGAGATTCTAGTAGCTTTGAGATTATTCATAAAGTAGCTCAGGGCATGATGATGTTAAAGCTTGTAGGATATCTACACAGTAAACAGTTTTCATATTGTGTCTCAGGAATAATGATATAATAGCTTAGAGGATATAACAGTTGCTTAGGGATGAACATATGGTAGTTTAGAGGGTATTCATAAAAGAAATACATGGGTATGAGAATGAGACCAGAAAGAGGCATTGCTTGACAGAATGCATTAGCATGATTGGGTGCTGTGATTTCACATCTCGTGATATACCTAATAACTGAAAGGGATATATCACATGAACGGGTCACAGTTCAAAAGTGCACCTTCTATAAGTTGACGACATACATCGCTTGCTTTCACCAGGAACCTGTCAGTATTTATGAGTGTGGGAGAGAAATATGAATGTTTGAGATTCAAGTGACAAAAGACTTGCACTTTTAAAGTAAAAAACAAGACGCTTGCAGTTTACACTGAGGTCCATGATTTTGTTTATCACATAAATGTGAATAGCTATAAATATCATTAGAGTAGACATTATATGTGACTAAACTTTAAAGTGGCTGGAAGAAAAACAAGTATTTTCTATTTGAATATGACTATAAGCAGAAATATTTACCTTCACGTATATAGTGATAAATCCCAAGATGAATTTATTGTTTTTTTTTATGTTGTCCCTCAGGCAGAAATAATGAGTGCCCTCTGGTGTGATAGTGGACATACAACATTAATGAGCACTATATCTTCCCTATTACATTTCTCTGAATATTTAGCAGAAATCTTAGAGTGGACAAAGAGCCATCTTTGTCTGACCTAATTCCTTGCACATGCTTGATCCTCAGCCCTCTTTGTCTCTGAGACAACTAATTTCACTTCTCCTCTGCTAATCACCTCTGAAAAAGTTACAAGGGATTATCTTCTCTTTGGTCAGCGAGGGGCGTTGTGATTTGTGACAACTCTGTGTAACGTGTCAGCGATTACAAAATCTCTCCCACATCGTTTCAGACGTAATCGGGTTTGTAAAAAAAAGTGCACAGGGGAAACTGTGTGGCTAGTTAATTGCTGGGGGTGGCCACACACTGGATGACTCTGCTTGTCATCACAGATATCAACGTCGGCATCATCATCAGCCCGCCACTTGCACCGCAGTGATTTATCACGTTTGCGTGCTAAAGCCTTTTGTCATTTTTTGTCTGGGATTGTGACATGCTCTCTCTCCCTCTCTCTACATGGGGTTCTGCCCCGCCACAGCCTCTCCGCTCATTTCCAAGCGTAATCCAACATCTCATTAGGCGGACCCAGGAGTGATGTGAATCTGGATGAGAGCACACTTTCCCACCTTCCCATGGCATTGTGGGAACTGGCGGAATGAGCTACCAGGTGGTTGTTGGGATACGTTGCACTGATGGTATGAAGTGATCAGGAACTAACTGTGACAATATCTCCTACTAATGGCTTTTGCTACCCATAAAAAGCCATTTTTGGGCATGTTTCTGTAATCTCTGGAGCTTAATGGTTATATACAACCCTGAAAATATGCCAAAACAGTGCATGTGTGATTTCTTTGGAGTGAGTTATCTAAATGAAGTTGCAAAGTTTACATGAAAGACAGCTCAGACAAGTGCAGGAATTGAACGAGGAGGTGCACTTGGTCTATTATAAATCTAACAATACAAAGAACACTAACCTTAGCCAGCATTTACAATACAGGTAAGATGTGAGAAATCTTCTTGTTTTTTTCAATATCATTTTTTCAATATCATCTGTTGTTAAAGTAGATTTTTTTCCACTTTCAAATGAGAGGAACATTAATGGATTTCTGAAATTGTTTTATATCATTAGATAGACCTACATAGCTTATTAACTTCTGTAACATTATGCTGAATCAATCACTGGTATTCACATATCACTGTCAGTGGTATTCACATGTCAATGGTATTCACATGTCAATGGTATTCACATGTCACTGGAATTCACATGTCAGTGGTATTCACATGTCACTGTCAGTGGTATTCACATGTCAGTGGTATTCACATGTCTGGTATTCACATGTCAGTGGTATTCACATGTCAGTGGTATTCACATGTCAGTGGTATTCGCATGTCAATGGTATTCACATGTCAGTGGTATTCACATGTCACTGTCACAGGTATTTACATGTCACTGGCATTCACATGTCACTGTTATTCACATGTCAGTGGTATTCACATGTCACTGCCACTGGTATTCACATGTCACTGCCACTGGTATTCACATGTCACTGGCATTCACATGTCACTGTCACTGGTATTCACATGTCACTGGTATTCACATGTCAATGGTATTCACATGTCAGTGGTATTCACATGTCAGTGGTATTCACATGTCAATGGTATTCACATGTCAATGGTATTCACATGTCAGTGGTATTCACATGTCACTGTCAGTGGTATTCACATGTCAGTGGTATTCACATATCAGTGGTATTTACATGTAACTGGCATTCACATGTCACTGGTATTCACATGTCACTGGTATTCACATGTCACTGGTATTCACATAGGTCTTTTGATCAGGAATGTAGATTAAATATGATAACATTTACATGCGGACTGAAAAAAAATTAATCTAGATGATCAGCCTTAAATACATGAAAATCCCGTGTGGCATTTGGGCGATAAAGCTGAGAGTTCAGGAATGTTTGTAGATGGGATCAATTTCAGATTGATTTCTCGTGATATCGGTTTCCTTGGTGAAGTGGAAAATTGTTGGTACTGAGAGAGAATGAAAGGGTTGGCTGCCTCTCTCTCTCTCTCGCAACAAAACGCTATCGGGGAGAGATAGCGTAGTCGCCCATTTGCTCATCCAAATTTTTCGTCTGACTTCTACGGAAGTAACAGAAAGCTACATTACAGTTTAAAATGGTAATGTGGGTGGTATAAAACAATTTATTTTGAAAATCAGTATTTTTCAGAAATAGATATAAAAAAACAACAATTCCAATATTATATTGACCAAAAGATAATCTGTATCTTATGTGTACTACAGCAAACTCATGATGTTGTAACTTTTTCTTAAAAACAGTTATTTCATATTTAATGTGAATATGTATTACATATATAACAGTGTATTTTAAAGACTCTATATTCTTACTGCTCTGAAAATAAATTTATGGAGCCTAAAAAGTTAGATGTTGGTTAATGGTGATAATGAGCAGGAGTGTGTCATAGGTAAAATGACTTCTTATTGATGGACATATTGCATGGAAAAGTGCCATTTTGACTAATCTGGCCCTGTTTTGAATAATCTTGACCATTGTATGCTAAGCAGCCATATTTTGTTGAATAGAACACAGAACAATTGGGATTTGGTCAAATGTCCACTTTGGATGTGTAATGCTTGCTGCAGTACACTTAAGTGGTATTAATAGCTCCATAAATAACTCATGCAAGATATTGTCAGAAATAATTTTTTTATGTTGAGAAATGACCGCTGAAAAAAAATCTGTGCAGGAAGTGATGAAAACGTTCTTATTGTTGTGTAATTGACCTGAAACCAGCGAGGTTGTGAAAGGCATTGTGGGAAATAGTTATTGTCTTTGTTGCCAGCAGATTGAGTGATGTCATTCTGCATCTGAGGGCAAATTAGCAAGCTTGGATCGTGGGGTCAAATCTTGAATGAGTTTTGCCTATTATAAATCATTTACACAAAAGAAATGCCATTGGTACGTTCATTTCAGCATCACACACCTCATCTCATTCACATTCTTATGGAACAATCAACGACTGCTCCAAAGTTCAAAGCATTTCGTAAAAGTTCAAAATGGTTTAGCATTGGCCTTGCTGATCCATGAATATCGGTTTTGCCTCACAAGTCAAGGTCGCTTCTTCCTCATCCGGGCACTGATAATAATGTTACAAATTGGTCATTTATGAAAATGCTGCATAACAATCATTGTGAAAAAAATTCCAAATAACAGAATAGGGTGACTGTCCTCCAAGATTAGCAAGGCACTTAATCGGGTCGTTTCATCATAATCATTTTATCACACCATTGTCCTCTATTGTTTGATCAGAGCTTTCATTGTTTTCTGTCTTTCGGAAAGAAGTAGTCATTACAGAAGTCTGCCATCCTGCATTCAGATACCCATTTCCATAGATTAGGGCCCTGTAACATAAATTAATTCAGACTTCACTTTAGAATGCATTGATGCCGCGATCTCCGTCTCGTATAATGTCTAGTTTTATCCATATTTATAGCTATTCATATTTATGTGAAAAACAACACCAATCTGATTCATTACTTCAGGTAAAATATCGCCAAAATATCCACCAGGAATTCAGATTTACCTAATATTCTCACCATGGGAATTTCAATTAAAATATTGATTTTCTAATTGTGTGGATCTAACTTTCAAATAAGTAGCTTGTGGTATAAATCAATTTTGCCTAAAACATTAGGCTATCATGATATGCCATCAAATGGACTGTTTATTCAATAGAAGCAGGTCCCATATCTGAAGGCTAATCTCCCCCAAGATTCAATACGCAAGAAATTGATTCAACTGGCACGAATTTGAGAGATGAAAAATCATGAAACTTTGTGAAAACTACAAATATCTTGCATTTTCCAAACTGCAAGTCTTTTATTATGTCCAACTTAAATGTGTTTTACTTGGTTTAAAATGCATTTTATTCAGTTTAAAATGTGGCAAATGTTTTGGATGTGGCCAGATGGTACAATTATAAAGAATTTGACAAAAAATGTGCTCTGGAAGTTTAATATGGAATTGATAATTTTGTTGGTGTGATAATTTCATTTTTTTGAATTCTCCCACCATGTCATGATCATGCCTCTTTGCGTGCAGTATCTCTCCTTAGTCACGTTGCATGTTTTTAGATAAAAAGGAAACCAGATAACTCTCTAGAAATTAGATCCCCAATATGCAAATAGCACTGAGTGTTGCTCACACCCTCAAAGCTAGATTTCAGCCAGATTTAGTCATAAATCTAGAAATGTGGCAGGTCCATTTGAACCATTTAAATTGAGTAATATTTTATCATGTTATGAAAGGTAAGGGGAAGTGAAAAGGCAACATGACACCAGAGGTCACTTCATGTGTCATAGGGGAGTCCCCGTTGCCACGGAAATGACCATTGTCTTTGTGGTGGCCTTGATAGAAACTTAAAATTCATTACCATGGCATTAGGGTGGGATGTAGGTGTTACCGGTGGGAGCAGACGGATTTGAACAGAGGGGCACGCCCTGAAGCTCCTCCCCACTGATCCTACCGGGAATACCCTGATTCTTGTGGTCGACCTTCAAGTTTGTCTTTGCCCTCAGTAGTACATCAATCTCCCACAAGGTGGAGCTGACACAAAATCTCTCAGGACATGGTGGGAGGAGACTCATGACTAAATGTGTCCGCTTCTTTAGAAGAACAGTGGACCAATATGTCAAAAATTCCACCAGGGGTCTTTTGCCATTGCTGCTGCAATTAATTCTCTGAGTAGAGAGATGGAAAATATGAAAAGTATTATATCTTCATTTTACAGGAATTTAATTAGTCTTATATGTCTTTTTCTGCCTCTCATCTAAATTCATAAAACAAAAATAACATTCGTCAAAACATATTTTATGAAATACATTTCAGTGATGAAAAATAAAATGTAGGTCAGCTTATATCTTTTTGTAAGAATATCTTTGAGGGTTCTTTGTCATCAAATGTGTATTTATGCACAAATCACGATTCTAGAATTCGGAACCATAAATGTCAACTATTTAAAAAATGAAATGATAAATGTCCCACAAATATCATGAATTTTTTAGAGCAAGTTACTTTCATGTCCTCATTCATCAATTAGAGAAAATATGCTGGGATACAAAAATTCCGTCAGAGACGAGATTTTTACACTTGAAATAATTCATCATTCGTCCTGTCCCAATTCATAATTTATTGTCACCGCCTTCTGTAAGCAAAATCAAAAGATATGAAATTGGCATGGATTAGTCTTATGTAAATAATGTCCCCGGCTTTATTCCCATTAAATTAAAAGATTAAACCTTTCAGTCTAATGGTTAGGGGTGCTTTCTAGAACGAGATCTATGCACAAAAGTTGCTGATTGTCAGAACAGGGTGGTAACTAGTAAACAAATTTGTGCGTAATCTTATTGCTGGCCTGCGATTAGATCCTCGTTAAGACAACTAATTCTGTGTCTTTTGTTTCTTAATCATGACAAATCACCAAACTCAAATTAGACCATCTATCTCAATTTTTCAATGAAATCGTTTAATCCTTTAAAATGAATCTTGAAATTTTAATGAGGAACCTAACAGACTTTCGTATTCTGAGACTGGGAGATGTAACTGAAATATACCGGTATTTTCTTTATATTTATACGTGCTATTTCTTCACAAGATATTGTGCTTTTTTGTGTCATTCAAATACTATGTTTATGAAGAAAGATAATACAGTTTACTCATGAAGTGCTGTTGTGTAAGGAGCATCTGTTTATCAGAAAGGATTAAGCCAGTAAATCTGGGGAGGGGAAATTTTTTTGATGGGTTATTTAAGCTTGCGATGGGGTCCTCCTTGTTTTATGGCAATGATACACAAATTAATAGTGATGAACTCTTTTCATATATTGAGTTTGCAAGACTAGAAAGCGATCTTGTTTATTTTATTCCAACTTGGGCTTGTTTGTTTTTAATGATTTCCAATAACCCAGATTTTATCTTTTTTCAAATAAGCTTTGGACAGTTTTTTTTATTAATTTATAAATTATTCAGCAAACTGTAAGATGGTTTCATTAAATGAAAGCTTAAAAGTATGAGTAGGAGAAAGGTCTGATATGTGGGTGACCATGACACATCTTGAGTTTGCCTCAAGGAAGCCGTACATTTTCATCCTTATCGGAGTGTCCGTCACATTTTACATGCTTACTAATACTAGGCTATCAGATTTCACAGAATCAGAATAAGACCAGAACCCAGCGAGTGCCATGTGAGCGGTGACATTCAGGGTCATTTTCTTTGGACAACTTTGAATGAAATTATTGAGATCTGAAGAATAAAATTTGCTCACAAAATCTATGAAAGTTATAGACAAGAGTAAAATAAACATTTTTCGTTGAAAAAAAGTACCTGAAAAATTGACAGTTTTCTAAGGCAATGACAAATTGTCAGACATCGCTTGAATGATGCTGTTCATCGAAGCCAAAGAGCAAGTCAGAGGAGGGTCTTGCTATGTGATAACTTTGAAGTACACAAGATGAGCTCAGTGAGTATTACAGCCCCGCCACATTGTGTCGCCTTAATGTCACATGATTGGTGTGAGTTTTTCTGCGGAATTACACTTTTGCTGTAGACTTCTGCGTGTGTTGGAAGGCATTGTGGGACCGAAGCATTAGCACAAGGTGACCTATACCTTCCATGTCACTATTAGATCTGTATGTCAGAGGAGGTTAACTTGCCTTGCCTTCTTAATATCACCCAGATAACACTGCTTTGATATCATACACTTAGTGATGCTCACAGATGCTGCCACTGTAAAAATAAAACAGAAATAGATTTGACAAATAACACTCTTAACTTAATAGTCATAAAATACTAATCATATAATATTCTCCTGTTACTTTTATTCAAACACATTGTTTTTCTTAAATGAGTATGATGTGAGTTTGTACTATTTGTGGTTTGCAGTACTTTGTGGAGCATGTACATTAGTGTTTAGAGATAACTCAATTTGTTCTTGCAAGTCTGTAGGCTAAACATTGTAGGGTCTTCTATTATCATATATTCTCTGGCATTTCCACAATCTTCACTTTATTTTGGGATCTTTAACCTTTCAGGTTATATATATATATATATATATATATATATATATATATATATATATATATATATATATATATATATATATATATGATGTATGATGTATGATCATGTAACATAACATTTTCAGGTTGGGAAAAAATATTTGCTTCAAATGTTATTAGCTTGGCCTCACATAAAGAGATATATTGTCAACATGTTTATTCAGTCATTGCTGTTTGGGATCGGATAGTCATTCACAGTTATTTGTGTTGTTGTGCATGTTCTCTCTGACACTATTGCATCATGTTGACAATATTTCTGGTACTTATATCTCAAGATATATTTCCACCACAAATATTACTTGACAAAGTGTGCTCAAAAGGAATAGATATTTAAAATCATCTATATGTACATAAATGCATGAAAGTATCTTGGAAACAGAAACTAGAAATTATATTTATTTACCACTAGAAATGATGATTAACAACTAACTGTGAAGAGTGAAGAATTTTCCAAAGAAGTAGCTTTTAGAAGCAACAAGATGGTGAGGTTGCACTTTAAGTCCAATTGGCCTTCGCTGAAGTCAGAGCCAAATATCTATTGAGGCACGCACAAATACAAGCCAATGAGTTCATAAATGACAATCTCATGGTCATGCTTAGCTGGTATGGGGCTATATTTGGTCATGCCTGGATTGTGTATGGCTACATTTGGTCATGCCTGGATTGTGTAGGGCTACATTTAGTCATGCCTGGATTGTGTAGGGCTATAATTGGTCATGCCTGGATTGTGTAGAGCTACATTTGGTCATGCCTGGATTGTCTAGGGCTACATTCGGTCATGCCTGGATTGTGTAGGGCTATATTTGGTCATGCCTGGGTTGTGTAGGGCTACATTTGGTCATGCCTGGATTGTGTAGGGCTACCTTTGGTCATGCCTGGATTGTGTAGGGCTACACTTGGTCATGCCTGGATTGTGTAGGGCTACACTTGGTCTTGCCTGGATTGTGTAGGGCTACATTTGGTCATGCCTGGATTGTGTAGGGCTACATTTGGTCATGCCTGGATTGTGTAGGGCTACATTTGGTCATGCCTGGGTTGTGTAGGGCTACATTGTGTCATGCTTGTCCATTGTGGGGCTGCATTTGGTCATGCATACCTAGCATATGGTGCAATATATCAATATGATGTCTTCCTATATGATGTCCTACCTTGTTGACCTTGTTTCCTCACATTCATTCGTGACCATATAGAGGTTTCACATGGACTGCTAAGGGATGGAGTGGGTTCAGATCGGCCAGGCAGGGCAAGACAGGTCGCCCCAAGCTCCATAATATGCCAAATGAATTTGTGTTAAGCTTGAGAGCTGGTGAGGGGAGGAGAAAGATACCAGATAGAGGGAGGCATAGAGATATTTATAAGTGCACCAATGGCTGGAGGCCTACCAACCATCGTACCCAGGTCATATAGGAAAACCTAATGGTGCTGAAAATTGAAGACTTTTTTTTTGGGTGGCCAGCACATTAATGGTGTGGTCAGCTTGTGTCCGGGGGCCATACTTTGTCTACATTCACCAACACATACATTCCAGTCATGTCTGTCACAATTTCATTGGCTACCATGTTTATGATAAGATAGTTATTTTTATTAATCACAACATTTTAGACATTTAGCTTTGGGTTTAAAGGTCATAGAAGTTAGACTATTGTACATTTTATGTCGTGAGGGCATGCTTGGATTTTACATGATCATTTTAGATAATCTCAAAATGAGGAAGAAGTGCTGGAGGGTTAGGAAATTTAGCAATTCCTGAGGAGCCTAGAATATCATATAGAGCTATAGTGATGAGAGTAAGGTCTCTCGAGAGTCAAATTTATCCTGACCTGTACACTAAAACCTGCAAACTATGAGCCAAACTACATGGGCATAGTCTTCGTGGTTCATTGTCACATGATCACCAAGGTCGTCTCCAGGTCAGAGGTCGTGTTAGGTCTTGAGATGTGCACCTCGAGCAGAGACCACCACCAGGGGGCGGGTTATAATCGGGACATCTTGCATGTTGGACAAGCCCGGTGTTATTAGCCTCCGAGCAGAATACTTCCCTCCCATACTAATATGTGCACATTCTTACCTCCTATTACTGAAGGTAGAAGATCACCCCTCGGCTTAGGAGATAAAATTTAGCTCACAGCGAAATTATCCAAATTAGATGTTCATGTCAACTTTTTGGCATGGACATTTTCACCCTGTCAACTTGATGGACTTAAGAGAGTAGTGTTTCGCAGGAGGCTTACACAGTAGCAGTCTTCCCAGTTTTCTTCCGGCGCCATCTTGCTTCGTCATCCAATCACCTTGTTTCCTGCCATTTTGGGTGCATCATTACTCACCCACTTAATTTGTTGAAATCTCACCAAGACAAAAGAATTTGTACTAATTATACATATTTTTTCTAGTGATCCCACTTTGAAAAGTTTTATGTTTTGGCTCACTTAAAAAAAAGTAAAAATAAAAAATATTTATTTTGTGCATTTTCTGTTGCAAACAGACCATGATATCTGAATTAAATTAAAGACCTGATTGGGATGAGTGATTAATTCTGACATCTCATATGAGAGAGTGGATTTGCCTGGGAGCTAATTCTCCTCATCCTTCCGTCCATTATCTTGGAACGTCCTAATCTTCTTCTTGTGCTCATTATCTTGTCTGCGATTCCCTCAACTGATGCATTAAAGTCGCCATTTAGATGTACATTTTATGTGAACTTAAAAGAAATAAGAGCTGCAGCAAAAGATTTCTATTATTTGACATCCTTCCTATCAATGGAACATGCCATTTTGCCATTGAAGTTGCCACTTATTTATCAACATTTATCTCTGAGCTCAATAGTTTTTTTTGAGGGATCCAATGTTATTAGATATGTGTGTGCTTTCTTATTTGTATTTCAACTCTTCCTCTTTAAATAAGCTGCCATAACAAAGAGAGCATAGATATGTTTGCAGATCTATGTATGTTTTCTATTGTTTTCTCAGGATTCAATATGGCAGCCATACAGTGTCCAGTTGGTTGATGGGAAGGGAGGTGCAAAGGCTCATGGGAGTGGAACATGGAACATGGCATGGGCTTAACACTGAGATTAAATGGTGCGTTTTATGTCCTGACAACATACTGAAATGTCCTCATTAACAAAGAGTAATTAGTAAAGAAGCAGGGTGAATAAACTTTGCTAAATATAATGTTCAATCATAATGTCAACCATAACACTCCCTCTTCATGGCTGGATGGTGGGGAAATATGTCCCTGAAATCACCATTACAACACAACAATGATTTGACAGCAATTTTATGGGCCATTTATGTAGAGAATTGATTGCAATGCTGGATTTTCCACTTCATGGTTTCCTGATCAAAAAGTTGAACGTCATCTGTAGGTAAATGACAGACAGCAAATGAAAGGTTTTTGTTTTCACAGAAATGTGCAGAGACCACACACACCTCGCTTCATCAGACTAAAACCAAAACCACCACAGGGGAGCTCATCCAGCCAAGCATTCACTGCAAATTTGTTTGTTAAAGTCATTAAACCATGATTGATTTTGGACTCGTATCCATTACCCAACCCATTGTCAAGGTCGCGCTAACATGACCTTTGCAGGAATCCTTTGTCTGGTCCCTGTTTGGACACAAGATTACACCTCTTGATTAGAGAGATTTTCAGTCTGTTTTCGTTCCTCATTATTTTTGATTGCCGGTCTCGGCTGGGTAATTGTTCAAATACGTGCCCTCCATGACCAGGCCTTTAGGTTTTAAAATGTTTGCGTTTGAGATTTAAAGATCACTGAAATTAGGTCATTAATTAGAAAATATGGTGTGAACAAAGGTTAATTATTGTTTGATTTGTGAAGCGAAGCCCTTGTCATAAAAAAACAAGACTATCTATTCGAGTTGAAGAAAATGAATAATAGTGAGTTCAAATTATAGCAACCCTTCAAATCTCGTTTGAAAGAAAAGAATTTAAACCCCAAATTGTTCAAGTATAAATATTTTGCTTGGATCAGGAATAGATGGCAGTACAAGTAATCTCAAGTTACTTAGGTATAATTTAATCTGCAAGGTTTACCATTGTACAACATAAAGTATTGCTGAAAGAATTTGTATTGAAAAAAAGAAGTAAATTTAACACTTTTGATATATGCTATTAACATTACATGCTATTAGGTGGAGTTTGAATTTAAGATTTATCTACCTTTATTTTGTTTTAATTATGTGCTTGTTAAAAAAGCAATCCAGGAATTTCTTTCCATAGGTACCTATATATAGCAATACTGTAAAACAACAATGCTAATTATCATCATGAAATTACTGATAGCTCATGAAAAGAAAATTATCTCAGATATACATATAGATGACATATGACAAAGTGCAAACTTGATCCCATCACAGATTATTTGAGAAGAACATTATTATCTTTATGCTCCAGTTTTCTTTGAGCTAATCTAGCATTAAAAGAAAAAAAGACATTTTAATCTGTGCATTACTTTTCTGTAATATCTGTATATATTATTAATTGGTAATAAAACCCAGTAAGAGCTACATTCTTATACTTTGTGTTTCCAAAGAAATGCTAAGTCTATTTTTTATGCGCAATATTGAGGTTTGTAGAAGGAAATACCAGGAGAACTAATTTCAGGTAGTTAATACAAAGATGTGGAGAAGAATGATAAATCAAGTTACTGAGGCCTGATTGTAGGATGGGCCTGAAGGGTTGGATTCTATTCTGTAGTCTGTATTAGATTCTTAATTAAAATTTGTCCTGAGAAGTTTTAGTGTAACTACATATGGATTAGAGATAATTGCAAACTTGATCAGATTTCTTGTGGCAAATGTCAAAGATCTAGTATGGCTGGGAGTCTGTGGTGTACAATGTGACAAGATGGCACACAGTCACAATGCCATCATCACTTATAAATGTATAGATTCTAGATAATGTCAGGTTTTATTTCAATCACATACCTCTTTAGGTGACAAGGAACAATTCTGATCCATGTATTAGGCTTTGAAGAGATTTTGAGGTGATAATTGACCAGCATTCAGCCATCTTGTTTTACTGCTTTCGTAGCTTGGTTACAGGTGTTACAAATGATTTTCAAGGTAATACAAAAGGTGTGAGTGCTTTCAGGGGTATGCCTTATACCACTTTTTATTCCCTTATGACTGTTCCCTTCCTGTGATTCACCTCTGGTATCAGGTGTATATACTGATGGAAAAAACCTGAGATGGTGTGGACAGATATCATGTATATGCAAATGATACTCAGTTATAAGCCACGGGCCGTGGCACAGTTGGTTAGAGTGCCAGCTTACTAGCACCAATTCCTCTGTGGTGATCCAAAGGTCGTGGGTTCGAACCTCGGCCATGCCGAGATTGAACTCATAATTCAATTTCCCATATGAGCTGAGGCCCTGATTTGCCTGGGGGTTAACCCGTTGTCCTTGTAAATCTGTGACCAGGTGGGTTGTCATGTCAAGGACCTGCGACATGACAATTCAGTGAGGCAGCACTATATCTGCTACAGGTAGGTCTCATCACAAAATGACTGAAATAATGTTGAAAGTGATTTAAAACCCCAAACAAACAAACAAACAAACTCAGTTATGAATTGACATTGATTACCAGGAGAAAATTAATGAGTATAATGATGTCAATAAATGCATTAAAAGTGTGAGAATGTTTTTATATAATAATAAAATTAAATGAAATGATGGAAAGACAGAAATATTTAGTGGAAGCATGTGCAAAAAGGGATTTTTTCCTTTCAAAAGTGCTGCTAGCATAAGGAATTGATGAAAAAATACTAACATCTTAGCTCATGCTTATGTCACTTCTAATTTAGACTGTTGTAAATCCCTCCATATTGGACTTCCAAATATGGAAATAAAGAGATTGCAAACAGTGCAACATGTTGCAGCAAGAGTTGTCATATGAAAATTCTGTCATATTAAACCTTTGTTATTTGAATTACACTGGTTACATGTTTTAGCTGGAATTTGAAAATTTATTATCAACTTGTAAGGTACCAGTATATCTTAATATGCCTCCTAATTATTTGATTGACATAATTAAACATCAGGTAAATTGTAGGAACATGAGCTCAGATGGAAAACAATAGATTTGTGTATCTAAACGCTGTATAATGATTGGGGTAGAGCTTCTCAACATGGGGTCCAGTAAAGGGTAGTGCCATGAACAAGCCTTGCTTGGTATTATTGAAGCATTTTTTAATTTGAGTGAATATTTCTGATGTTTTAATTGTTTTGTACTATGCACCAGGAGATTTGACAAACTGATTAGCAGACCTTCAGGTGTTTAATGTCCAGTCAATGTAAGTGCTGTGCTGTCTTATTTAATAGGTGACAGGATCTAACTGAGAGAAATGTCAAGTATTGGAACTCATAACAATATGCGTAATTAGGACTCTACCTGCAGATTCCTGATCACTAGTACCTTATCAAGGCAGGTCTACTAATGCCGCTAATCTCTCATCAAAATGACACTATATTCCAGAGACAAATGATGATACTCCAAGTAAAGATAAGTCAACAACATAGATAGATAATTGTTTTGCTCACACTACCTGAATGATCATCGGGCAAATCTGACAAGTATTTGCCACCAATTGTGCCACCCACCTGTAGTCTGTGACAGCCATTACTGCTGAATTCATGACAACCCTCGGCAGTAGTCATGGGTAATCTGCCCAATTAGTTGTCATTATGTATGTGTAAACACCGCCATTAACTTCCATTATATATATTCTCTAAGCCTATACTGGGACAGAATCAATTTTGAAAATGGCCTCCTCTCAGTGGCATGGGTCACATGATCACATCACCTATGGAGAAGTGTGGCAGGGAAGTTACCGTGGTAACAGGGCATCACAGTGTCCTAATGTATCAATCTGATGAGATTACTTATCCCTTAATCAGCTCAGCCAGGAATAAGCAAATTATGTAATTCATCTGTAATAGTGTAGAGCAGGAAGAGTTTTAGATCACATGGATTATTGATCTTGGGCGTTTCTGATTTTTCCCAGTTTGTGACCTCACATTCAGGAAACTGTCGATTTGAAAGTTTAGATATGCTTTATAATTGAAACACGTTAGACCTGTTTCATCTTTATGTTTTCTTTTCTCTTAAACATGTTAACTTTGAAATCCTATTTAAACTGCACTATAAAGTCGACCTTTTTCAACCATGTTGGAACAAGAAGTTCAAATTCACATCACATCTGCAGAAATCTGTCTTCCTGTCTTGAATAGACAGATAACGTCAAAGTGTCATGTTGTCTGGTTCCTCATGCCAGACATCAGTGGAGTCTGCCTGCAGAAAGCAATATGGTACCAGATGGGATATCAAACTTTCTCGAGGCAGATATTCTGATGACATTGTGCGGTCAAGGGCAAAATGCGTTGCTGTGTTCCTGTCAACCTGTGAGGTGAAAAAAATCCAAAAATTTCTGTCTAAATAATTTTAACCAAAAAATATGTATAAGAAAACTAGGAATTCTTCAAGTGAGCATTATGTAAAAGAATTTTTGGACAATGAAACACCCCTTTTTAAGTGAATGCATTCTCATGAGATAAATATTCAAAACTCGAATTTCTCATCCAAGTCTAATATTTTCCATTCGTTGTTTTACACTATGATGCTCGAGTGTGACCTATCCCAGAATGCCTCAGCAAGGAGTACTTGAAGGATCAATGATATGCCTTGCAATTTAGGTCATCCATCAAGGCATGACACCCCCAGCATGGATGCACATGTAAATCACTGAAACATGGATTAAAATCTGCTCCAGCAAACAAAGTGAAGAGACCTGAGTCTGACAGACGTCCGCGACCGAGCTCTAGAGCCAGTCCTCGTACAGACGCAAAGTCAACGACAAACTAATAACCACCGCACACTTCTGGACATTGCAGATGAACCACATATGGGCGGAATAAATCCAGAGTCGCATTCATATAACTCCTGTATAATTAATCTTTATGGCTATTAATCTATGGAGTTGTGGTGGGGTGTGTACTATATATGAGACAAATACCAGCATAATCCACTCAATGGGATCCCATATAGGTTTGATTTTTGCCCCAGGCCTTGCAGTGCTCTTGCCATTTCCCCGACACAGCGGCTTGATTACTATGTTATCTTATGATCTACCCAGATATAAGTGATCGGGCACATTGATCGCCATCCAGTGATGCCCCATGATACCCACGCTTTTGTATTGATACGCCTTATTTACATTTCTATGTATTTTAAACTAACAGACATAATGAGTGAAGTCACTTCCGCGGCTTCCTGTGGAGGTTTTGTTAACTTTAATGGATCCTGACGTATATTGATTGTATAATAATCAAGCCATTGATTTAATCATCTTGCTTGTGGGTGAAACGAGTAATTTTCGGGTGACCCCCGGGTGTCATACAGATTGCATTCAACAACAGGAGGTCAATGCAGCATGTTCTCAATGCAAAAGTCAAATAACATTTATTTTGGCTTTCCTTAAGTGGAATAAATTCCACGCCTCTGGCGGCGATATGTTGATTGCATTGATGATAATTACATGTGATTTATATCCGCAGTTTGTTTTAAATCATAAATGTTTGATTAAGATGTAATTCAAAGTTGCTTTTCCCCATCACATTCTAAGTCGTTCGGAATATGCAAATGCTCATCTTATTTTGTAATTGAAGTTTAGCTCATATTCTTCATACAAATGAAAGTAATATTTAATTCATAAGCTGTTTAAGATTATCAGAAGGATCAAGTTGAGATTAGGTTTAAGATTTGTTATGGGATAGGGTATTATCAATCTGATTATCAGGGGAAAAGGGTCAACCCCAAATTCACAGGATAAGGTAACACTTAATATCACCTCAAAGATATTTTTTCTGTCATATAAGTCATTCTATAATCTTATGCAAATGATTAAATCACACAGAAATTACCGGATCGGTAAAAATCATTTTATTGGAATATCATAGTATGCATTATCATAGGAAAAGGTTCAACAATATATCACTCAAAAAGGATATAGTTTAATATCACTGGAAAGGGTCCACCTTATTATCAGTTAAAATGGTTTTACTTAACTCTTCCTGGAAAATGATGAACTTTTTACCAACTTTATATGCACACTGTGAGTTTAAGATAATTTATTGTATTTTTCATATTTACATCCTCCAATGTGATCTTGCCTCATTTCCTGTCTTTTTTCCTCAATATCTGGAGAAATCTTTCTCTTATACAGCAAGGTAATTAGGTATCCAGTTTTGGGGTTTGCAATAATGGGTCTGCCTTCTTGTTGGCCTGACTGGGGTTGAGGATGCAGCTTTGCAGCCAAACACCATGGAGATGATGCTTTCTTCTCCACAAATATTTGTCAAACAAACCGATCGGTCGCATACACAGCAAACATGACCTGTATCAGCACCAGGCTGGAGTCCTTGTGGTTCATAGCAGTGCCCTCTATGTAAAGAATATACACTTACGCCACCTAAAATAAGGCACTTTGATACTTATAATGCTGTATCATGCATCTGTACCATTAAGAGAAAAATGCATTTCAATATACTTATCTACATGAGGCAAGAATGCATTTTGTCATACACTCTTTATGTGCATATTTAATTGAGAAAAAAATCTTGAGTTACATGTATTTTCACAGAAATAGTCTTTTATCACAAATGGGTCATTATCTTTACAAAAGATCTTGATTTAGAGGTTAATATGATAATTCACAATGTTGGATGCTGGTTATTTTTGAGTGATTCATATGTTTGTTTGGAGCACAGCAGTTAGATGTTTTAGATACAGTGTGGGGCTTTCTATTGATTTTGCTCAATATGGGAAGATGCAAAAGTGTGATAAACTGTTGTTTGCATATGTGATCAACTTCCTAAAAGTACATATCAAATGTTCTGCTATATTTTCACATTTTTCAGTAATCTCCCATAGTCTGCATCAGGTGTTAGTTTGTCACGCCTGGCGACAAAGTGTCTCATAGAATTATGTTCCCAATCATTTCTCTTGAGGAATGATGTCCCCTGGAATGATGTATCGGACTTCACTATCCCACAATGCATTGGGCACCCACGATTCTACAGCTATGCAAATATTTGGTGGCAAATGGAGAACAGAGACAGGACGACAGACAGACGGCTTTGGCTGGTGTCGCCAGGGATAATCTGCCCCAGAATGTTGCCACGGTGACGAGGGTCACTAAGATTATAATGGTATGGATTAACAGCTGGTGAAATGACCTCAAACCCTTCATGAAGGTCATTAGTCATACTGTAAATATGCCCCTCTATAAAATTATCCTGAATAGAAATACATGTGGAAAAGAAATGACACAAGGCGGCAAAGACTATATCAGTAATAGTTCACAAATTAGTGTAGTTGTTGGAAGGTTTTTCACTCATGTAATGAGTGAACAACTAGTTTTCAGAGAAAGTGAGTGATCTTCATTGTTTCTTGATGTTGTCACAACTTCAGCTTTTGGGACACTATTAATACTGTTATATCATCAACAACTTGTGGAAAAGAACTTTAGTCACATATTTTGGCACATTTGTAAACCATATTTCATGAATAACATTCACAGCAAGAGAAATGTATGCCTCTTTGTGTATCCAATGCTCTGTGAAAGACGTTTGCATTTATATTTAAACAAAAAGCAAAATTGAAAAAATAAGGAAATTGAATGGTTATTCTTGGTTTACTGAATGTTTATTAAAGCACTGCCTCAGTCTGGAGACTATTAATTTATACATACTAAAGGTTACAGGGGACAGGAAATGAGAAAAATGGTCCATGGTGGTTGTTTCCTTATCGGACATATAACATGACCTACAAATGCATGGTAGTATCGGAGAGTAATGGACTTCCTGTGGAGCTGGATTTGTTTTGTGCAGAATAAGATGTTGATATGTTGACCAACAGCTGTGGTCATAATATCTCGGGTATAGATCTGTTTAACCCTGTCCATATCCTTCAGTAGTATTGATTGATGTGGTCATGCTGTATAGGAAAAATCAATGTTTCCACACTGTATGGTGTTAAGTTGGAATAAATGATCATTAGCATATGCATGCACACTCACACATGAATAGATTTAGTGGACTTCTGCTGCTGTAACTACACGTGAATGTCTCACACAGAGATCAATTTTGAGAATTTATGAGACCAGTGTATATAAATGTCTTGTATGGAGACCATATATGTCTCATAAGGAGACATGTATGAATATGTAGTAAAATGGAGACCTAGAAAATGTGAATCATTTGTAATAATGAGACCAGAGTGTTGGACTGGTATGTGAGGAGAGGTTATGGCTATCTTCTAAAGGGGGTCTGTGTACATGAGTAGGATTCTTATTAGTAGGACACCAGTGTTTGTGAATGTCTTGTAAGATGGAGACCAGTGTATGTTAATGTCTTATTAGGTGGAGACCAGTGTTTGTGAATGTCTTGTAAGGAAGACCAGTAAATGAGGATGACTTGTAAGAAGGCGACCAGTGTTTGTTAAAGTCTTATTAGGTGGAGACCAGTGTATATGAATGTCTTGTAAGGTGGAGACCAGTGAATGAGGATGACTTGTAAGTTGGAGACCAGTGAATGAGGATGGCTTTTAAGGTAGAGACCAGTGAATTAGGATGGCTTGTAAGGTGGAGACCAGTGAATGAGGATGGCTTGTAAGGTGGAGACCAGTGAATGAGGATGGCTTGTAAGGTGGAGACCAGTATTTGTGAATGTCTTGTAAGGTTGGAGACCAGTATATTTGAATCTCTTTCATGGAAACCATTGCAGGGGTGCATGGTGTATAGCGGCCAGTACAGGTGCAGATTGCGTATTCCTCATGTAGACAATATGTAGTCGGTTTCATCAGCGCTGAGTGGTGGGAAGACCCCCATGGCATACATTACGTTCATTATCCCCCACCCATGGGAACGGCACCATATCTGCAGTATTAGTAGCCTTGTGTCTATTGCAAGACTCAGCCTCCCTAACCCACTGTTTACTATAAGACTCCATGCTCATACTTTCATTAGCTCCTTTACGCCAGCCTTGTTTGACCACTTGCGCTATTGATTATGGTGATGTCAACTGGTCCCAGGCTTTGCCAGGTAGTTTATAGGTGAGGGGACCAGTAGATAAGTGGAGTAGGCATGGACTGGCAGCCGCATGTGATCTGCAAGGATCGCTCATCATCAGGCCAATGCCTTGCCTGTATGCAGGTGACATTTATGAGTCTGTGACAACATAGCATATTAGCAGGATAGAGTCATCTATATTGTGGATTATTTTACACAATCTGGCACATAAGGATATCATATTCTTCTTGAGACATTGTTGTTTATTGTCAGCTTTGTTGGACACACAGCGGAGACCAAGATCATAGATGAGAAGAGGTAAAAGGTCATTAACAATATCTCGAAAATAAAGGAGGCCTTTAACTCTCAAAGTTACCAGGCAAAATTAAGGAGGCCTTCACCTATTGAAGTTACCAGGCAATGTAGTCCATAATGATAAGTATGTGCTGTATATAAATATATATACTTGTATATTTGTGAAGAAAAAAATGCACAAAACCAGGATGTATGTGAAAGCTATAATCAGAGTGGTGTGGATATAGCCCTGGGGATAAAGCACTGAGGACCTGCAAGTTAGAAGCACATAAAGCATATACGTATAGTGCCATTTGATGGGAAAGTTAGGTTGTGTGTCACGACAACGTAGCCGAGAACTAATGGTGTAACAGGCCACAAGTATAAGCCCTGTCTCAGGCCTGTCTACCTCATGGAAACTTTCATCTTGTTTGCCGTGTCAACATTAAACAAACCATAATTTGATAATGGCTAGGATTATTACATAGACAAGACTGCTCACCAGCCTTGCCATTTATGATACTGCCTGGATTTTGGACATACATACACTACACAAAGGCTTCACCGACCTCAGGTACTTGTTGCAGTGTATTTACTTATGCCTTTCTCTATGGTCTGAGTAGCGTGTTACATTTTATCCACCTAAATTGAACATGAAGTTAATGTCTGATAATTTGTTCAAATGCGGTGTCAGAACTTTGGGTCTGATAATTGCAACATGTTGACTGGTATTTGATATAACCACGCCATTTAATATCTGAGATACAAGCCACATGTTATCATGTCGGTCATTAATGACAGACATCTAACATAAGTAGTCACATGTCGTTTCATGCTTCATACCATAATATGCTATTTAAAGTGAATTTACACTTCTCTTCTTCCTGAATTTCACTATAACTTGAATGTTTGGTCAATGTTTATCACAGAATTCTGATGTGCTTGCAAGAGATAGATTGGAGATATATATATATTTACGTTTCCGGGAATGTTTTTCTTATCATGAGGAACCAGCATCAAGGCTGAGAACACCTGCTGCAAACATGCCAGGCTAATGTGGACTGACCCAGCTCTGGATATTTACTGCCATATGCCAGACTACAAGCTGGGCATTGCATAATCTACATGCTTTGTTTTTCTCAACACAGTGAGCTCTACCCAATACGGCAATATTTTCATTTAATTTTGTTGCCTACTTTCTTCTTATCTCAGGGAGGGGCTGTTGATGTTTGTGTAAGTTTCCTGAAGTTTACTGAAGTTCCTTTTTCAAGACAGAAACATACATGGTTATAAATCTCAGACAGTTGTATGCATCATGCATGGGGATATGAAATAAGACCCGGGTGTTGTCATGTCAGTAATCCCAGCCAAGTCCTGTATGAGACAAGGATCACATTTCACAACGTGCCGCTCACTCCCTGACAGATTCTTATAATATCCTTTTGTTATACTTGTGAAACCTACATTGAAATATATCCCATGGCATGCGTGGAATTCCATATATGTAAATGCACGTCTGTGATGCTGTATGTACAGCAGTGTGGGGACGGCATTCTATAGGATAATGCATGACTGACCCAAATCACATGATCATGGCTTGCACGAAAGCAGCAAATTCCTTTAACACACACTGCTTTAACAGCATTTATTTTATATATTCTGGCAGACAACTTTTATGGGAGCGTTCTGTTTCTCGATTGTGAAAGCTGGCTCTTGTGGAATTGCTATTTTCAAGTGTGTTTGTTTGTGGTTTAATGGTGCAACCATTTGTCTGCATTGTTTTTACAGAAAGCATTTAATCTTTCATCACTTGACAATGTGTGTCTGGTAGGTTTCCTTGCCAGCTTCTATTGGTGACTTGTGGCACAGTATTAAGTGTGACGTTTTGACATAAAAACAACATGGAATTCTGTCTGTTCCCAGGATAACGTTATAACAAAGCTGAGTAATTGTGTTTCTGTTTTCCCCGCTGTCATCTGCCTTTGCATTAAACAAGAACAGATTTACAACTTCAATAGGAGATGCTAGATTGAAATAGGATTACACATGGAGGACTTTTTGTTTTTACATCACCGGATTATGACAGTCTCTAAAGCCGGTTGGAATGTGTAATGCTAATAATTGAAAGGTATGTTTAAAGTTTATAAAATTATGGGATGTGACAATTGAAGTATTACAGAAAATAAAATGTTGTGGTGTAGTCAATGCCATGTTAAGTGGCCTTCCTATGAAGATCATGTAAATTTACACAAAATAATAATAACAATAATAATTCCCCAACTAAATTAAAAACCAACCAAAAATTAACCAAAATTGTAGATAGTATATGTTTCTCACATTAGCTTTAATTTCTAATTTTGTTACATTTCCTCAAGAAATATTGTTGTAGCTTTCGCTGAATGAATCTTTGTTTGTATTTTTGCTTGTTTCAGAGAGTATTGTCAACGCACAACACTCATGCTTCAACCACTTGTTTTTAAGACCATGCTAATGCACTTAACACCCAAATCATGCTTTTTTTGCAAAGTATTGTTGCTAAATGTGCTTGATATTGTTCTAATAAGCATAGAAATCTACAGCAGGGAGGCACACGAAAAGAGTTTTACACAAATCAAATTGCAACCTAACCTTTACAGTTTAGCAATGGACATACTATAGCCAAAACAGCAGTGGAAGAGACAAACAGTTTTGTTTGTGAATGGAGGTTGTTACTCAGTTTCTCTTTGCTATAATGCAGAGCTCACTATCAGATAGCATGTTAACATGAGATACAATACGACGAGAAATCTGAACATGACCACCTGAGATCAGAACTTCATGAAATATTTCACATCATTAAATGCTGCAATTGCACATCTCTCTAGTATAAACATTGAATTATAATGTTAAAAAACAATTGCAACTTGGCATTTTAAATGAGAGATTTTTGATAAGTAATATATTGAAGAAGCTTGCTTGTTTGTGGGGCATTGACAAATAACTATTTAACAATGCAATACCTGGTCACCATGGAAGAATTGGTTGCCATGGTTATGGATGCAAGGGATGCCAGCCTCATTTTGATTCTAGGGGTCATTATCACCTTCAACCTGGAGCAGCTAGAGAAACCAATCAGAGCTCTTATGCGTCTCTGCATCAGCGCCTAATTACCTTACAGGTGAAATCTTCAAAATCTGCAATCATCTTTGTAATCATATTCTTACGTATACGTATCTCAATTTATATATATATATAGATGTATATTCTGTATATCCTCTGGATAATGGTTCTTAAATTACTCTTTGTATGCATGTATGTGCCCCCCATCTTGGAACTTCACTCTTGACAACATTTTCTTTTCCCCTGCATTGACTTTTACCTGCCTCTATTTCTTGATGTTGAAAATATGGCTTTATTTCCACCTAAATACCAAAAACGTTTCAGGTTATCACTGTAAATGTATCTTTTCCACTTTGAATGTCCAGATTAACGATATTTGATATCTTTATATAAATTGCTCTCCCTCTTTTCATTAATCAAAGTGAATATAAAGTCACATAGCATTCCTAATGCGGCCATTTTGAACCTTCTATTTAGCATTCAAATCAATTCTTTCCATGTGATTTTGAAACCTGACCAGGAAAATGCAATCCTTTCAGTATCACTTGGCATTTTACAATAGATCTCCTATTTTACAAATATGCATCTGTATTTTAATCTTTGAGTCTCCTCTTCTTGGCAAAAGAGGCTGTGTAAAATTTCTCAGGAATTTTGTTTCTATGTTGTGGTTAAATAGAGGAGAATATTAGCATTCTTTCTCTTATTGAACAAAATGTTTGTCTCACAAAGTGTTGATGTTTTGATCCCTCTTCCGCACAATTGTTTTTGCCTTAATTCCAAGTATATTCCACAATTATCCAAAAATATACAATTTAATGCTATTGACGAGTCTGTCATTTGAGTATAAAGGTTCTCATATCCACCGGAACAAGTATTTATATCATGATGATTCCATTGCAATGGTTTATCATAATATGTAAGTTATATAAGAAAACCATGTAAGTTACATAGAATTAATCAGGTTACTAACCAGTCTGGGGTTGATATTTCCAACTATGATCTGATGGTACCTCTATACTTACCGTTAAGTAAGGCCTGTCACTTAATGGTGGTTGACAATGTATCTGATTTCTCTTCAGGGAGTAACACATTACAGAGCTCACAGTACGGACTTAGATGGTCTGGTTGTGATGTCAAAATTATAATAAGCTTTTATTTTAAAGGGAAACACCACTATAATATTATTTTACTTAGGAGTTGTCTTCTAACTTGATCATCTCCTCAAACTTTGAATCATAAATATCTCATTTGCAAGCAGTTTATACTGTTACATTGACAAATCAAAAACCCAACTTCACTGATAAAGTGTTGGGGGGGGATGAGTGAGTTAAACGATTAATCAAATCAAATGACAGTCAGAACAGTATGTTTTTTTTTGTCATGGCAGATATTCGCGAAAGCTCATCCACCAAGACCTATTGTGTTACAAATTCCTGCCTATCAGGAATCGATTTCTTGTCTGACCTGGATGTATTGGAAGGCATTGCTTATGTCATCACTGGAAGGGGTATTACAGATGTATTATCAGGTGCTGGAAGAAATAGAGAGCTTGCCAGCTGATATAAACATATGTATCTAGCATAACTTCTTGGTGATTATTATTAGAGAAAGCCCAAAAACAAAGGAGATTAAAACATAGAGAAATTAGGTAAGGTTTTCAGAAGTTACTATTACAATTTTTGGATGCAGCATTTTGAACTATCAGACCCAGGTATGTTAGTATAACTTATGATAATATGATGTATGTTTAATTCACAGCCAGTAGCATAACAATAAAGTTTTGTACTTTTATTATGTGATCACACCGTGGTTGAGCTGTCAAAATCGCTCAGAAAGTTAAGGCACCTTGATATGTGATGTAATGTGACATCCCATAAATGGGTCGATTTCACGTTTGCCCGTTTCAGCACACGTGCCTTGCTAATGAAGATGTTAAGTAATAGACAGGAGAGCACTAATTAAGCAATATGGATTGATACCAGACTACCAGGGGCCTAATCTTATCTGCTATCATTTAGTTTCATTCCCCAGCTGCTGGGTTACAAACTACTCATGACCAATAAACTGGATGTCTCAGTCAAGAAATATCATGTTATCTATGACACATTTTATTGAATTAATCTCCCATTTGAATACATATTTTTTAGATATATTCCAATCCATTTAATAATTACATAATTAAATTCACTTAACAGATTCACGTATATTCAGATTTAAAGACCAAATTTATTTTTGATAAATAAGTAAAACAAATGCAGGCAGGAACAATTATTTATTTTTTTTAGTTTGTCAGGTGTTTGTTGCCAAGCCTCTAGAGTTGACTCTATTTTCTGTCTGTACACTACTGGGGTTGGTTACATTTTGAAGAATTATGGTAAAAACTTTAAGTCAATTAGTGCCTTAAGCGGCATTGAGGAATATGTAGATTAAGTAATACAGAAGGGAAACTCAAGTTAAAGATCAATATTCTGATGTCTCCATTGTAAGATGTATTATTTAGAGAGGCAGAGATCTATGGCTGAAATACATGCCTCAGTCTGCCACCTCTACCATATAAGTGGCTGTATGCGAGTGATAGATGGAACGGGGTGAGGGATGGTTAAGGGATGGGAGGAGGGTTGGGAGAGGGATGGGAGGAGGGATGGGAGGAGTGATTGGTGAGGCATGGGTGAGGGATGAGCAAGGCATGAGTGAGGCATGGGTGAGGGATGGGTCAGGGATGGGTGAGGGATGCCTCAGTCTGCCACCTCTACCATATAAGTGGCTGTATGCGAGTGATAGATGGAACGGGGTGAGGGATGGGAGGAGGGATGGGTGAGGGATGGATGAGGGATGGGAGGAGTGATTGGTGAGGCATGGGTGAGGGATGAGCAAGGCATGAGTGAGGCATGGGTGAGGGATGGGCAAGGCATGAGTGAGGCATGGGTGAGGGATGGGCAAGGCATGGGTGAGGGATGGGCAAGGCATGGGTGAGGGATGGGCAAGGCATGGGTGAGGGATGGGCAAGGCATGGGTGAGGCATGGGTGAGGGATGGGTGAGGGATGGGCAAGGCATGGGCAAGGCATGGGTGAGGCATGAGTGAGGGATGGGTGAGGGATGGGCAAGGCATGGGTGAGGCATGGGTGAGGGATGGGCAAGGCATGGGCAAGGCATGGGTGAGGGATGGGCAAGGCATGGGTGAGGGATGGGCAAGGCATGGGTGAGGCATGGGTGAGGGATGGGTGAGGGATGGGCAAGGCATGGGTGAGGGATGGGCAAGGCATGGGTGAGGCATGGGTGAGGGATGGGCAAGGCATGGGTGAGGCATGGGTGAGGGATGGGCAAGGCATGGGCAAGGCATGGGTGAGGGATGGGTGAGGGATGGGCAAGGCATGGGTGAGGGATGGGCAAGGCATGGGTGAGGCATGGGTGAGGGATGGGTGAGGGATGGGCAAGGCATGGGTGAGGGATGGGCAAGGCATGGGTGAGGCATGGGTGAGGGATGGGTGAGGGATGGGTGAGGGATGGGCAAGGGATGACATAGGTCTGAGGAGGCAGAGATCTGGATTAAATACCTCATCTCATCTCAGCCATCAATCTTTTAATAGGAGTCTTAGATAGAGGACCATTGGCCAGACAGCACCTACCTGAGTGCAGATAAATCTGGCGTGTCATTACTGTGTGTCAATACTGCGAGCATTGGCGTGTGCTAAGTTACAATATGACTTGATACGTAGGTAAACTGTGCAGTGTGCGGATGTAAAGGTAAACTTGAAGGACAGGCGGATGTTAGGCAAACCAAGCCCGTCTGGAAGTTACATTGTCGTGCGTACATATAACACTGTGCAAACAGGCTGTTGTCTTCCGCTGACAACTTTCTACAGGATCGTTATTCCTGCATCGTATATCACTTCCTCGGCTGATTGTCGGTCAAGTTTAGTAGGCCATGCTTTAATGCTTTGCATATCTTAACACATGCTCAAATAACAAAAATGAAATTATCTTGACCACTTTACCATTAGATTTGTTAAAAAGTTTGATGAATTAATTTATATATATATATATATATATATATATATATATATATATATATAAATATATATATTTATATATTTATATATTTATATATTTATATATTTATTTATTTATTTATATACTTATAGAGCGAAATAAAAATGCAAGACCAAGACAAGTCAGATTCACAATTTGTAACAGGTGTGGCAAACAGAGTATTATCAAGTTAAATAGTTATCTAAGAAATATATTCATATTGAGGTCCATGATAAGCGACTGTCTAATTTTGTCTCAGATCAAATTCCATTTTGTTTAATTTCAATGAGAATGACGTGTGTCTCATCAGGTGAGATGCCTCAAATAACCAATAGAGATGGAGTATAATATGTCCAACATCGCTGATAAGTCACAATGCCTGACCATGGCAGATATTTAGAAAAGCAGAGAAGGTGATTACTAGTTGAAACCAAACATATATACCCTCACACATAAAACAACTCATCAAGATCCAAAAGTGTCTATATTTGATCATGTACAGTTGTAGCTTGGCTCCTATTGGTCACGCACAGTTGTAGTTTAGCTCCTATTGGTCATGCACAGTTGTAGCTCGGCTCCTACTGGTCATGCAGGCCTCAGACATGGCTCAATATAGTCATGCATCAACCCCATTTAGTCAAGTTCTTGTGTGACCATATAGATGTTTGGTGCCAACTGGTTATCATTTGAGCCATGGGAATACACAGTCATTGCATGCTGCACACCATACATGGCTATATACTCTGGGTAATAAACATACCTCTTAAACTAATAGCCTGCTAATAACACAAGACATCACTCAAGCACTTGCCTCCGCAGCCTGTTTAATATGATATTGTTTGTTCTGAATACTCCAATATACATCACACACAGAAAAACAACCTCAGGCTTCTAATCATACGTATATCTTTTCTATCAATAATTTGAATAGTAGAAAAGCAAGAAATTGTGCCCCAAAAGAGAGTTGCAGTTTTAATTAGGAATGAGTGCAGGAGTTGCAGAAATATTTGTTGTTAAATCTATTTGTTTAAAGCATACAGATTGAATAAATCAGATGAGGCCTTGATGCAGGAGATGCAGTGTATAGTTCAGGTGCATGATTGTTTGTGAAAACATTACAGAAACCATAAAATAAAAAGGTATGTCAGTGAAAGAGACATCCAAATTAATTTTAATAGAAAATACTAAAATCTCTAAAGAATCCTATTAATGGAAAATTGGAAATATATCAATCAGTGGCAGAAGAAGTAAATTTCAAAAACGTCTGTTATGAATTAGTTTTGCATGACAGACATTTTGAATGATGAGAAAACATAAAGTATGTCAAGGAAGCTTGGGTTATTTACAGAACCTGACAGATATATATATATATATATATATATATATATATATATATATATATATATATATATATATATATATATATATATATATATATATATATATATATATATATATATATATATATATATATATATGATATGTGTGTGTGTCTGTCTGGTGTGAAATATGCTCATCGTGCCACACAATGAATGGGTTATATTGTTTCATACATGGCCTGGGTTGTATAATAAATTATATTTTTGTCATCTCTTGGCTCGGGCTCAATAACTATCATTCTGACGTCACCAGAGAATGATATTACAGCCTTTTAAATGTGCAAATGTGTAGATTAACAGATGGGAAGTTTCTATATTCTATAAATTACCCATGATAAATATATCATGGGTAATTTATATATATATATATATATATATATATATATATTTCATTTCATGAATTTCATTCATCAATATTTCATTATATCTTATTTATGTATGTTATGCTGTGGTGTAATTTTCAGTGAGTATCCAAAATAGTTGTGATAGTGCCTGATATTACAGAGAGACCAAGCATCAATGACAGTGCAAACTGATTTAGCATTTTTGAGCCGCGAGCAATGGTGGACAAACAGATATACATCATTTTAATAGGTTCATATGCTCTAGGTCATTTGATTAAAAGCACCAGAGTTTCACAGCATTTAGACCCGCCCTGCCACCACTGATACCATGTACTGTCCACAGACCTATGACCTTTTGTGATGTCTAACATATCATAGTAACAAGTCGGCCTGGTTTATGGTGTAAGGTAGTGGCGATGATATTGTCAATAAGCTGTGTTATTGGGCCCACATTATTACGGTAGGTGTCTTGTGCATGACATAATGTTATGTGTATATTTGTGTTCCGGATAAGGCTTGTTATCATTGGTGCTAGTAGCGATGCAGAGTTATTATATTACCATGGAGTATCAATATATGAGTCAGCGACATTCACCTCCCATGTTACTTCTACAGTTTCTCTGTTAATTTACTGTAAAGTTGTCAAGAGCAAACTGTATGTAGATTTTCAGTAAAAAAGGCAAGTATCCACACAAAAAAACGCTAGACGACGATCACAGTCCCTGGCCAAATATAGATTTTCATATATTATAAGTGATGAGAAAATAAAATTACAGTTGAAAATGTGGGTACAAATTCAGAAAACATGAGAGGGATAAGGGGAATTTATTAATGACATGGGAACTGGGTTACTTTATTGTCAAAATAAAAAGGAACCATCCATGTCTTGATAAAAGGGCAGAATGCATGGTGGGGTGAAAGGAGATCCTGGATATCACAGAAGAACGTACGGTTTAACTAAGAAAGTTTGAAGGGAAAAGGTCAGGTTGACTTGGCTCAGGAAAGGGACATCCTAAAATGACAAAGGAGAATGAAATATGAATGTGGTCTACAGTGATGGCTTTGCAATCTGGTATAAACCAGTTACTAATAAAGAAGAAATAAGACTAGTCAATAAATCTGACTGAATAGAAAATTCATTTTTAATATGAAATAGAATTTGTATGGCCATTTTGTTACATAATAACAGATACTTGGGAATTGAAATAAAAATAACTAGAAAATAGGGAATGGTCAGTCCAGCATTGCATGTGATGGTTTTATGACATGCTATCTCGTCCATATACTTCTATATAAAGTGCTGAGGTATACAATACTGGATGTATTGAGACTGGCTAAAGATTTGACCTGTGATTAGAAAACCATCATCGGTTTGTAAACTCCCAACACCTGTTTCTGATAATTGTGTAAAGATTGGAAAATCTTTCACATAACTCATACTGTTCATCTGAAATGTAATGATCCTATTTGTGCATGTATAAAAACCAATTGCACCTTGCATTTTGCCAAAATTTGCCAGAATAATCCATAATGCCAAATACAATTTTTGTTTACAAATCTACTGTGTCATTCATAATTATTTATACAAGATTTGCAGCACAAGATGGTTTCTTTTTTAAAGAAATGTTTTTGATAAGGTTTCAGGTGGTCCACAGTGTTTTAATTGGCAATCAAGTTGAGTGTTGTCTGTGTGTTTTGATGTTGTGTGGTTATGGTTAAGGAGAGAAGGTTAATAAGTTCTCTGGTGAATCAGGAGAAAATTTATTCTTGAACTCTGCATGGTATAACCAATGAGTTACCACTGCAATCGCACTCACAAGAAGAATACAAATAATAAATAATTCTATCTTTATATGGCCTTGATAATTAAGGGCAGAAACATAATTGATTGACAACCCAAAGTTATAAACTTTTATTATTCAGAATTGATACAATATATAACATAAAATGCTTCGATAGCATCTTTATTTGCATATACCCATATATGGTTGCCTACTGTTTGTTGATATATTTATGAGTGTGTCTGTTGTTTTGTTTCTCAGGTGGTGGAGGCTGGCTGTAGCATTCACGAGAATCATCCTGTCTTCATCAGAGAGGTGAGGTGAGTACAAAGTGATTTACTTCAATATTATCCAATGGCTAGGTCACATATCACATATTGCCACAGGCCCTGTAAAAAAAGCCACCGCATTCATGTCTGCAGCTATATGGGATATGTCTCTCTGCAGCTACTTTGTGGTATCTACTCCAGTTTTTGTTTCAGAATCTTTCACCATGTATTTGCTGGACCAGATCCTGACATTTATTCACTCACTATATAACTCTGATGAGATATTTTATATGTCGGATATTTCTCTTCAGCTAAAAATATATTTCTCTTGCTATCCTAAACCTGTTTTTCTCTGTCTCTGACATATGTGTTTGGAAATCTCCATGAGCTAAGAACTAACAGATTGATATAATACATTCTCAATTGAGAATAAGTATAATAGGCTTCATAAAAGTGTAGTTTTGTATAAATGGTAATTGTATTCTCAGCTATTCAATCTATTTTTCTGCCATTAGAGGCTCATTGCATTCCTCAGAATTTGCAAAAAAAATAGTTATACTGGTATGTTCGTTCTGTTGATGGAATCCTTATGAAGCAATTATAATCTAGAGTATCAGGTATTATACACAGAGTGGAGCATTGACTGTTTCACAATGGCATGAAAGCACATAATATATATATATATATATATATGTACAGGGAGGGTAGTCAGGTGACCAAATGACCTCACTAGCTTTTAAGTCGATGCAATCGGAAAGCTATTGTTTTAGCAGTATATGCAAAGGGTCAGTTCAAGTTCAGAGCCCATTTAAGTTGATATAACAACTTTGTCCAATTATATTTTATCAAATATAAAGATCATCTTTGTATAATAGACGAATGTTTCTTATCAAAACACTTAAAGCTTTTATTAGGATAATCTAGTTAAAATCCATTCTATATTTGACTTTTACCTATGGTGGCAGATGTGATAGGCGTCACATGATTTTCCCCCCTGTTTAGCAATGCCAGGACCGTGCTGGTTTCATGTCATACTCCCATATATCATACCACACACTATTACAGAACACAGTGAGGATTGTGGGTAAAGAGGGGAAGTGGAGACACACAGACAGACATCAGGACCTCTCCAGGTCACCTGACCAGGACACATTACACAATGAACTCGCAGCAATTACTCCACTAAATATGACATACCTATTTCATGTAAAGGAGATTCTTATTGTTAAAATATATCATGACCTTTGGTGACAATAATTTTAGACAATCATTGTATGTCTTTTACTTGTGTCGAATGACAATATCAATATTAGGGAGGAAGTTTATGGGGTTTGATGTTAGTTTTTTGGTGGTTGCTTTGTGGTATTGTCTGCCCTGCGTCTGATATGTATGCACTAATTACGACCATATGTTATAGAATCAGTGTGCCATGAGACTGCTAAAACATAGCAGCAAATAGACACAGTATTCAGATGGTAACAACATTCTGAGATCAGGTCCTGCTATTACAATTATAAGGGTTATTTGATATCTTTTGTTACCAAAACTGATTAATTGCAGATTCTATTTAAGTATAAGAATTTTTACTATTGTGCATATTCTTTACAATTCAGCTGTGAACTTGTTTCCAAGTTATATTAAATGTGTATTGTTTCTTGGAATTGGATCGAGTTAAGTGCTTAATGTATTGTATAGGAGCTATTTATGTGCTTGTCTAAATGTGAAGGTGAAAACAGGAAAGGTCACCATGTTGAATGCGGCCTTGTGGGATAAATTTCATGACTCAGCAGTTCTGGTCAGTCCAGTGCAGCAAATCTTTGAGGGCCATTGATTGGTTGAAATAACCAGGAGAAGAGGCAACTTATTGGTCTACTGTAACAACCTAACAGAGTGGTTCTCCAAACAAACTTGGCGACAGTCTGGTTGGGGACATTGACTGTTTTGTGAGGAATGGTGTTTGCCTTGAGTCCACACAGTGACATTGGTTCAATGTGCAAGATTCTTGTACAGACTGTGGCAGCCATTAACGTTCACCTACTTTGCCCTACCATATCTGGACTCATTTGAGGTAATCTTTGATAAAAGGCAAAATTATTGTCCAATTGAATGCTTTTACATCTTTTGGTTTTGACCACAGAGTTAAGGTACTTTAGGTACATACAAATGATAAACAAGTTTCGAAAAATGAAAAAGATCCCAGTCAAGATTTTCAACATTCAATTTCACAGTTCAGACAAGGCAAGGCATTAAATATTCAATCAAGTGTTATTTGTTAGATTACATACAAGGACAAAGGATGCCATCTTGAGTGATGCTTGTTTGACCCATGTATGCTCCTCATTTTGATAATTACCAATTGTGTAACATTAATTTGGAATAGTTATATCCTATACACTAATCATATTTTAATTATCTGAAGGTAAGAGATCACAGCAACAAGAATCATGTCCCATATATAATAAGAGGTATATGGTGCTGCCATCTTTTGATCATTAGATGTATATGTCACAGGGTCAACTGACCAATCGGCAGTTTATTTGGCAATAAATGTAGTGAGACATATCATTTCTCCCCTGCTCACACCATCAGTGTTGGATGACCTACTTTGCCAGGAATCTGTCATTTGTGAGCCCCAGAGGTGAACCCAAGTGCATTGTAGGCCAGTGTAACTGGCAGCTCATATCGTTTGGTCAAACAAACCATAGTTTGAAGCCGAGGTTCACACGGAATGGAGGGTGTTCCATACTTTTGCCAGAGGTCTTGGAATAGACTTTGTATGGAGATGTATATTTGGCGGAGCTGGTTGAAGAGCTGGGGGTCAAAGGATCAAGGGCTTATTTCCATGGCCAAAGAAAAGATTGGCCATTTGGTGAAGAAAGCGAGTTTGTCTTGCTGTATTTGCCTGTACCTTATGGAAGCTCTCTGGTGCAGCACAGTGGATCCACCCCAGCCATACTGTCTGCACATTGTATTTTTTCTGATCCCTGAGAGACCTTGTTGTTAGCTTAACTCTTTGCCAGTAGAGGGCACTGTTTGCTCCTTCTAATAACAGCATTAATGCACCAAAAAATGTCTTGATATCATCAATATACACAATAAATGGTAAACTATTTGTTAATTTTTGTCACTGCACTAAAAATAAAGGTGAAAAAAACAAAAGATTGTTTTAGTGTTGCCATAAGCTTTGGTCATCCATGACAGCTGCAAGGCAGGGGCTACATTCTTGTGCAAACAACAGTATGTGTAAACTGCATTAATAACGGAGGGCTCTGAAATTTGGGGTGCAGTATAAAAAGGCTGAGGGTAGTAAAACCAGGCTTGCAAGAAGATCAATCTGGCGTCCGAGAAGTCCAATAGAAAAGCTGAAATGGACCAAACATGGAACGGGAGGAACGTAATGCTTTTACAATGCACCATAGGAAGCGAGACGGTAGATTATGTAAACAGTTTACAATGGAATGGCGGAGTACCTAATCTCACCTGGGGAAAACCCAAGTGAGGCTCCGCCAACCAAGATATGGCTCCTGACGGAGAGTTTTGATTGTTCTATCAGTGGCTAGAGGATTGTGGGATATCTGGTTATTAAAAGTGCTTATTGGTCATATTAAGCCGCTTACTTTTATGATGGCAATGGAAACATACAAGATGTTGACTGGTGCCATATCCACAAAGGATGTTCCCAGATGTACCTCCATATTGCTCAGATAATACAGCTAAAATTTACCAGAAAGTTCAAGCCAAGGTCACTGCTAACAATCTATGCTAAAGCTGGATGAGGTATTTCTATGAGTTAAATAGATTTTGATTATTTGTATTTCTGCTTTGAAGTATTTGAAAATTATTTTGGTAAGGTTAGAGATGATTAACTGTAGGTCTTTCAAGGGGATGATTTGCAAAGTAAGGATATGTCAAAGGTTGTTTTGACAGTTTTCTACAAGGAAGGTAAGAATAAGTCATCGTGGAGTACCCAATTTCCTTACCAAAGAGATTTTAAAGTAGATTTTCATTGGATTAAGATATCTACAGATCTTATTCTAACACAGATAAAAGCAAAACTGAGAAAAGGCCATTTCTAAAATAAGTGATGTTCCATTTCAAGTTCAAGCCAAGATCATGCTGAAAGTTGTAAATCAGGTTATTATAATATAGAATATATGGAAAGACGCTTTTGTCTGACTTACATCAAATAACCCGTAAATAATTGAGAGGGATGACAATGGTATCAATCATGTTTGTATTTCGCTTGATTAACCTGTCCAAATATTTGCTGGCCCCTTTCAAGAGAATAGGATGAACGCTGTATAATTGTATATCTGATAAATAAATCATGAACTCAGTTGCCCATTACAAAACACACTCAAATCTGATAATTTAGGCTCCGAAAAGGTCAGTTATTAAAATTTTAGCATGATCAATTGTTGACTTGATAATGCTCTGAGTGATAAGTTGTTTGGTGTCAATCTCTTGTCAAAAGTTTTTGCCTGTTTCATTTCTAACCCATCCATCTGGGACCAGACTGTTGGACATATTTGTCATTGTGTGATAGGATGAGAGATGTTATCTATTTGATTAAATTGCAGTGAATGAAATGTATAATTGTGGCATAACAGAGAGAGACTGTGGAGGTGTCATGTTTCAAGTATGCCATTGATATGGCTATGGGGGTGCCGTATTTCATATGTACCATTAATATGGCTATGGGGGTGTCATATTTCACATGTACCGTTAATATGGCTATGGGGGTGTCATATTTCATATGTACCATTAGTATGGCTATGGGGGTGTCATATTTCACATGTACCATTAATATGGCTATGGGGGTGCCGTATTTTACATGTACCATTAATATGGCTATGGGGGTGTCATGTTTCAAGTATGCCATTGATATGGCTATGGGGGTGCCGTATTTCACATGTACCATTAATATGGCTATGGGGGTGTCATATTTCACATGTACCATTAATATGGCTATGGGGGTGTCATATTTCACATGTACCATTAATATGTCTATGGGGGTGTCATATTTCACATGTACCATACCATTCATATGGCTAAGGGGGTGTCATATTTCATATGTACCCTCAATATGGCTATGGAGGTTGTCACATTTCATGTGTACCATCAATTTCTTTGTATTGTCAACTCTGCAGTTTTATGATTCCAGTTGTGACAGCAAATTTCTCATGTTTTTATACATGCCATCAGAGAAATTCTTATTGTTATATACAATCACAAAATACCCTTTTCCATTATGCCAAGTCTTATGACTTATGATGCTGACAGTTATTTCATTGAAACTAAACTGTATCTTGACATGAAGATTATGAGCAAAGACAGAGATTCAATATTGTATGTGGCTCTCATTTAATAGTAGAGTAATGGCCAGCCTTTAAGAATACATGTTAAATACACATAATGGAGATATTTGTGGGTGACATTATCATTTATCAAATATTGATGAACTTTGAAGATTCTTATCTTTTTTATAGTATAATTGATGCGAAAAATTACTTATTATATGGGAGAATATTGGCTAATGTGGAGGGGTGCGTGAATTGTTAATGTGTAACCTTAAGGATGAAACATTATGGGACAACTTAAATGAATGAAATGTTCCAAATGGCCTGAGGGTAAAACATAAATATGGCTTGTATATGAATGGGAAATGTATAAGATAACGTGACATATTATGACATCGGCAGGCCCCATGGCGACCCCTGTGGATGAGTTATGCTGCATTTTTGCAGAAGTGTTGCGTTCAATTTTCAGTAAGTATGTTTGTTTGGTTAGATAATAGATATAACTATTACTTTACTTAAGAGATATATAAGATTACAAATAACTAAATATTCATCAATTGTATGATCCCAAATGATGACAAAACAAAATGACTAAGACCCGAAATTTGAGCAAAATTTGACATCACTGTATAATTTGATAAGATTAGCATATGTAAATGAAGAAGTTTATCTCTTGCATATTAATGAGGGTGCGGGGCTCAAGTATTAGAAATGACCGGTGGTCTGAAGTGGAGATGCTTAATGGGTGCCACCTTCTAACATGCAATACTAACCCTACATGCTAATTGCTTAATTGCGGCCAATTATGGTCAACGCTGTTCGTTAGGGCCAGGAACGTGTTCTGCCTATCTGTGATGGATGATTTCAATCAAATTCCACCAGTCACAGAAGCCCTGGTGTTATAAATCGCATGATCTGTACGCGGGTCTGGGACCCGTCAGGACGCCCGAGTTGTGATTCATATCTTGATCGCAGGATGTAACTCATGTGAGCTGCTCCATGTGCTTTGTGTTTGTCAGTAATTAACAGCAATTAATCAAGGGGCAAAGGAAATGTTGAGGTTTGATCACATTTTGATCTGGGGGCAGAGGGAGCCATTGCCACGGCGACCAGATAAGGCCAGTGTTGGCGGTCATAAAGCGCGATATTGAGATCACCCAGCAGAATCACAGCCTCTATGTGAACTGTGTCACCTACAAAAAAGTACTCTGGGATTTACGGTGGGACTTGAGGTGTAAAAACTAATGAGCTATTGATTCTGGAAAGTATAGACAAAATGGCTGCTAAGAGGTGGAGGTCAAGTCAAGGTCATCATGAAGGTGAGTGGATGTTGAGTGAATGATTATGGTCTTTTTGTCCCCTAGCAGCTGGAGTTTGGTTGGAAGTTAAATCACACGTGAAAATTATACGTTCCAAGTCTGGGCCAGAACTGTATCTTCCTCTGTTATGAGGATTTCAAGCAAAAAATGTCAAGCCTGGAAGTAAATGTTATGGGGTCTTTTCTGTTTGAATTTTTCAGGCCAGTAATTTTGAGATTGATGTCAAAATGTGTGAATAGCTGATGTGAATATGGAGAAAGCTTGTTTGTCTTTGAAATAATAGTGTTTAGAACAGACAAACCAGTATAATAATGGATTTCATTTCACAAACCACTTCTTATGTGTAGTTTCAGCTCAGTCAGATTTCAAACCGTCTATTGGATATCCAGTAATAAAAGGAAAAGCTGACAATTTAAATGGTATTTATAGCATTGTATTGTGGGTAATATGTTCCTCATCCTGGTACTTCTCACAATAGACAAGTTCTTTCTGTGTGCTGGGTCTGTTTTTCTTCAAAGTAGAATTTGTTTAATTACACGATATGTTTCACCCTAATTATGGTAATTAAGAAAACAACAAGTTGTGCTGCAGTTCAGTATTTGAGAGCTTTAAAGGTTGGCTGTCATATATTACTGTTTGATTATAGGGATATATCACAAATTGGTCTGACTTCAACCTATCATAATGATGAACAGTGATCCTTTCTTGTTAGGTGACACCAAAGATAAATGTCATAACTGTATGCAAACAATTGCCTCAAATTCAGATATTTTTTAATGCGTATTCATTTAGATTTGTTTATGAGGTTGCTGAATAGAGGTAGAGGAATCGCAGAGACATCATGATTCACTTTATAATCAGGATATCTCATATAGAAGTGACCTCAATGTTAAGCTGTTAATAAAACCTCACAAAATTGTTACAACTGGTGACAACTCCATGCCATATTTTCAATTACCATGAAGTTTATTATGTCTATTATGAAACTTTGGACCAGATATTATTTGCACATGTAAGGACACGTTGGATATGTTATTAGCATGTATTGAGACATCTTACAATGTTGTAACCAAATACACCACTTATTACAGCAATAATCCATTGTAAATACACTGATAATGGGAAATGTTTATTAACAATATTTTGCCAGGGATCACGTTTCATTCTGCATCAGTGTGGCAGAAATAGATAAAACTGCCCTTCTGTTCTGCCTGAATATCATGAATTCACATTCACTTGTCTGATAATATATGGTTGGAACTTTTATTTTCATATTTTCTGATGCAAAGCTACATATTTTTATACAGTAACATTTTCTCATTATTCTGTTCATGTGCCTTTTTCTAATTTATAGAAATATTTTAAGAAATCATGAGTGGGAATAGAAAATGTAAAATATTGTGAGTTAGGGGAAAGAACTATGCAAATGAGTCTGTTACCATGGAATTTGATTCGTATTTAAATCTGCTGTGATTTGCATTACAATGGAGAGATTATCATGGTTTTGTTTAAGGATTTGTAGCAGCTTGTGTTGGCTTTACATATGTAGCAAAGTGAGGCTGGATTATGGTGGATTAAAGAGGGATGAAGAGATTATCATGGAGAATGGACGCTCAGCAGGAAACAATGGGATGCAGCATCTGCCAGGAGGCTCTGATTGGTGGTGACAATTTCCAGGGGGAAACATTTCTCTGACAAATGACCAGATTTGAGCGGGAGAATGCTCCATCATTGCCTCCCAAGAATGCGCTGTTTTAGGCATCTGCGATGGAGGCTAGCAGATTAATAATGCGTTTATTTGATGAACACTCACTCGTGGTCTACGAAACGCCTTTGTCACTCGAAGAGTTGACTCTCCAGACCATAGACAAATGAGATTATTTCTCGCAGCCATATTTTTTCCATGACCAATTTTATGGGTCTCTGGGCAGGGAATTCCTCATGGTGAAGGCCTGTCACATAGATGAAGTTCAGTTGTCTTTGCAAACTCTGTTTTCTTTATTTGGCCCTCCACAGAATTAAAAAAAATCCAAATAATTCTGAAAAAAGAGAAAATTAATTTACTTGTCGCTGTTATTTACGATGTGCATTCAACAGTTACGCAAATGGAATTGTTTACATAACCATCAATTGTTGAAAATCCATAAAGATTTATTTGATTTGACACAGATCTGTTTGAATCATTCAGCATTCATTTATAAATTGTTGAAATATTCATAGGCTGGTGAGGGTACTTGAGATTTACCCCATGGAGGGTAGCATAGTGCGGCACAATTTAGGCCTTCATGTTCACACACTGTATGTTTCCTTATTTTCTCTCCTATTATCACTCACCAATCATCTGGCAAGCCAAAAGTACCCTTGACAACCATCATAATCCACATCCTTTATAATGTTAAGGACTTGTGAAATTGCCTCTTCACTGCCTCACGGTTGGATATTTTAAATGTCTGGACTGGACACGTATTGTCCTGGTGACTGTTTAACTTTAAGTGGACAAGGTCTTTGTTTCTCAGATGACAAATGTGAATTCTTTGGGGGAAATATCAAGACAATAGGCCAGGTGATACTTGCCCCAGTTCCCCTGGATGAAAAATACGATGAAAGCCACTTGTTCTTGAAGGGGGCTTCATCTCATTGACGAGAAGTGGATCAGGAAGATCGTTGAAGGTCATTGGTGTCATTAGGTCAGCATGCGGGTCACTGGACGGATGACCAGGCCATTGAGGTCGCCCATTAACATAAGCTGATTGTCCGGCTTTGTTCTCCCGAGATGGTCAGTTTCTCCCTGATGGTCAATTTCTCCCTGATCAGCTGTCGAGTGGATATTGAGAAATTCCTTCAAAATGACTGAGACAGGACTTTAAAGATTTGAGCTTGATATCACGATTTTTTTCCAACCACCCAGAATAATTTTAATTTGGTGATGGAAATATTCATAAAAAACCCCCTTTTTTTTGGCTTTATTATATTTTAAGACCAGGAAAGAAATAACTGAAATATAGATTTCAAATTTTTTCTAATTATCAAGGTCATAATTGTTGAATCAAATAAAAATTGAAAAGTGGCTGAAGCTAGCAATTAGGATGAGAATGATGAGGTGGCAGGACCCCTCCCATCTGAACCCTCCCCCACTCTCCTGACAGCAACACATGGCTGCGGAGGGCATCTTCCCGGGCTTTGTTTCATGACAGTGATCAGTTTGAACCAAACATCTATTCGTTCACTTATGGTTGTGACTGTATAAGCTCACTGCTTGACCGTATTTTGCCACTCGCAAGGCATGCATAACCAAATAGTGCACACACAACAGGTGCACGTGACCATAAAGTGCCATACAATGCCTTATCTGGTCACTTTCATGCATGACCATATTGAGGTTTGCCTCCAACTGATGATAGATGCTTGGCTTCCAGATGTTTTTGCTCATCGTCTCTTGTCAAGTTTACAGGAAACCCAGGTATTTTATTGAGTCATTTTCAGTTCCTTTTTGTTGTGGCAAACTTGAAGCAAGTTATGATTGAGAAGGTTTTGTGAGAAGTTTCTCAGATATATTTGCTGTGGTAATGGATACACATCTGGAAGCAGATTGTTGGGGTGTTTGATATTTTAGGAAGACAAAGACTTGAACAGATAGCATGGAGGGTGCGGGTGACACCAGTCTTATTTCTCACCATTGTTTTAGCGTTCTTAATGAGGGTCTCATTATCTAGCTTCGTTAAGCTTTCCTTTGATGTTATTGTTACATCATTAACAGAATTCTCCCCCAAATGATAGACAAGCTTGCCATCCATATCAACAGCACAAAGACTCTCACCACCAGATGTCGCCTTTGGAGCTTGGCATGGTGATTTTCAGTGATGCATCAGGACACAGGATACCTGCTACGGAGGCAAGTTCAGCAGTGATAGATCGCCAAATTACAAGTGTTTATTTTCAGATAGAAAAACAAACAATGGCAATTAATTTGCGCAATAATTGTGAAGGAGTCGTCGTGGCGACGGAGGATAATTCGACTGTCAGCTTCCAGTTTTTCCCCAAAAATTAATAGCAGTACAAATCATGGGTGGGAGACTTTTTGGAGTTTGGATAATTGGGGCTGGTGTTTTAATTTGGCCATATTTCCATGTCCAAATAGAGATGGATGAGACACACATATGGTACCGCACACTTTTATTGCTTGATCAATCAGCCTTATCTCCATCTTATTTCGAAAATAATGATCAGAAAATACAACATAAACATCTGATTTTATTATGGTTTGTTTGCTTTGGTCTCTTCGGTCTGAGTTGAGACAAACAAAGTTATGAGCAGGTCCTGCCTGGATAAGGTAGGCTGATTTAAAAACTTTTCTCTTAAGGCATTCCAGTTAGATGGAATGTTTGGTTATGCAGTTGAACAGGATAGTTTAGACCTCTCATGCACAGAAAAAAAATGAAAACAATTCTTGTGGTTGAATATTTAACTAAATAATCTATTGAAAATACAAACACAAAATGGAAGACAAAGGAGATAATTGTCGTATAGATATAATGGAAAGGATTAGTGATAATTGAGTTAATAAGTAGTTAAATGTTGAGCAGATGCAGATGCTTATTGTTAGACCCCTAATGGTCCAGAGGTTTGGTGGGTGGTGGTGGTGGGGGGGGGCACTCAACCAAACAGTATCTAATATCTCTCAATGTAGGACAGTGTCCTGTCCACTTTAATGTTTTATTTATACTCCTCTATTTTTTCTTGGTATAAATCATATGAATGATAAAAATATCTCAATTTCTACTCATCTATTTTGGCTAGGTATAAATGATATATCTGTGAAGAGGGACCAGAGTTGGAGTAGTGATATGTGATATGAGAACAATGGAGAGCTTTGTTAGTGGACGATTGCCCACGGGGTGTGGCTGGGTACGGGTGGGGCAGCGTCATTATGGTGCTCACCATATTGGGGCGGAAGGCAAAGTGATAATATCTCCTGCCCCTGCTGAACCATTGTTCCGGGGTGGACAGGAGTACAGGTGTCTGCCTCGGCGGCGGTCGGTCGCATTCGGCAAGGCATCTGAATCGATGTGAGGAGTGGTAGGATCAAGATGCAATGTTTCCATCCCACAATGCAACCTGATCGGTCTTGTCGATATCTCACCAAAATTTGATTTCTGACATGTGCCTCTGACATAGACACATCAACCAAATCGAGAAAGGAAATTTGTTTTGATTCAACAGGAGTGGCTGGTCACTGAGTGGTCACTGAGTGGTCAGTGATACCATCAATGAATGTAACGTCGGGCTGTTCTGACTGTTATATTGTCATTATGTTCAGCTGCTGACATTTGTCACCAACGCCTCTTGACCTTTTCTCTTCCTGTGACCACACAATAGAACAGCATGCTGGACACTGGTCAGCAGGCGGCGAGAGCGTCCAGTTCTGGTCAGTATTACGTGACCCATTCTTTACAGACCTGACGTTGGTCTCCAAGTTGCATGTCAAGTCTCATAGTCAGATAGACCAACTTCCTTGCCCTGTCACGCCACAAATTGATATCTTATGTAATACACACTTTTATTTGGCAATCCAGGCCTTCTCTACCTGGTCCAGTTTATTTTTGAAATTCCATTGAACTTTAATCTGCCTCTTTTAAAGAGAGGAAGTTGATTTAACTGACTGCTATTGGGGATGTTGCCTTATGGATTGAATTTACCTGATAATAAAAGTCCATTAATTTTCTCAATAGGAAAAATTTCAAGATTCAATTTCAAGCAGTCATGATCAAAAATATATTCTATTTATCACGTAAAAAATGGAGACTAATTGTTTTTCTTTAAAAGTCAAAGATTAGATTTTCCTTGTAAATTTTAACAAATAAGTTAATGATTGTATAATAGTTTTTAAATTAATGACAGTCGCCATCTAATATACCAGTTGATTAATTGATGAAAGTGGAATATTAATTGATGTCGGCCACCTCCGCTTATCACTGTGATCATCATCGCCACGTAATACCCTATCCCCTTCGTCTGCACTTAATCTATCTAGTGTCACATCAAATTCCAATTTGTCAGCACAACGTCAAAGTTTTAAGGCTATAAAGCTTCAACTTAGGCGCCACCTTGTGTTGAATTTAAAATCATGAAATGGTTTGTTTTCTGATGGAGTATGCATAAAAATTGTTATCTAAATGAGATCCTGTGAAAAATATCAAAGACATATTGTCAGTTCAGAAAAGATATGATTTTATTGTTTAGTATTTATTGTGTGTTGACCTTGGCTTTGTGAGGCCTTGGTGTGATGTCTGATGACGGTCTGATTGCGAGGGGTCTGGGCCACAATAGGGAGGTGCCTAATATGGGATCCCTTATTATTTCCACCCGGTTACATCACTGATTTAATGAAGCTCCTAATCGTCTGCTATACCACCACTGTAATGAACGCCCGGCATCTGTCTGTGACTGACGTCTGGGACCATAAAATGCCACGCAAACCTACAAACCATCAGGACGTCATCTGACTGCAGATTTGATATTGCCCCCAGTTCTTTATCAGATTTGAATAATTTTAGCGGAATCATCATGATAATTCTACCCGCTGGGAATTGTTAAACTTTTGTAGGGACATTTTTCGTGGTGACAGGATATTTTTAATGGAATAAAAGAGCCTAGCAGGTGTGAATGAGTCTGCAAGGAAAATGACCCCTCATAATCGGGTGTTAATGCTATTTAAATGTTTTCATTTACTGAGAATTAATGTGGAAAATGTTTATTAATCCACCTTGGCTTTTATTAAGGCTGGAAAAATTAGAAACCATCTTCAGCAGACGTCACTATATTCATTGAAGTGATTTGGTAGGAAGAAAATCACAATCAGATGGAAAGCCTTGAATGATATTTGAATTATGTATTGGACTAGCCGACATTAGAAGACAAATGCTCTTGTCCTCCACTCGGGGTTAGCATATCCAATTTACATGTTCTGTCATGCAATACTATAGGAGCCATGTAAATGGTAGCATGCCCCGACTTTTTACCATTGAGATCTTTTAGGATAAATTCAGCGTTTATTGTGTCAATATATTGAGTTATCGTTATTTCTGGGTGATTGTCATACACAGATTGAGAGGGAAAGAGCGAGCAAGTGAAGATGGGGTACCAGTATGCACGGCATTAATACCGAGCCATGTGGCCTCATACATGCTAAACTGCAATACATATAGATTGCGCCTGATGTTAGATTGCATTTATGAAGTTATGTACCTAATAGGCTTGCTATAATACTGCAGAATGGTTTCAAGTATAAAGGGATGATCGATACTGCTTGATATGAAAGTAAATTATACCACCGAGGCTTTCAATTTGCCAAATGTAGTGCGCGTGTTTGTAGCAGTCTGGGTATTTATGTATGACCGGTTAGCCAAACATATACACACAGATAATTGTATCGCGCCACTTAGACAAATCAACGCCAAACAAAAACCGGGATACAGCGCTGAATATCAAATACTTGGGCTGTTATTTTAGTATACATACATGGCGCTTGTCGGGAACAATTTTACTCGCTTACTTAGATGTATAAATATAAAATATACCTCCAGTTCCATTAATACATGTAATATGCCAGCCAAGAACTCAAATAGATAGACATTTTAATCTTTGAAAACAGAGAAAAAAATCAATGAATATACAGTGATTTAAATGGAAAGACACCAACCTGGATCTTCTTCTGTGTAGAATATTTATGATATCAAAAGTTTGAACAAAAATACTGATGCTTTGCCTATTATATTTGATATTTACATATAAATCATCTGACTTGTATCTGCAAGCATCAGGTACTAATGACATTTGCGGAAATTTTACTCCGCAAAGAATGGTGATGTTGTGTGATATAAATGAGTACATTATGGTCATATCAGTCCAGAATGGTGATGTTGTGTGATATAAATGAGAAGCACATTATGGTCATATCAGTCCAGAATGGTGATGTTGTGTGATATAAATGAGAAGTACATTATGGTCATATCAGTCCAGAATGGTGATGTTGTGTGATATAAATGAGAAGTACATTATGGTTATATCAGTCCAGAATGGCGATGTTGTGTGATATAAATGAGTACATTATGGTCATATCAGTCCAGAATGGTGATGTTGTGTGG